>CM019069.1:158570400-158795817 GCA_009667805.1 Leptobrachium leishanense
TTACCTAAGTGTCCTCATACACTGACACATCCCTCAGCGCTGAGGGATGTGTCAGATATGAGGACACTCACGTAACACTGTGAGTGCTGAGGGATGAGTCAGAATATGAGGACACTCAGGTAACTCTGTGAGTGCTGAGGGTTGTGTCAGTATATGAGGACACTCACGTAACACTGTGAGTGCTGAGGGATGTGTCGGTATATGAGGACACTCACGTAACACTGAGTGCTGAGGGATGTGTCAGTATATGAGGAAACTCAGGTAACTCTGAGTGCTGAGGGATGTGTCAGTATATGAGGACACTACGGTAACTCCTGCTGAGGGATGTGTCAGTATATGAGGACACTCACATAACACTGTGAGTGCTGAGGGATGTGTCGGTATATGAGGACACTCACGTAACACTGTGAGTGCTGAGGGATGTGTCAGTATATGAGGACACTCACGTAACACTGTGAGTGCTGAGGGATGTGTCAGTATATGAGGAAACTCATCACTCAGCACTCAGTGTTACGTGAGTGTCCTCAATATACCGACACATCCCTCAGCACTCACAGTGTTACGTGAGTGTCCTCATATACTGACACATCCCTCAGCACTCACAGTGTTACGTGAGTGTCCTCATATACCGACACATCCCTCAGCACTCACAGTGTTATGTGAGTGTCCTCATATACTGACACATCCCTCAGCACTCACAGAGTTACCGTAGTGTCCTCATATACTGACACATCCCTCAGCACTCAGAGTTACCTGAGTTTCCTCATATACTGACACATCCCTCAGCACTCAGTGTTACGTGAGTGTCCTCATATACCGACACATCCCTCAGCACTCACAGTGTTACGTGAGTGTCCTCATATACTGACACATCCCTCAGCACTCACAGTGTTATGTGAGTGTCCTCATATTCCGACACATCCCTGAGCACTCAGTGTTACGTGAGTGTCCTCATATACTGACACATCCCTCAGCACTCAGTTACCTGAGTGTCCTCATATACCGACACATCCCTCAGCACTCACAGAGTTACCTAAGTGTCCTCATACACTGACACATCCCTCAGCGCTGAGGGATGTGTCAGTATATGAGGACACTCACGTAACACTGTGAGTGCTGAGGGATGAGTCAGAATATGAGGACACTCAGGTAACTCTGTGAGTGCTGAGGGTTGTGTCAGTATATGAGATCACTCAGGTAACTCTGTGAGTGCTGAGGGATGTGTCAGCGTATGAGGACACTCACGTAACACTGTGTGCTGAGGGATGTGTCAGTGTATGAGGACACTCACGTAACACTGAGTGCTGAGGGATGTGTCAGTATATGAGGACTCTAAGGTAACTCTGTGAATGCTGAGGGATGAGTCAGAATATGAGGACACTACGGTAACTCTGAGTGCTGAGGAATGTGTCAGCGTATGAGGACACTCACGTAACACTGAGTGCTGAGGGATGTGTCAGTGTATGAGGACACTCACGTAACACTGAGTGCTGAGGGATGTGTCAGTGTATGAGGACACTCACGTAACACTGTGAGTGCTGAGGGATGAGTCAGAATATGAGGACACTAAGGTAACTGAGTGCTGAGGGATGGGTCAGTATATGAGGACACTCAGGTAACTCTGAGTGCTGAGGGATGTGTCAGTATATGAGGACACTCACGTAACACTGAGTGCTGAGGGATGTGTCAGTATATGAGGACACTCACGTAACACTGTGAGTGCTGAGGGATGAGTCAGAATATGAGACATGAATATTAGATTAGAGGGGCAAAGGTTTAAAAGTAACATCAGGAAGCATTATTTTACTGAGAGGGTGGTGGATACATGGAACAGTCTTCCAGTAGAAGTGGTAGAGGCCAAAACAGTGATTGAATTTAAGCAGGCATGGGGATAGGCATAAGGCTATCCTAAACAAAAGATAAATCCAGGTAAAGTATCCATGTAATTGGGCGACTAGATGGGCCGAAAGGTTCTTATCTGCCGACATTTTTCTATGTTTCTATGAGGACACTAAGGTAACTCTGTGAATGCTGAGGGATGTGTCAGTATATGAGGACACTCACGTAACATTGAGTGCTGAGGGATGTGTCAGTGTATGAGGACACTCACGTAACACTGATTGCTGAGGGATGTGTCAGAATATGAGGACACTAAGGTAACTCTGTGAGTGCTGAGGGAAGTGTCAGTGTATGAGGACACTCAGGTAACACTGTGAGTGCTGAGGGATGTGTCAGTGTATGAGGACACTCTAGGTAACTCTGTGTTACATACATGATCCAGTGATGTGAAAACTTTGCAGTTCTTCATTACATTTTGCACTCGCTGCCAGGACTGGACCTGTTTCACAATCAGGGGGTCCCTGTAAAATCATGAGCCAACATTTGGGGTTCACTCCAGAGCAAGTAATATCTTGCTGGGTCACTTTATAGCAGGGATCTCACACTCTGTCCCCCCAGATGTTTCAGAACTATGACTCCCATGATTCTCTGTCCATCTATAGCTTCCAAAGGATTCTGGGATTTGTAGGCAGTAAACCTCCGGGGGTGAGTGTGAGCTCCCCACTTTATACTGTAACGACATGTGGTATCAGTGTTAATTCAGTGGAAAGTTATAATCTCCCCGAGAGGTTTCTGGACTGGTGCCCCCCCCCCCCAGTCACATGAAATGTGTGAAGCGGATGATTTAATACTAATTTATTTATTAATTCATACACATTTTGTTTCCAGGACGATTCATTCCCTTTGATGAAAACACTGTTATTATGAATCAGGTAACGCTGCTGCTTTATTTAATTCCTTCTTTTCCCCACTGTGATCGTAACGGACGCTGCGCTGACATGGCCATTGACAGGCTCCGGCACTGAATGGGTGCTACAGTGCTGAATGGGTGCTCTGGCACTGAATGGATGCTCCAGCACTGAATGGGTGCTCCGGCGCTGAATGGGTGCTCCAGTGCTGAATGGGTGCTCTGGCACTGAATGGGTGCTCTGCTGAATGGATGCTCCGGCACTGAATGGGTGCTCTGCTGAATGGATGCTCCAGCACTGAATGGGTGCTCCGGCGCTGAATGGGTGCTCCAGTGCTGAATGGGTGCTCCGGCACTGAATGGGTGCTCTGCTGAATGGATGCTCCAGCACTTAATGGGTGCTCTGCTGAATGGGTGCTCCGGCACTGAATGGGTGCTCTGCTGAATGGATGCTCCGGCACTGAATGGGTGCTCCAGCACTGAATGGGTGCTCCAGTGCTGAATGGGTGCTCCGGCACTGAATGGGTGCTCTGCTGAATGGATGCTCCAGCACTGAATGGGTGCTCCGGCACTGAATGGGTGCTCCGGCACTGAATGGATGCTCTGCTGAATGGGTGCTCTGGGTGCTCCGGCAGTGAATGGGTGCTCTGCTGAATGGATGCTCCGGCACTAAATGGGTGCTCGGCTGAATGGGTGCTCCAGCACTGAATGGGTGCTCTGGCACTGAATGGGTGCTCTGCTGAATGGATGCTCCGGCACTGAATGGGTGCTCTGCTGAATGGATGCTCCAGCACTGAATGGGTGCTCTGGCACTGAATGGGTGCTCCAGTGCTGAATGAGTGCTCCGGCACTGAATGGGTGCTCTGCTGAATGGATGCTCTGGCACTGAATGCGTGCTCCAGTGCAGAATGGGTGCTCCGGCACTGAATGGGTGCTCTGCTGAATGGATGCTCCAGCACTGAATGGGTGCTCTGGCACTGAATGGGTGCTCCAGTGCTGAATGAGTGCTCCGGCACTGAATGGGTGCTCCAGTGCAGAATGGGTGCTCCGGCACTGAATGGGTGCTCTGCTGAATGGGTGCTCCGGCACTGAATGGGTGCTCCAGTGCAGAATGGGTGCTCTGGAACTGAATGGGTGCTCTGCTGAATGGGTGCTTTGGCACTGAATGGGTGCTCTGGCACTGAATGGGTGCTCTGCTGAATGGGTGCTCTGGGTGCTCCGGCGCTGAATGGGTGCTCCAGTGCTGAATGGATGCTCCGGCACTAAATGGGTGCTCTGCTGAATGGGTGCTCCAGCACTGAATGGGTGCTCTGCTGAATGGATGTTCCAGTACTGAATGGGTGCTCTGGCACTGAATGGGTGCTCCAGTACTGAATGAGTGCTCCGGCACTGAATGGGTGCTCCAGTGCAGAATGGGTGCTCCGGCACTGAATGGGTGCTCTGCTGAATGGGTGCTCCGGCACTGAATGGGTGCTCTGCTGAATGGATGCTCGAGCACTGAATGGGTGCTCTGGCACTGAATGGGTGCTCCAGTGCTGAATGAGTGCTCCGGCACTGAATGGGTGCTCTGCTGAATGGGTGCTCCGGCACTGAATGGATGCTCCAGCACTGAATGGGTGCTCTGGCACTGAATGGGTGCTCCAGTGCTGAATGGGTGCTCCGGCACTGAATGGGTGCTCTGCTGAATGGATGCTCCGGCACTGAATGGGTGCTCTGCTTAATGGGTGCTCCGGCACTGAATGGGTGCTCTGCTGAATGGATGCTCCGGCACTGAATGGGTGCTCTGCTGAATGGATGCTCCAGCACTGAATGGGTGCTCTGGCACTGAATGGGTGCTCCAGTGCTGACTGAGTGCTCCGGCACTGAATGGGTGCTCTGGCACTGAATGGGTGCT
Source organism: Leptobrachium leishanense (assembly GCA_009667805.1). Classification (NCBI taxonomy): domain Eukaryota; kingdom Metazoa; phylum Chordata; class Amphibia; order Anura; family Megophryidae; genus Leptobrachium; species Leptobrachium leishanense. Next base: position 158,575,041 of record CM019069.1, read on the forward strand.
CTGCTGAATGGGTGCTCCGGCACTGAATGGGTGCTCTGGCACTGAATGGGTGCTCTGCTGAATGGATGCTTTGGCACTGAATGGATGCTCCGGCACTGAATACTGTAGGTGCTCTGGCACTGAATGGGTGCTCTGCTGAATGGGTGCTCCGGCACTGAATGGATGCTCCGGCACTGAATGGGTGCTCTGCTGAATGGATGCTCCAGCACTGAATGGGTGCTCTGGCACTGAATGGGTGCTCCAGTGCTGACTGAGTGCTCCGGCACTGAATGGGTGCTCTGGCACTGAATGGGTGCTCTGCTGAATGGGTGCTCCGGCACTGAATGGGTGCTCTGGCACTGAATGGGTGCTCTGCTGAATGGATGCTTTGGCACTGAATGGATGCTCCGGCACTGAATACTGTAGGTGCTCTGGCACAGAATGGGTGCTCTCCGGCACTGAACGGGTGCTCTGGTGCTGAATGGGTGCTTCAGCGCTTCCGGATTTTGATAAAATCTTTTGATTTAAATGGGAGATATGACTCTTCAGATTAGGGAGGAGGTTATTAAGAAAGCGCTGACATTTCAGTGGAATTTTGGTGTATTCTCGTTCGGGAATCGGGTAACAAAAATTTACACATAAAAAATCCCCAAAAATACTATTTATTTTTTTTAAAAAAAAAAAACTTTTTGCTGGAAAAGAAAAGAATAAACGGTTGAAAAAAAAAACGGTTAAAATGGTAATATTTTTTACATTGAAACCTATGGGATTCGCTTGATTTAACCTGTCGAACTGAATCACTGGAAATCAGGGCATTTCACTGACATGACTGCCTAAAGGAGGGGCCCTTCCCAATTCTGCCGAAACACATCCCATCCCATGACCAAAGCCAAACATAATAAATTGCACTGACACCTTCTTAGTGAGTAAAATGGCCACAACTTTATTTAATATTAATATTTTCATAACATCCAAATCCTAGTAAATAAAACCAACTGTCAGCAGAGGCGTACCCTGCCCCTGACAGGCAAAACCTTTCCGCAGAGTTCGACTTCCGATGCGCCGTCAGCCACATCCAGAAGCCCCCTCTCCCAGTTGCTCACTTGAGCTCCAACTTTCTCCAATTTTCCGCTGGCCAGGATAACTTCCGCCACCGCAGCCTGAGCACCACTATTCTCTCAGGCTGCGCCCACCCTGCAGCCTGCGCCTCCTCAATCCCCACCTGCAAACCTACACAGACGGAAAATACGGACAAATTGAAAACGAGTCAAAGTCAAGCCTGACTGATGACCCAAAAAAGAACCCGGAGTAGACCCTCGAAGACGGACATAGTCAGAAACACACCGCAACGGACACGAGGCACCCCCATGTCCCACCAAACAAACCTCAGCCCCCCTACCGACCCCATCAGCCTTAGAGCCACAGATGAACACCCCTTCCAGATAACCAAACATCAGAAAAAAGAAGAGCGGAAGGGGAACCCACCCGTGGGGCAACTAGTTCCCCAATACGCAAAGCCCCATAAAACGCCACCACAAAAGCCGCCCGAAACAACACCACCTCGAACATAGAGGAACAAATTAACGACAACACGTCCAGCAAACCCTACAATACATCCATCGAGAGAGGACGGCGCTGATCGCAAACTCGCTCCAAGCTCCAACCCCGAACCATCCTACGAATCAGAAACTGACGAGAGACATCCTCCCAACCCAGGGACTGACACAGAAAGGACAAAGCAGCCAGCGACCTCTCCACAGTCGCACATGCTTTACCCTCCCTGCAAAGCCTATTCAAGAAGACAAAGGTAGCGATGAGCCGATCAGCTGAAGACAAAACCCCCGATTCCAAAAGGGCAACCCCATATCAATCGCACCAGACCCCAGCATACGACCTCAGAGTCGCTGGCACCAAGGATCCCCGGATGAGCTCAGACGTCCGAAACGATGCCCCACAAGAAGTCTGGACACGCCAATCCCGATTCCTCCTCCTCTGGCGCCAACACCCAAAACGGTCCCACTGAAAGCAAGAAAGTGAGTCAGCAATAACATTGGAAGCACCGGGAATATGCCGAGCACGGACCCACACATTCCTCTCCAAGCACCACAACACCAGGAAACGAAGTTCAGCCAAAACCGGAGAGGAACTCGATGAACCACGCAACAACGCCTGAACCACCCCCATGTTATCGAACCAAAAGACCACTCTACGATTCGTCAAAGCATCACCCCAAAGCACAATAGCCACCACTATGGGGAAAAACTCCAAAAAGGTCAGGTTAGCGGTTAACCCTGATGCCACCCACTCCCTTGGCCAAGGCTGTGCACACCAAGCCCCCTTAAAATAGGCACCAAAAGTGTGAGCCCCAGAAGCATCCGTGTACAACTCTAGCTCAACATTGGAAGCGTCCGGTGACTGCCAGCAAGATGAACCATTATACACCGCCAAAAAACGCAACCACACACCATGGTCCGCCCGAAACTGTCGGGTAACTCGAATGTAATGAGTAGGTGCTTTCACTCCCTTTGTAGCCAGTGACAGACGCCTACAAAAGGCTCTGCCCATTGGCAACACCCGACAGGCAAAGTTAAGGTGGCCCAGCAAAGACTGCATTACCTGAAGGTGAAATTTTGGCGAACCCATAACCCGGCGCACCAGGGTAACAAGGGAAGACAACTTGTCCACTGGAAGCCGGAAAACCATTAGATCCGTGTCTATCTCAATACCCAAAAAGGATAGGACCGAGGAAGGACCTTCGGTCTTATCCTCAGCAACCGGGACCCCAAAATCCTTCGCCACCCTGCGGAAAGTGGACAAGAGGTCCATGCTAACTGACGAAGCACATGGGCGACAAACAAAAAATCGTCCAAGTAGTGAAGCAGCGATCTCCTGCCAGACACACTAGATACCACCCACTCCAAGAATGTAGCAAAGTGCTCAAAATACTGGCAGGAGATTGCACACCCCATGGGAAGACACTTGTCATAGAAATATTGATCGTCCACAGCACGCCCCAATAAATGATAGCAATCGGGGTGAATGGGAAGAAGCCGAAAAGCCGATTCAATATCCGATTTCTACAACAAAGCACCCTTCCCAGCCACCTGAACCAAGGCAAGAGCCTTATCAAACGATGCATAATGTACCCGAAAAGCCCCCGGTGGGATACCATCATTAACCGACGAGCCCCTTGGATGGGATAAGTGATGAATAAGTCGAAAGGAACCTGGGGACTTTTTGGGCACCAAACCCAGGGGGAAACACGCAAATTTGGAAAAGGGATAACATCAAAAGGACCCGCCATCCTGTTCAAGGAAACCTCCTTGCACAATTTTTCACGCACCACGTCCACCCTGTCGACAGCTGACTGCAAATTACGTGAAAACTGGGGAAGGTCACAAAAAACAAAAGGGATTCTAAAACCATATAGAAACCCATCAAAAAACTCCAGAGCGACCACCCGTTTAGAGTACTGGTCGAGCCAGGGGCCCATCCTTGCTACGCTCACCGGCGTCACCCCCTCGAGCCCTACCGTCCCTGGAGCTGCGGAATATGCTGGCGCTTTATAAATAAAGAAAAATAAAGAATAATAAAAAGGTAAGGCCCCCATTTCCAAAACCTCCCAGCCTCTGAAAATACTTGAAGGCCAGATGATCCCTGCCACACTGCGAACACTCGTGCAAGAAGTGACAGGATGTGTACCATCTGCAATGGCTCTCGTTAAAGAGCCAGCACACCCCTCGATTCTGTTGTCGCCCTGCAGAAGCTGATTGGCCTGTGGAGTCACGAAAAAAGGAAGATGGTCGCGCTGTACCTCCCGCTGAGTAAACGAAAAAAGGGGGGAAGCCGGCTAGGAGTCATTAAAAGCAGCCAAAGGCTGCTGTCCTGGACGTCAAACCTCATACCCGGACGCACAGCACATTTCTGACGAAACCTCTGATCATAGTGATACCAACACTGCCCTCCGTATACCTTGTACGCCCCCAAATAAGATCCAAATAAGTGAAAAGGGGAACGCTCAAAGCCGGGGAGTGCTCACACAAAACACTCACGTAAATCAAAAACCCCTGCAACCAGTTGCCAAACGTGATGGGCAACTTCTCGTCGAGTTTCTCCTTTTCCTTATCACTCAATCCCAAAACTTTACATGGCTGATCCACAGATTCGCGATCGGGGGGAAACAAGGACAACAAATCAATAAACTCCCGTTTAATGATCTTGTCCCGAACCTCCACGGAAATCAGCATGCCCAGAAGCGCCATTTCACAAACTGGCATCTGCAAAGCTATGCCACCCTGCGGAGCAGGGGGGGCAAAACTCCCCCACCTACCACTCCACCGGCAGCCACAGGCACAGTACCCAAAACAGGTGAACCCCCTACCCACAACGCAACCCAGTTATCCCCCCAGTGGCTACAGTACCCCAATCCTGATGTGGTGCAGCAGACGCACCCGCCATGCCACACCCAGCCTGAGAAGGCTCCACCACTGCCAAAGGAATAGCCGAAAACAGCAACACCTCCCGCACCAAACACCCCAGCAACCACACTAGCAGACACCAAGGATCCACTACCACCAACCGGCCCAGCAGCCAACAGCGTGGAGGAGCAAGGGGCCATTAACGTTAGGAAGGACCTGAATAGCGCATCGAAACCCGCTGTCACGTTCCCACCCTGTCTCCCTGCCCTCTGTATTCCTTATGTCTGTGTTTCCATGTGTTTCCCTGTGCTGCTTTCCCTGACATGCAGCTCAGGGGTTAAGTTCATGGCTCGTTGAGCTTCTGTTGGTGATTATGGGCTGATTACTCCCCTATATAAAACCATGGGCCCATATCACCAGGCTCTTGCATCCTGGTTCACTTCAGCCACAGATTTGTTCCTGAGAGCTCCCTGTTTTCCATCCTAGTTCTATCTCAGTGTTTCCCCCTTGTCTGAGTTCTAGGTTTCTGATTGACTTCCTGGTATTGACCCTCTGGCCTGGCTGACGGATTTTCTCTGGTACTATATCCCCGCTTTGGCTCAAGGTATACGTTTTGGTTTTGACCCCTGGCTTATTTATTGACCACTCTTCTGGATATCCTTAGCTGTCCTGTTCTTATCGTATTATATGTTGTGTGTCCCTGTAGACCACGGCTTTAGTATATTGAAGTCCTGCCCTGCAAGTTGTTGAGTATATCTCCTTCAGGTGTCTGTGTTTTCCCAGGACTCTGCACAGCTACAAGGTAACCTTTTTCTATTAGTGTAGATTCGGCCACTCTAAGGACCGATCTATCAGTATAGGGCTCCTTTGGTATTTAGCCGTGCAGAGGTCCCCAGTGTCTACTGTGGTTTATTTACTTTTCCTGATCGTTGTGTCACGCATCTCTGCGTATAGCGGCTTTTCCTCTTACCTGGGCCCTACTTGGCACATGCCAGGTACCGCCATTGTGGCTGATCGTGACACCCGCCGCTGAAACCTGCCCAGAACCAGACAAGGGGGGCGCGGGGAGGAAAGCAGAAACAGAAGGCACAGGGGCTGAAAACGGCGCAGGAGCAGTGGGAAGCGCCGCGGGTGGTCAGGATAGGCCGGGTACTTACGATCCAGACCAGCCGACTGGGGACACAGGCACCGTGCAACAACATCCCTGGAAACAGCAGCCGCATGATCGATTGGATCCCTCCGCAGTGGTGTCCTGGAGCGAACAGGCGTTCGTGTCCTCACTCACAGCTGCTCCTCCTCTGCCTCCTCGGATGACTCACCCTGACGCACAGGCACCATACAGTCCTGGTCTGGCTAGCAGAGCCTGAGCCGATTGGCCCCGCTCACGTGGTCGTCCCCCAGCAACACGGCGCGATGACCTCGTTGCACGAGCGCCAGACGCCGCAGCAACTGGAACCTGAAGCCATCTTGGGACTGGGCAACAAGTCCTTGGCGGCCATCTTGGGAATGGGCATCCGGGAAACAGCCGCCATCTTGTGACTGGACAACTGGGGGACGTCCGCCATCTTGGGAAGGGTGAGCACCATCTCGCAGTGAAAGAAGGCCCCGGCGATCCCTGGAACGAGTCACCACTGTGGTCTCACCCATGGCACCTCTCACCTCCGCAGGAAGAAGCTCTGCAGCTGCAGCACCCCTCCTGGTTCGACGGCCATCCTGCACCACCGGCTGCACACCTCGAGAAGCAGAAGGGCTGAGCCATGATGGGGTCTTGTCCGACGACGGCATCTGGCTGCATTCCCGGATACCTCCGCACCTGCATTCTGCTCCACAGCAGCCACGGTCCCATCAGGCACCTGAACCACCGCCATCAGCCTCTGGAAAGCTTGTTGGCCATGTTCCTGCACAAAACGAGCAGCCTGCGCCAGCAGCAGCGCTGACAGCTCACCCTCAGGAGCAGACATGCCAGTATCAGAATAGGAAAAAGTCCACCAGACAACACCAGGACACTACAGGATCAGTTAACTTCTCTGGTAACTGTTCACCGCTGACATTCAAAGTGGGAATGCTACCTCCCACCTCATGGCATACATATATATATATCACACAACAATGTAACAATATTACAACTGTAAACCAATCCCTGCATAGCTCCCCCCCCATCACACCCTCCCCCCAGCCCCTGTACAGGGCCATGTATGCAGTCATGGCCCATCTCCTTAATCAGTGCGCCTGGGCTTCCTTTTCTCTGCTGTTCGGTGTCTGTGAATAAATGAACCATTGCTTCTAAGTGGGACAAATACACTGCTGCTTAAGATCGCTAAACTGCACCATATTTCGCTGTCAATTCTCTCGAATTTGGGGAATTCCCAGCTTTCTGAATAGACAAACTGCCACAAAATTGCACTGTGCAGGGAAACTCACTGCTCGGTGACATTTCGGGGCTAGATCGGCTCTCTCTGAATAACCCCCCTAGACCCCTGTTTGTTTCTGCTTTCGTCCTCTTGTCTCTTTAACGAGGATAAGGAACCAGCTGTCGATGAAAATATTTTTGGCAGCAAAAAAGCAGCGGCAGAGAAATGGAAAGCAGCAGAAACACCCAAAATTAGCCGAATATACACCATTATTAAACATATTAAATTAACGGATATTATTAACAGCTCAGATTCATCACCCCCAGAATCCAAGCGAGGAGGTTGGGAAAAATGGGAGGGAAACAATCAGATTTGAGGAATCGCAATGTTAAAAAAAAAAAAAGAGTGTCTGCTTTTTTCGGCAGCTGGTCGGCGCTCTTTTCAGCGGATCAAGGCTTTTTTTTCGGATACGTTCGGCGGTTTTGCGGCAGCTTATCAGATCGGATCCAATATTTTCAGTGCTTTTGCGGCTGTTTTCCTGTTCCATTCGGTGGTTATTCGGCGGATTTTCCCTGCTGTTCAGAGACTTTGTGGTGAATGCTGAATTCACTGCAGGGACGGGTAATTTGATTCCACGAAGTGCGGGGAATGAAACAAGTGCTACTAAAACGGCTGCTGCAGAATAAATGCAGTAAAAGGGAGCCGGTAAGGGAAGTCGTCCTGCACTGATTCAATCCGTTACCGGCTCCTTTTAGTATCAGGTAAGGGAAGTCGTCCTGCACTGATTCATTCCGTTACCGGCTCCTTTTAGTATCAGGTAAGGGAAGTCGTCCCGCACTGATTTAATCCATTACCGGCTCCTTTTAGTATCAGGTAAGGGAAGTCGTCCTGCACTGATTCAATCCGTTACCGACTCCTTTTAGTATCAGGTACGGGAAGTCGTCCCGCACTGATTCATTCCGTTACCGGCTCCTTTTAGTATCAGGTAAGGGAAGTCGTTTCGCACTGATTCATTCCGTTACCGGCTCCGTTTAGCATCAGGTAAGGGAAGTCGCCCCGGACTGATTCATTCCGTTACCGGCTCCTTTTAGTATCAGGTACGGGAAGTCGTCCCGCACTGATTTAATCCGTTACCGGCTCCTTTTAGTATCAGGTAAGGGAAGTCGTCCTGCACTGATTCATTCCGTTACCGGCTCCTTTTAGTATCAGGTAAGGGAAGTCGTCCCGCACTGATTCATTCCGTTACCGGCTCCTTTTAGTATCAGGTAAGGGAAGTCGTCCCGCACTGATTCATTCCGTTACCGGCTCCTTTTAGTATCAGGTACGGGAAGTCGTCCAGCACTGATTCCTTTTGTTACCGGCTCCTTTTAGTTTCAGGTATGGGAAGGCGTCCAATGTGTTTAAACAAAATATGTTGCTAGTCTTTTAGGAATGAAACTGGAAGCGACGCGCTGCGACCACATAGATATATATCCAGCTTAATATGTATTTATAGCACAGCAATATAATGAGGACTTACTTATCCTAATCTCCTGTAACTCTTTAATGCTAAATACAGATATATTTCTTTTTGTTTTTGCAGGGTGAGGAAAACGGTAATTCATGTACAAAATGTTGCGACAAGGTGAGTGCGTGAGGCTGCATGTGGATAATCACCCTTACATTAATCCATGCACAAAACATTCTCCCGGTGGCCGTGTGGGGTGTGGAGGGTCACGCTGGGCTTTGGCAAACTTTAGGAGTGCAGGGATGATTTTTTTGGAAAGCAGCAGGTTTGGTCACAGTGTCCGGGCCTGGTCACCATTCCTGCTCAATGTTTTCGCATATTTACCCCTGCACCGGTTCTGGTGATTTCTTCTCGTCTTTATCTGTCACTTGTGGGTTCTTTGTTGCCTCGTTGTACATTGCGCTTTGCGACCCTTTGAGTCACCATGGCTGCACGGCCACTTCTAAAGGAAGGAGCAATAAACCCTCTCAATGTGCAGACAATGGGCCAGATCACAACTCGGACGGTAAAAGTAAGACACAAATAGGAAACGTGTGTGTGTGATCTGTAAGATCTTCATATAACCGTCGCAGAGACAGGTTGTGGATCAATTACTTATTCTCTTTATTCACCGGTAAAGAATCTGTATCTGCTCTCCCACTCAGGAGACTAACAACAACCTCTGACCCGGAAACACTATGTACATTAACACACAACAGGTAACACAAACTATGCCCTCTAGTGGTAGATAAGTATAACACTATGATTGTAAGGTCCTGGAGGCCCTCACCCCCTGGCGCCCCCTTTGGTTTCACATCCCGCAGGCCCCCTGCAGGTTCCAGGACTTTTTGTATAGACTCTGCACATCCTGAACTCTCTCATCCTAGTCATAGAACCTCACCTGACCACACCTTCCCCTGATTATCCCACTATATCAGGAAGCTACGCCCTCTAGAACTCACTTCCACATTGAAGTTGCTGACTGCAAACCTATCTGCCAAACTCCCTGAAACCTCCTGACCATCTCCTGAATTCTGCAACCAAAGACTCCAAGGACCCTCTGTATTTTCTGGACATTCATCTACTTCATATACCGGTACTCTCCCATCCTGCCCCCCATCTAGGACCCCCCGTGTACCAGACCCTTTGCTTGACCCTGACATTTCCATTGCCTGTTCCTTGTTGGATTCTATGCTACCGTGTTTATATTCAATAAACACCCTTTGTGATCCTGAACCTGCTTCCATCACTGCATCCTGGGCTCACAACCCCATACTACTACACCCACCGCAGTCAAACCCTTACAATGATCTACTACGTCATTCACTTTCCATTTGTGTCTCGCCTTCACCGCCTGTATTATGACTGAGCTTGAGATGTAATACTTTCGAGATGTAAGATGATAACACGATGCACCATTATCAGCTCCAGGAGGCCATAGCACTCTATGGAGACAAACACGTTATCACTCGAGTGAGGTCCTATGGAGCCCCGCCAGTGTCACACTAGAAAACAAAAATTAACCTGCGGGCTGAGATTTGAGCTCAGGACTTCCTGTTTACTACATGGGCGCAATAACAAGCTGAGCCACAGGCCGACACTTTGAGACACACAGCTCTATGAGCAGAAAAGGATTTAAAGCTCGGGGCAGGGAGGAGGTGGATGGCCGTAAGGGAGCAGGGCTCCCTGCCCCGTGAGCAAACTGCGGCGGCCCGCCATGGAGGGCTAAGGAGGAGGTTGCTGCTTCATCCCTAGGTAGGAGGGTTCAGAGAGGGGAATCGCTGCGTGAGCACGGAAAAGCTACCTCTTGCGCATGCTAAGAGTTAACACGTGGGCACGATGGAGTAGATCGTCCCCACGACATTACACATCATGCCCACGTATTTATTTTTTTCAGCATCACACAGGCGGCGCTACATTAGATCCGGCCGGTATGAGAGAGGGACACACGGAGGAACATCAGAAATGCAAGCTGAGCTTGTATTTCAGATGGAATGTGGCGTGTTAACAACAAGCACAGCAGTCGAGCCATGATGTTGTACAATTCAAGTACTGTGCTTTGTATCCTAGTTGTGATCTGGCCCAATGTGTCTCACAGGGAACAGAGGAAAATCTAAGCTCTGCTTGGGAACTCTGTACCTCATTCGAGCTGTATGTAACACAGCGATTCCTGCCGGCAGCTCTGCTGAGAGCTCTGTATGACGAGGCCGGGGTCACATTAACACATGCTTTATGTAACGCGGTGATTCCTGCCGGCAGCTCTGCTGAGAGCTCTGTATGACGAGGCCGGGGTCACATCAACACATGCTTTATGTAACGCGGTGATTCCTGCCGGCAGCTCTGCTGAGAGCTCTGTATGACGAGGCCGGGGTCACATCAACACATGCTTTATGTAACGCGGTGATTCCTGCCGGCAGCTCTGCTGAGAGCTCTGTATGACGAGGCCGGGGTCACATTAACACATGCTTTATGTAACGCAGTGATTCCTGCCGGCAGCTCTGCTGAGAGCTCTGTATGACGAGGCCGGGGTCACATCAACACATGCTTTATGTAACACAGTGATTCCTGCCGGCAGCTCTGCTGAGAGCTCTGTATGACGAGGCCGGGGTCACATCAACACATGCTTTATGTAACACAGCGATTCCTGCCGGCAGCTCTGCTGAGAGCTCTGTATGACGAGGCCGGGGTCACATCAACACATGCTTTATGTAACGCAGTGATTCCTGCCGGCAGCTCTGCTGAGAGCTCTGTATGACGAGGCCGGGGTCACATCAACACATGCTTTATGTAACGCAGTGATTCCTGCCGGCAGCTCTGCTGAGAGCTCTGTATGACGAGGCCGGGGTCACATCAACACATGCTTTATGTAACACAGTGATTCCTGCCGGCAGCTCTGCTGAGAGCTCTGTATGACGAGGCCGGGGTCACATCAACACATGCTTTATGTAACGCAGTGATTCCTGCCGGCAGCTCTGCTGAGAGCTCTGTATGACGAGGCCGGGTCACATCAACACATGCTTTATGTAACACAGTGATTCCTGCCGGCAGCTCTGCTGAGAGCTCTGTATGACGAGGCCGGGGTCACATCAACACATGCTTTATGTAACGCGGTGATTCCTGCCGGCAGCTCTGCTGAGAGCTCTGTATGACGAGGCCGGGGTCACATCAACACATGCTTTATGTAACGCGGTGATTCCTGCCGGCAGCTCTGCTGGGAGCTCTGTATGATGAGGCCGGGTCACATCAACAAATGCTTTATGTAACGCGGTGATTCCTGCTGGCAGCTCTGCTGAGAGCTCTGTATGACGAGGCCGGGTCACATCAACACATGCTTTATGTAACACAGTGATTCCTGCCGGCAGCTCTGCTGAGAGCTCTGTATGACAAGGCCGGGGTCACATCAACACATGCTTTATGTAACGCAGTGATTCCTGTCGGCAGCTCTGCTGAGAGCTCTGTATGACGAGGCCGGGGTCACATCAACACATGCTTTATGTAACACAGTGATTCCTGCCGGCAGCTCTGCTGAGAGCTCTGTATGACGAGGCCGGGGTCACATCAACACATGCTTTATGTAACGCGGTGATTCCTGCCGGCAGCTCTGCTGAGAGCTCTGTATGACGAGGCCGGGTCACATCAACACATGCTTTATGTAACGCGGTGATTCCTGCCGGCAGCTCTGCTGGGAGCTCTGTATGATGAGGCCGGGTCACATCAACACATGCTTTATGTAACGCGGTGATTCCTGCTGGCAGCTCTGCTGAGAGCTCTGTATGATGAGGCCGGGTCACATCAACACATGCTTTATGTAACACAGTGATTCCTGCCGGCAGCTCTGCTGAGAGCTCTGTATGATGAGGCCGGGTCACATCAACACATGCTTTATGTAACACGGTGATTCCTGCCGGCAGCTCTGCTGAGAGCTCTGTATGATGAGGCCAGGGTCACATTAACACATGCTTTATGTAACGCAGTGATTCCTGCCGGCAGCTCTGCCGAGAGCTCTGTATGACGAGGCCGGGGTCACATCAACACATGCTTTATGTAACGAGGTGATTCCTGCCGGCAGCTCTGCTGGGAGCTCTGTATGATGAGGCCAGGGTCACATTAACACATGCTTTATGTAACGCAGTGATTCCTGCCGGCAGCTCTGCCGAGAGCTCTGTATGACGAGGCCGGGTCACATCAACACATGCTTTATGTAACGCAGTGATTCCTGCCGGCAGCTCTGCTGGGAGCTCTGTATGATGAGGCCGGGGTCACATCAACACATGCTTTATGTAACGCGGTGATTCCTGCCGGCAGCTCTGCTGAGAGCTCTGTATGACGAGGCCGGGGTCACATTAACACATGCTTTATGTAACGCAGTGATTCCTGCCGGCAGCTCTGCCGAGAGCTCTGTATGACGAGGCTGGGATCACATCAACACATGCTTTATGTAACGCAGTGATTCCTGCCGGCAGCTCTGCTTAGAGCTCTGTGTGACGAGGCCGGGGTCACATCAACACATGCTTTATGTAACACAGTGATTCCTGCCGGCAGCTCTGCTGAGAGCTCTGTATGACGAGGCCGGGGTCACATCAACACATGCTTTATGTAACGCGGTGATTCCTGCCGGCAGCTCCGCTGAGAGCTCTGTATGACGAGGCCGGGGTCACATCAACACATGCTTTATGTAACACAGTGATTCCTGCCGGCAGCTCTGCTGAGAGCTCTGTGTGACGAAGCCGGGGTCACATCAACACATGCTTTATGTAACGCAGTGATTCCTGCCGGCAGCTCTGCTGAGAGCTCTGTATGACAAGGCCTGGATCACATCAACACATGCTTTATGTAACACAGTGATTCCTGCCGGCAGCTCTGCTGAGAGCTCTGTATGACGAGGCCTGGGTCACATCAACATATGCTTTATGTAATGCGGTGATTCCTGCCGGCAGCTCTGCTGAGAGCTCTGTATGACGAGGCCTGGGTCACATCAACATATGCTTTATGTAATGCGGTGATTCCTGCCGGCAGCTCTGCTGAGCGCTCTGTATGACGAGGCCGGGGTCACATCAACACATGCTTTATGTGCAGAGCAAACTCAGAATGTCTGAGGCTTTCTATAAGCATTTTACCCTTATTTATCTTCCACCATTACCTTTCTCTTAAGTTACCTTTACTTCCCTTCACCCCCCAAACCATCCCCCCACCCCCCGCTCTCCCCATAAATAAAAACACATGACAAAAGTATTGGCGGTTTGAAAAGGTCACGTCTTTTATTTATAATCAAGGCCAAAAAAACATTGCCTTTGTGGCAGAATTATTAGCGATCCTCGCTTTCTTGGAATAGGTAACACCAGATAACACTGGTACCATATATCCAGCCAGATAACACTGGCAACCGCAATGAACCACCAGCATTGCCCAGAAATAGCGGCCGCCCCCACGTGGCTAAGCTAGCGCGACCACACGCTGCTCTCTTTATAGCAGATAGCAGGCCCGGGAGGATCTTCAAACCAGGAGGCACCTGTGTTTGGCCGCACAAACCACCACACAGACCCCCAGATCCTCCCCCTCTATCACCCCTCCAGGTGCCAGGGCCGCATATTTCACCGCCACAAAAAATGAGGACCCTCTTTTTCCACCACCAATAAAAGACCGTGACCTTTTCACTTACCGTACACAAGGGTCTTTATCAGCCCTTCGATATTGCCCCCGAAAAGGTTGTTCCTCGCCTTGGACAAATGGACGCCGTCATTCCAAAACAATTCCTCCTGCATTGTCACTATGTTCTGATGCTCCAAAACCTTTCCTCCCATCTCCAGCATAATCTTTTTCGCTGCCTGGTTTAGCTTCTTTCTCCCGATGTATCCTGCACCCTGCAGTTCCTCCACACTAATATAGCAATTACGTTAGACCACACTATCTGAACATCCGGCCATTCCTTCCTGAACCACCTAAGTGTTCCCCGGACCCTATTCTGCAAATCTATCGTTGTCATAGCCCCTATGTCGTTACCCCCTAAATGCACTATCATTATATCTGGCTTCCCCCACCTTCTCCTAGATTCCTGTGCTACCCCTAAAAACTGCGCCCACCCCATACCCCTCCTTCCTATCCACCTAATGCCCGCTTTAGTGATGCTGAACCCTAGGTTCACTCCCATCGTTGTGCCCACAGCGTGAACAGCCGCCCAGTGCACATAGGAGTGTCCCAGGATCCATACTCTCTTCTCCCGCTCTGAAAGAAAAAACCCAAAAAACAGAATATTAACGTTCAAACACATACCAACTTTTTATCGCGACTGTAAATTGAATCAGGGTTATATACCTACTCCCGCTTATTCACAACCCTCTCCTCTCTAATTTAGTAAATTATGAAATACCAGCTAGCATGCTAAAACCGTTGCCCTTTAAACAAATTCCTTTTCCCCATCGCTGTTTAATCCTAACTGCTCGCGCTCTGCCAGAGAAATGAAGGTTTATTAATTTTATGTTTTCCCCAAAAACAGAATATCCGCTATGTCGTTACCCCCTAAATGCACTATTATATCTGGCTTCCCCCACCTTCTCCTAGATTGAATATAGAATATTTGATACAGTCCTAACCTCAACATCTGAGGGTTGGGATTTAGGGGTTATTATTGCAGAGGATCTAAGGGTAAGTAGTCAATGTAATAGAGCAGCAGGAAATGCTGGCAGAATGCTTGGTTGTGTAGGGAGAGGTATTAGCAGTAGGAAAAGGGAAGAGCTCATGCCACTGTATAGAGCACTGGTGAGACCTCACTTGGAGTACTGTGTGCAGTACTGGAGACCATATCTCCATAAGGATATAGACACATTAGAGAGAGTTCAGAGAAGGGCTACTAAAATGGTGTATGGCTTGAAGGAGAAAAGTTACCAGGAAAGGCTTAATGATCTTAACATGTATAGCTTGGAAAAAAGACGAGACAGATGAGATATGATAGAAACATTTAAATACGTAAAGGGAATCCACAAGGTAGAGGAAGGGCGTATATTTAAAATGAAACAAAGTAGCAAAACAAGAGGACATAGTTTTAGATTAGAGGGGCAAAGGTTTAAAAGTAACATCAGGAAGCATTATTTTACTGAGAGGGTGATGGATACATGGAACAGCCTTCCAGCAGAAGTGGTAGAGGCTAAAACAGTGATTGAATTTAAACAGGCATGGGATAGGCATAAGGCTATCCTAAACAAAAGATAAATCCAGGTAAAGTATCCATGTAATTGGGCGACTAGATGGGCCGAAAGGTTCTTATCTGCCGACATTTTCTATATTTCTTTCCATCCCAGCAACGTTACAGCCTTTTCCACAGCCGCTTTGAATTGCAACCTGGACAAAATTGGTTCCATCCTCATGCCTCAAAAAAAACCATATGGCCGTTTGCAGGAGCCGCCTCCAAATAACCTCTTTCATAACACCGGGCATTCCTCCACTTAACCTCTGTATTACGCTCCAGTCTTTGTGTAATATACCCTTCCCCCTCTAAGTAATGGATTCCTTTTGTTTTCTCATGCTTCTGTCAGCCCCTCGCCCCCCCAGCAACCAAGGTCGCCCCATTCATGGTTATCTGATGCATTGTTCCTAGCTGGATGTGATTACATTGTCTCTGCATCTTTCCTCTCTGTGTGTGTGTCCCTTGCACAATGTAAATCAATGTAGTCTCCATTTTGAGTTGGGCCATAAGCAGTACTTCTGCGGAATACTGACTTCAAGGGGAGCAGTCTGCCCGTGGGCAGGAACCCCTATGTTACAGCCTCGTTCCTCGAATGCCCTCTGGGTTAAGCTAAATGGGGACTTCTCTAAAGGACCAGCCATTCTACCTAACAGCACCTCCTTCCCCCACTTTTCTCTCAATATTTCTGGCAGTTCATATGCTGATTTCAACTGCTTTACTTTTCTACCCCCCTTCGCTTCACCCCTAATCAGTATTTTAAAGCCTTCCATAAAAAACCCTTACTCCATTCTCCTTATCCTCCATCTTTAAGGCTCACCAGCCCTGGAATCCTTTACCAAGTCTTTAACCCACGTCTTTAACCCACGTCTACCAATGAAACGGTTTCTTGCTTAGTATATTAATCTATAGGCCCGAAGTTAAGTCAACCTACCCAAAATAGTGAAACAGCATCTGCTAACATACAAAATCACTGATTAGTTGATAAGCCTCTTCAGAAATTATAACAGACACATTTAGATGGAGTTGGCTGTCCAAAAAGACAAAGGTTAGACTGATTTTTTCTGTCCTTTGCTTACCCTTTTCTATTACCCCTGCCCCTCCCCTTTCTGTTATCTGCCCCGAGACCCAATCCCAGCGATAATCCTGAAACAAAAGGGGAACCATAGTAACTCCTCCCAACTTTCAACTCTTTTCTTTAAACAGGGAAATTGCTTAAGCTTTTTTCGTTCCCATCCAGTCTCTCATCAGTACTAAGTCACAGTATTTGTAACCCGCACCCATTCTTCTTTCATTCATTGGACGCCGGGTTTTCCAATCCCCATCTCTAATTAGTTTTTTGAAGTCCTTAGCTGGGAGGTTCACATACTTTTTCCAGCATATACTGTATGTGAATAATATATTCAATGTGTGTCTTTATCTAAACAGATTTTGTTTGTTGTTCCTATAACTCATAGAAATGTCATATCAGATGTTACACAAATTTATACATAAATGCAGTCATTTCTAAAGGGTTCACATACTTTTCTTGCACTGTATACATTGAAACATTTTTTCAGTATGTGTTTTGGGGTCTCCCTCCCCTGACACACAGCAATCTATATTGATCCTGCGTCACATGGATTATTCCCTTTAATGGACGTTGTGTTAGATTGTGTTTTATTCTTTATCTGCTTTAGTTTAGTTTTCTTTCTTCTCAGGTTACGGAGCAGCTTTCGTGCGACGGTGACTGTGACTGCGATTGCTACAGCACACCGGTAAGTGCAACATGCAGGTCTGACGCCTGGACATACAGAACATATAATGCAAACAGATGATTCCTGCAGTACATCCAATCAGTAGAATTATATAACGTATGTCGGATTCTTGATTCCTATTCCCTGCGCAGACGAACGTCACGTACTGGAGGAGAGAATGGATTCTTTAGTAATAATGCCGGACTCTCGCTAAACCTTGTGATGACGGACAGCGGCTCCTCGGGGGGGGGGGAGCTCTGGTTCTCAGCCTTAGTATCTCCGTTAAAGCAGATTATTATTATTGCAGGATTTTTAGCCCCCCTCCCCCCGCCGGCAGTAACAGGCGGATTCTGATCCTGGAGTCTTGGACAGTTTCCCAACATGTTCCTATTACAGGGATCATTAACATACAGTGAAGCCGGGCAGACCCCACCGCCGCTGTGTCTGGGCTCCCCCTGCTCTGTCTTCCCTGGACTGGTGGACAAGAAAAAGGGGTCACCCCGGCCCCGGATATGAGGCTACATGAAAAATAATTGCATCCCTGGATAACTCACCCAGCTGCCGTCAGCAGTCCGTATCAGACTTATGGCCTTTTATTGTCGGCAGGAGAGTTAATGCCTGTATTGTGTTAACGTTCTGATCCATTCCAGAGTATATAGGTATGTCCGGGTAAGACGCACAGTGTGTGACCCTCAAATCGCGGTGTGTGCGCAATCTGGTCAGGCAGCCGGTAACCGCAGCAGTCTGGCCATTCAGAAAAGGGCTGCCTTGCACGGGTATAGCTCCCTGGGTCCCTCACACATGGGTCTCACACCTAGCACCCCGTTATAGGAGCAGGGGGTGGACATAAGAGCCCGCCAGGCAGTCATAGGGGGGTCACTTACATAGAATACTGCAGGCCCCCACAGCAACCCCAGACCCAGGTACCCCCAGCCCAAACGGACCGGTAATACTGGAGTCAGAGCGGTGACCTCACTGAGCTCCCTCATCATGTGACCTTGTGTTTATGTTGTGTATTATATTGCGGTTATTCTGTCATCTCACACAGACGTCTCTTTTTTTCAGGTTTGTTGGTGTGCACTTTTTGTAGTGTCGCTCTTCATTTTGCTCATTATTATATTGGTGCAAAGTGTGCAGATCCATCAGCTTCAAGAAAGTCTTCATTCCGCAACTACTTCCACAGTGACACCACACGTCAACACCAGCACCGCTATGAAACCGTGATGCAGAGACCTAGCAGAGCCCCCCGATCTGCGTCTCCGGCCGCCGGTGATAATCATTGTGACAGATCACGAGAAATTCATTAAAATATCAAGAAATACGACTCGTTTACAGAGGTTTCCTTACGCGTATATTCAGAATAAAAGACATGGGCAGGGATTTGGGGAGAAAAATAGAATTTAAATAAGAGAATGAGCAGAGCAGGTGAAAAGTAGACAGAGGGCCGGTGTGACCAGATTATTTCGATACGGTCAGTGAATCCTTATCTCGCCCAAGTCTGAGCCCAGAGGAAGCGCCCGGAGTCAGGGACACAGGATTGGGGCAATGTCTGTGTTTACTCTGTGCAAAAAAAAATGTGTGTGTGATGATCAAATCAGAGCCGGGGTGAAGTTTCATTTTATTTCTTCGTTTTAAGTAATCTTAATAGAAAGTGAGTGGTTTTAATGAATTAAAGCTTTTCATTCACAGCGGCCTCCGAGTCTCACTCACTGCAATCATGAATCAGGGAGGGGAATCACATGTTTACTCCTTTCTCAATATCTAACCCTGTCACTATGTATACCCTGGTCATGGTGTGGCTCCGGCCTGCAGGGTGACATAGTGTGAGTGACGGAGAGGCCTGAGGGTAAATGCACTTAAAGTCCTCATCATCCCACTCCTCACGCGCCCAACATTTAAATAACACAAACAGAAAATAAGGGTTCAGCGCTCCATGAAGGCACAATCTTCATATCACATCTTGGAGATGTTGGTCCTTTGATAAATGAAGATACCAAATATCACAGGGGCTGATGGGTGAGTCCAGGTACCCCACAAGAGACCAGCTAAGTTTCCTGATACCCCACAAATGACCAGCTGAGAGCCCAAATACCCCACAACTGATGGGATTGGGTTCGGTAATAAAATATCTGGATGTGATTAGGTTGGGTAATAAGATATCTGGAAAGGATTGGGTAATAAGCTACCTGGATGTGATTCGGTTGGGTAATATGATATCTGGAAAGGATTTGGTTGTGTAATAGGCCATCTAGAAAGGATTAGGTAGGGTAATAAGCTATCTGTGTGTGATTGGGTTAGGTAATAATATATCTGGATGTGATTGGGTTGGGTAATAAGCTGTGTGTGTGATAAGGTTGGGTAATAGGCTGTGTGTGATAATGTTGGGTAATAGGCTATCTGGATGTGATTGGGTTGGGTAATAAGCCAGATGTGCGTGAATGGGTTGCGTAATAAGGTATCTGGATGTGATAGGGTTGGGTAATAAACTATCTGGATGTGATTGGGTTGGGTAATACGATATCTGGAAAGGATTGGGTTGGGTAATAGGCCATCTGGAAAGGATAGGGTAGAGTAATAAGTTATCTGGATGTGATAGGGTTGGTAATATAACTGGATGTGATTCAGTTGGGTAATAAACTATCTAGAAGGGATTGGGTTGGGTAATAGGCCATCTGGAAAGGATTGGGTAGGGTAATAAGCTATCTGTGTGTGATTGGGTAGGGTAATAAGGTATCTGGATGTAATTGGGTAGGGTAATAATCTATCTGGATGTGATAAGACTGGGTAATAAGCAACCTGGATGTGATTGGGTTAGGTAATAAGCTACCTGGATGTGATTGGGTAGGGTAATAAACTACCTGGATGTGATTGGGTAGGGTAATAAGCTATCTGGATGTGATTGGGTTGGGTAATAAACTATCTGGATGTGATTGGGTTCAGCAATAATCTATCTGGATGGGATTGAGTCTGGTGATCTGCGATTCATACATTTGGATGCTTCTAACGTTCTGAATGAATTAAGTGGAACCTAATCACACAGGTCCCCTCTCTCCCCATAAAGCCAAAGTGGAGGTTTACTCCCCTTAATCTCTGTGCAAATCCTCATGATTCCTTTCCTATCTAGGATGCCTGTAGGGGGGTTGTGTGTGTGTGTGTTTTATACCTTACATGTACCTCCTGCCAGCAAGCCGTACAAAGGTTTATGACTGAGGGTGGCCCGGATCTCCACTGATCTGTAAGAATTATCCACGGATGGTTGATTTCAAGATAGGCCACACTAGGGATGCACCGATACCACTTTTTTAAGACCGAGTACAAGTACCGATACTTTTCTTTAATGTCATGTGACGCTTTCCAATAAGAACAGACCATATAAAAATGCCCCCAGCTCACATGTATATCCCCCCCGATATATATATATTCATACTGCCCCAGCTCATGGATTTGCCCCAGCTCACACATGGATATGCCCCAGCTCATGGATTTGCCCAGCTCACACATGGATTTGCCCCAGCTCACACATGGATATGCCCCAGCTCATGGATATGCCCCAGCTCACACATGGATTTGCTCCAGCTCACACATGGATATGCCCCAGCTCACACATGGATATGCCCCAGCTCACACATGGATTTGCCCCAGCTCACACATGGATTTGCCCCAGCTCATGGATTTGCCCCAGCTCACACATGGATTTGCCCCAGCTCACACATGGATATGCCCCAGCTCATGGATTTGCCCCAGCTCACACATGGATCTGCCCCAGCTCACACATGGATATGCCCCAGCTCACACATGGATATGCCCCAGCTCACACATGGATTTGCCCCAGCTCACACATGGATTTGCCCCAGCTCACACATGGATATGCCCCAGCTCACACATGGCTATGCCCCAGCTCATACATGGATTTGCCCCCGCTCACACATGGATATGCCCCAGCTCACACATGGATTTGCCCCAGCTCACACATGGCTTTGCCCCAGCTCACACATGGATATGCCCCAGCTCACACATGGATTTGCCCCAGATCACACATGGATATGCCCCAGCTCACATATGGATATGCCCCCGCTCATGGATATGCCCCAGATCACACATGGATATGCCCCAGCTCACATATGGATATGCCCCCGCTCATGGATATGCCCCAGCTCACACATGGATATGCCCCAGCTCATGGATATGCCCCAGCACACACATGGATTTGCCCCAGCTCACACATGGATATGCCCCAAGCTCACATATGGATTTGCCCCAGCTCACACATGGATTTGCCCCAGCTCACACATGGATTTGCCCCAGCTCACACATGGATATTCCCCCCAGCTCATGGATATGCCCCCCCAGCTCACACATGGGTATGCCCCCAGCTCACACATGGGTATTGCCCCCAGCTCATGGATTCCTTTCCCCCCCCGCGACGATACTTACCTTCCTGAGCGACTCCGGGAATGTCTCCGCGCGTGCGCTAGTTGGAAGGACCACAGCCGCGACCACGTGGGACCATGTGATCGCGGCTGGGGTCCTTCCAACGAGCACGCGCGCGGAAACTTTCCCGGTGTAGCTCAGGAAGGTAAGTATCATCGCGGAGAGCAGCTGCAGGGCCTGTCTGAATGCTCTATCGGCATTCGGACAGGCCCTGCAGCTGCTCACTGTGTTAAGACTTTCCTTCCTGAGCGACGCTGGGAAAGTGTCCGCGTGCGCGCTCATTTGAAGGACCCCAGCCACGATCACATGGTCCCACGTGGTCGCGGCTGGGGTTCTTCCAACGAGCGCACGCGCGGAGACATTCCCGGCGTCTCTCAAGAAGGTAAGTATCGCGGAGAGCAGCTCCAGGGGCAACTGTCCGAATGCCGATAGAGCATTCGGACAGCCGCCGCAGCCCCTCGGATGCCGGCAAGCCAGCTCAATGCCGGCTTCGGAAAAATATCGGGGGTACTACACGAGTACCAAGTACTCCTGCAGTACCCAGTATCGGCCCAGATACCGATACTAGTATCGGTATCGATGCAACCCTAGGCCACACGGTTTATCAGCCCCCTCTCGTTCACGTTATCCCAGGACTATGAGGTTTTCACTGGGAGAAAAAAGTCCTCATTGGAAGCTGCATATATTGGATCCCCTCATCCTCTGTCACCAGGTCCTTTTACTCTAGTATTTCAATAATACAAACACGTACACTATATTGCCAAAAGTATTTGCTCACCTGCCTTGACTCACATATGGATAGGTGAGCGAATACTTTTGGCAATATAGAGTATATCGTAAATGAACACAACAGTCCAGTATGACAGACAGCAAAGCCTGTCAACTGATAATCGGGGAGTGGCTAGCAAGAATTAACTTTATTGAACCATTAACACTCCCAGATACTAAACATAAAAAACAATTTCACAACAAACATCGTGGGTTGAATTGGAATACTCAAAGTGCATAAGATGGAGCTATGCAACTGACTGGTTGGCGAACGCTGGGAAATACCTTATCACATAAACACGTATATCGGGAGCGCAAATGGATAATGTTACAGCATGTATGTACAATCTTCCTTCCTGGATTCAGCACAGTCCCGGATAAAATGCAAATAAATCCAAATTTCGCCACAATTCCTATAATGAAGCACAAAATTTGATGGCACAGTATTGTTTATCTCTGGTGGATATTTAGGCAATAACATATATCACAACAAATAAAGAGCCTATAGGCTCCTGTCGTTGGCATATGAGACTCTATGGGGGGGGCTCCTCCCATCAATGCGATATAACCAATGGTTTAGGTGGTGGCAATCTTCTTATTGCTCGTGTACCTCAATGAAAAACATATACACATAGGGCAAAAATCTCAAGGTCAACCCAAATATATTGTATATATAGGTCAGTTTACTCACGTGTCCCAGAGCCTCCCATGTGAGTGGCTCTGTTTGTTAGCCTTGGAGCACTTTCACTTTGCGGGGGGCCCTGACCCTTGTCTTTGTGTAAAGGTCTTCTCCAAATTCTCCCAGTCCCGAATATGGTGAAGCAAAAATTTTTGTGGTAATTATTAGGTTAAAAATATGGTCTTTAATGTAAAACATATGTAGCGCTGTGTTTAAACTCTTACTGTGGCAGTACCAATTTTTGGCCACCGGAGGGAGTCAAGCGTGATCAGAGACACTGAACATTGGGACTACATTTCCCGGCGTGCTTTGCAAACAGACAGGAAGTGGGTGGGACACAGACGCTGTGCATCCTGAGCCTCGTGGAGAACGCGCGAGAGCGCGCCAGGGAGTGCATGGAAGAGGACGCAGTGCTGCAGAGCGGAACCGTGACTAGGCCGGAGCGCAAGTGTGGCCTATCAGGAATCGAGTGGGGTTATCCTGCCTTGCCAGAAGGAGCCTTACCCACTGACCATCATCCCCCCAGTGTTTGTCCAGACAAGCTGAGGACCCCGAGTGAGGAGTACCGCGAGTCCATTGGATGGGAGAGCAGGCGGTAGCTGGATAAGTCCGGACCGGGGCACAGAGAGCCTGATTATCGATCCAATAGCCGGTGTCCCAGCGCGGAGACAAGCGGAGAGACGTCCTGGGTCAGCGGAGCCTTGGTGATCAACGGATGGGTGAGAGGCCTCCAAGGCCGGTTCTACAAAAGCTCAAGCACGCACGCTGTTGTTTATTTCTGAAACCCACAGGGCCCCAACTTGACTAGTCGAAGACATCGCTTAAAAGATTCACTGGCCAGTTGAATAGTACCCGGGTACCATAACACACACATACACTCACAATTCGGGACTTAACCTGTTCGGGACTCACTCCCTAGTATCCGAAAAAGGGGAAAAGATTTGCATCTTATTTTATTTTCCGCTGCGCGTTTCTCGTAATTACGAAGCATTGTATTTTTCTGCTCGGTCGCGTATTTTTCCAGAAATACGAAGTCTCGCATTTCTTTTTCCCGCTGCGCGTTTACCGCAATACGAAATACTGTAAATATATCTACAAACACCGTGTCTTATTATATGCCTTTTACTTCAGTAAACTATATAAATTATAAAATCCACAACGGTGCTGGAGTATATTTATTCCCTAGTGCAGGGAGACTGACCCGTGGTTCATTTTCAGCGGCTCCTCCGGGAGTGAGCGCTACACATATATTAACACAACAAATAAAAAATGGGCTATACCGAAACGTGTTTTTCCTGCTTCTCTGCAGGCTTCATTAGTCGGAATGCCCGTTAGTCCTGCATCTGTCCTATTATAAACTCTTTAATTGTTTCTGCGATGGTAGCATGTGTGTCAATTAGGGATGAGCTGTTCGGTTCGATCAGTTCAGAGTTCGATTCGAACTTTGGCCGTTCGCAAGTTCGCGGACTTCGAACATTTTGGCATGTTCGGTTCGAGTTCTAAAAATTTTTTGTTTCAAAAAAGTATAAAAAATGCTTAAAAAATACTAAAAAAATCTAGAAATAAAGAGAATCTTTACTGCAGAATATTATAAGCAATGGTTTATTAGATATTGAATTAAAAACTAATGTCTAGGTGCAAAGATTCTAACCTCTAAATGACCTGTGTTCTCAAACGGCGTAAACAACAGGTGTTTAATTAGTGTTTGGAAATAGCATGTGCTTCTAATTAGTCTGGTCTCATGAATTTGATACATTGTATGCAGACTGGAGGTGCCAGGTGTCGTGTGTGGGTCTGTGATGGCGATGTTTCCATACATCCTACAAATCCGCCACTTCACGGGCAGGTTATGGGGACCTCCTAGGCACGATATTTGAAGGAATTTTTCGTTTTTATTTTTAACCCTTATTTTATGGAAAATTCACTGTTCCTTTAACCCTTTCACTGCTGAGGCATTTCACCACTGTGTGCTGAACTAATTTTTACCGCTTTCGCTCATCATGTTTAAATGCGATTTGAAGCCACATTTTATTATACGAATCAGACATATTATATATCGTTCTTTCCGGCAGACTCTGCAGATTCATAATATATCATTTTTATACGTATACTTCATGTTCTGGCTGTATATTATAACAAAAATGCAATAAAACTTGAATTTTTAATCATCTGCAGTGTGTAAAGTGTTTTTTTTCACCTTTTATCACATGAACATTTGCGGTTATATTTTCTATGGGGTGCGCTTGTACAAAAATTAGAAATGGGGACTTAAATTTTTTTTGGGGGGGAACACCATAGAAAAAAATCATTAGTGCAGCATCATTATTCACATTATAATTGAAATGTGAACAATATTGCTGCATTAATAAAAGTAACACATTTTTACTTTATACCTGGTGATGTTGGGTATCATTCGAAAGGCCAGGCTCAGGCCTTTCGATTGACACCCTCCATGACCCCCTAGCTAGTGGGGGGGCACTAGCGGCTAGTGGGGGGGCCACATGAATTCCACCCACAGGCGAAAATTGCTAGAGCCAGGTGAGGCTCTTTACAGTGTGAGTGATTACACCTCTTGAAATTTTCATTTATACATAAACAGTATTATGCTATATCTGTTTATTTTTTCTTGAGGTATTGACCCTCCATCAATTGATGATTCTTTACCAACCTTATTCACATATAGATATACTGTATCTGCCCCCAGCTCTCACCTGCTGCCAGGCCCCCCATGCTCCGCCGGTTTTCCTCTTCCATGGTGGCGAGCGGCCGCTGACATGATGCAGCTTTGCCGCTCGCCGGGCGGGAACCACATTACCAGCGCAGTCGCATTCTCGCGAGATCGCACACGGCGCTTGTCAGGTGGTTTGGCCCTAGCGCTGCGCCGGGCTCCACGGCCGACCAAGATGGCGGTGCTCGGGCCGGGGAATTCCGCCCCCACAAACTGGCAGGAAGCCAGATAGTAAGGCGGCCGCCTGTACCGCCCCTACGCTAGTGCTGGCCCTGGCCGGGTGGTCGCCTGGAAATGACATCATCGCGCCTGAGGATGCTGAAGTCAGAACACCGCGGGACCCCGGACAGAGAGGTGAGTATCTCCGCCGGGGGTCCCGCAAAGCTGATGACGTGTGGGACACGTCCTCCTCAGCATACAGCGGGAGTAACTGAGGACGTGTCCCACACGTCGTCAGCAGTGTATGGGGACCTCCTAGGCACGATATTTGAAGGAATTTTTGGTTTTTATTTTTAACCCTTATTTCATGAAAAACTCACTGTCCCTTTAAAAATGTTTTTTTTAAAATTTGTTGTCCTGGTTTCCTGTCCCCCAGGGCACTACCCGGACCCCCATACACCTTTTATGGCAAATATGTAGCATATATGCCCTCTTGGAGGGCACTCTAAAAAACCGAATTTTCAGTCCCATTGACTTGCATGGGGGTTCGGGTTCGGTCCCGAACAAATGGGAAGTTCGGGTTCGGGCTCGAACGGAACGCGGAGAGTGTTCGGCTCATCCCTAATCGGTATGTGCTGCATAATGCCTGTGTACGGCAATTACAGCAACACCTTGTATCTGTATGTGCCGCATAATGCCTGTGTACGGCAATTACAGCAACACCTTGTATCTGTACTGTACAGGGATTTACACTCATTATAACCCCCTGAATCGTATCCCTGTACAGCAGCGACTGACCCCACAGCTCTCCCTGTATTCTGACAAATCCCTGGCTGCTGGAATGCTGCAGTAAAGTTTGCTGAGCAGTTTGTTACAGTAAGGTTTTTATCCTCTAAAGGGGGAACATAAGCCCTGATTTTAATGGTTATATAAATGGAGATTAAGGTTCTTTGTTTTATTTTATAACTGTTTTTCAACACAAAAGGAAATGTAGCAATGCCAGGTAGTAAAGGGATAAAAAGTTGAATCAGTAGCACAAATTGACCTAAACAACATTAATACTTGTGAAAGATCACACGTTGTGTACATGAGTATTTCCCTGTAAGGTGCAGCTCGGCACGCTCCGTACCTCTGCATGAAGTGTGTTTTATTTGCGTTGTCATTACAGTTACAGTTTTGTGGTGTAATGTCGGATGTTTTTGTATTTTGTTATGTGTTTGTAATTCCATGATTCCACATTCTCATCTAAAAACACATAAATCAATGCAGCCAATTCCACATTATCTCCAGCTACAAAAAAAATACATTAAATTCATTTGTCCTGATATTTGAATTATCCCTTGTGTGTCTGAGCCAATCACTATCAGGGTTATTCAGAGAGAGGTGAAAAGCAGGAGAATGGCTGGAGAATGGAAAATTCTAGGTCAAAATAGCCAAACCATAAAAATTCTCCCATTTATCTTACTTTCCAAATCGGCTATTTTGACCTAGAATTTTCCATTCTCAAGTCATTCTACTGATTTTCACCACTCTCTGAATAACCCTGTACGTGGAATCAAACCGCACAAAGAGTGAATGACTGGTTTAACGCTACGAGGTTAGAAAGTCGCTAAGGTTAGACTTCCTTTTTTTTTACTGTTGCGAAAAAACAAAACCACAAGAAAACCATCATATCTGCAGAAACGAGACGCCACACAGAGTAACACTGTGATCCTGCCGATACTTTACATAAACATGTTGTCTCCAGTCTCTGTCACAGGTCGTGCGTATTGGAGTTTGCCATCCGTTGTTATTGTCTCACGTATACACAAGTACTCACACACGAAAATTTCTATTGAAGAAATAATAGTAGAATAAGCGACTCCTTACAATGACATATTATGCTTTGGGGAAAGTGTAGCAGTAAGATGGGGGGGAGGGGGGTGCTGTCCCGCTGACCCTATGAATGAGCCTCTACTGACAGCCACCCTTTCCTTACAGGGTTTTAAAATGATTACTGTCCCTTTAATGAGATTATAAAGGAGGAACAAATCTACCAGAGAGGGTGAAACGTGCGCCTTCATCAGGAACCACCGGGAACCATGTATAACTTATAACGAACATGTTTAACACAATAATACAAACCAATAAATACCTGTTAGTCAGAATCGAACATTGGGTAACGGGACGTTAGGGACAAAGTAAAACTTTGCTAGATCTATCGGTATTCACTACACAGAAGTGAATGTGTTGAGAAAATTGGTGCCCAAGGGGTTAAAAATGGCTAAATTATTTGCCATTAAGATAAGAAGATCCCCACTTTCCAGTCACTATCAGTGACTAGAAGGGTGAATTTATTGCATTAAGGACAGTCTGTCATTGGACGATTGCCCATTTCTTTAATATGCATATATGTTTTTAATAAACAGTAGACATACCTCGATGGTGCCGCTTGATTTTCAGTTTTTTTAGATGAATATAAGATATGAAGTGTGAATAAACCTTGGTATATTGGACCATGAACAATAATATCCCCTGTTTTTAAAGAGGTGGGGAAAGTTAGTGACCGGGAAGATCCTTTGTGTATTTATAAAAAGAAAAAAAAAAAAAAACACATGGAACAATGAAGTAAATCCAGCCAGTGGTATATTGAAAAGTGTAATTAAATAGGAAGGGGAAGGGAGGGGGGGGAAGGGGAAAGGGAAAGGAGGGGGGGAAGGGGAAAGGAGGGGGAAGGGGAAAGGGTTTCTCACACAGATTATACCACGCAGGCAAAAAGCAGCATCCTGCAATAGAACAGACCTATACAAAGTACATCAACGACGAAAAATAACCCTCTAAGGTTCTCACTCCTCAATATAAGAAGGGGAAGTGAAACTAAACCAAAATACCCACATTGATATACATTCACTGTTCTCGATTATGTAAATTGTGATAACCCTTGTATTAGGTCATCTCCATGAAATCACTATATTGAATAGTGACCAAGATAGTATTAAATTACATACTAATTAGTAACCTTTCTGATTTATTAATGAATGCTCATAAAGTGCAAATATAGAAAACAATCTATATTATAATAGAGTAAGGCTTGGCGTGTCCGTCGCCAAGCCTTCCTCTGCGCATGGCGCGCGCAACCAGCGGCGGTTGATTGCGCGCGCATGCAACCGCCGCGGCACGAGCCGGCTGCCGGCTCGCCGCGGCGGTTACAAGATGCACACAGCAGCCGGATAGAGGCTGCGCTCGCAGCCTCTACCCGGCTGCCGCGCGCATCCAACCCCCGAGCGGCGAAGGAAAGGTCCCTCCGCCGCTCGGGGTGTGGATGCGCGCGGCAGCCGGGTAGAGGCTGCGCTCGCAGCCTCTACCCCAGCTGCCGAGCGCATCCAACCTCCGAGCGGCGCCGGGGAAGTGAAAGTTTCCCCACTTCCGCTCTTTGAAGGACCCAAGCCCCGGGCACGTGACCGCGGCTTGGGTCCTTCAACGTGCGGAAGCGGGAAACTTTCACTTCCCCGGCACCACTCGGAAAGGTAAGTATGGGGCGGCTGTCTGAATGCCAATAGAGCATTCGGACAGCCGCCCATGTCTGAGCGGGGCATATATCCATGAGCGCTGGGGGGCATATCCACGAGCTGGGGCAGTATCCATGAGCTGGGGGGGGGCAATATCGATGAGCTGGGGGGCAGTATCCATGAGCTGGGGGCAGTATCCATGAGCTGGGGGGCAATATCCATGAGCTGGGGGCAGTATCCATGAGCTGGGGGCAGTATCCATGAGCTGGGGGGCAGTATCCAGGAGCTGGGGGCAGTATCCATGAGCTGGGGGGCAATATCCAGGAGCTGGGGGGCAATATCCAGGAGCTGGGGGGCAGTATCCAGGAGCTGGTGGGCAGTATCCAGGAACTGGGGAGCTGGGGCAATATCCACGTGCTGGGGCAGTATATCCACGAGCTGGGGCAATATCCACGAGCTGGGGCAATATCCACGAGCTGGGGCAGTATCCACGAGCTGGGGCAGTATCCACGAGCTGGGGCAGTATCCATGAGCTGGGGCAGTATAGCCACAATAGACTGCCCTCTGGGCAGGCTTTCCACCTTGTTAACCATAACCATATATATACTTGGTGAATAGCTCCATGCTAATAAATTGCCATATGTAAATATCATGCTCCATTGTGTCTCACTATCTATATCAATGATACCTGATGTAATGAAACAACCAAAATATATTTTAAGGTCAGAAATTCATGTACCGATGTATGGTGTGAAACTAAACCCTTCATTAAGACCCGCTGGACTCAACGTTTTCAACTGATCAATCCATACACATTCTCTCCTTCTCAAGGCAAGATCATAATCTCCTTGTCGCTGTTTTCTGTTAACTTTTTCAACACCGAAAAACCGTAAGACATTTGGGTCATTATTATGATGATGACGTACATGTAAAGCTATAGATGTATCAAGCTGATTTTTAACTGAACGAACGTGTTCTTGGATCCTTAACTTAAAGAGTCTAAAAGTTTTCCCAACATAAAGTTTATCACACATGTACAACATAGCGTATGCAATTTATTAGCATGGAGCTATTCACCAAGTATATATATGTTTGGTTAATTGTTTCTATATTTGCACTTTATGAGCATTCATTAATAAATCAGAAAGGTTACTAATTAGTATGTAATTTAATACTATCTTGGTCACTATTCAATACAGTGATTTCATGGAGATTACCTAATACAAGGGTTATCACAATTTACATAATCGAGAACAGTGAATGTATATCAATGTGGGTATTTTGGTTTAGTTTCACTTCCCTTTCTTATATTGAGGAGTGGGAACCTTAGAGGGTTATTCTTAGTCGTTGATGTACTTTGTATAGGTCTGTTCTATTGCAGGATGCTGCTTTTTGCTGCGTGGTATAATCTGTGTGAGAAACCCTTTCCCCTTCCCCTCCCCTCCCTTCCCCTTCCCCCCCTCCCTTCCCCTTCCTCTTTACTTACACTTTTCAATATACCACTGGCTGGATTTACTTCATTGTTCCATGTGTTTTTTTCTCTTTTTGTCCCAGCAGGGATCCGTACTTCTCAAGTGCAACTGCAGATAATTAAATGCCTTAATTGATTAATTATCCATCTATATATAGCGAATGGTCCAGTAAGTCTCATAGAGCTCCTGATGAAATTGCTGCGTTGTTAGCAAGGAAACGCGCGTTGAGCGTTAGGAGGTTAATTTAGCCTTTGATGAATGTTATACAGGTTAATTCAACCATTATTTGAACGTTCTCAATATTAATCCTATACTGAGCCTTATGGCAATAATTGTTTTTACAAAGTGCAAAGCATACCAATGCAATTGTGGATTGTTTTCTATTGTCAATTGAGCTCTGATTACCAAGTTGTTAGCCTGGTGGCTGGTTTTGTCTTTTTGAGTGTCAAATCTTTTTGAGGAAATAATTCCTTATTTTGACGTTTAAAATTGTTACATCAATTAAAAGGTAAACCTTTTTCTGTGGTCACTGATTCACCGAATATACTTGTCAGTCAGATGGAGTGTTATCTATCTGTGGTTTGGCTCTTTATGACTCAGTAACCAATCTTTTTCGCTAATCCAAGCGTTATTCAAGTACCAACAATCCATTTATCTTGCTGGTTGTATAACAATACATTTATCTTGCTGGTTGTATAACAATACATTTATCTTGCTGGTTGTATAACAATACATTTATCTTGCTGGTTGTATAACAATACATTTATCTTGCTGGTTGTATAACAATACATTTATCTTGCTGGTTGTATAACAATACATTTATCTTGCTGGTTATATACAACAATACATTTATCTTGCTGGTTGTATAACAATACATTTATCTTGCTGGTTGTATAACAATACATTTATCTTTTCTGGTTGTATAACAATACATTTATCTTGCTGGTTGTATAACAATACATTTATCTTTTCTGGTTGTATAACAATACATTTATCTTGCTGGTTGTATAACAATACATTTATCTTGCTGGTTGTATAACAATACATTTATCTTGCTGGTTGTATAACAATACATTTATCTTGCTGGTTGTTATAACATACATTTTATCTTGCTGGTTGTATAACAATACATTTATCTTGCTGGTTGTATAACAAAACGTTTTTTGAATGAACAAAGTAATGGGTCAATCAGACCAAAATGATTGCTAATTGAGGGGATTTAGAGGCGAAGCTTTTTGCTAATTTCAAGCGTTACCCAGTATCAATTACATAATTATACAATTATCTTGCTGGTTGCGGTAACATACAACGCTTCTTATTGAAAAGTAGCAGGTCATTAACTCAATTATTGTTTATTCACGGTTTATGACCCAGCAGCTACGATAAGCTGCGTTGGTAATGTGCTCACACTTTGCACATTTGAATGTCTGCAGCCCAAATCTTATGTCTAAGGAATTATTTATGAGATTAAATTCAAGTTTTGGTGGAGTTGAACGCTCTTAGCCTATTGCAAGGTGTGCATACATCAATCAATTTGCATATGGTGGCTTTTTTCAGCTATTGAGTGTTTACATTTCAGAACCCGAGTCCAAAGACTATTCTACTGGGTTTCTGTCAATTGTGAACTCACCGATGAGTCAACAGCGCATAGTTGATGTCATTAAGTGTCTCTGCTGAATTCAAAGTATCAGAAAATCTATCCAGAAAGTTAATTGAACTTCATTGTTAATGCTCATAATTCCTTCTTATATCAGGTTTGGTGGCTATTCCAACCGGTGTCTACAATGTGCGCACATTCTTATGTTTAGATATTTAATCATGTCTAATTAAGGCGTCAATTGTTTAAATAGTCATTTATATCAATCAATACCTATCATTGATTCTGTATTGTCAGATGCGCATATTTGGGAGGATAATATCTCCTCTTTAATTAAATTTTCTATATTTTGACATGTTTGATTGTGGTTACTATCTGCCATTCATGTCACTTGCACTAATTATGTAAATTGGTGGACGCACCATTTACTTGAGTGATACACTTATTTTCTCACTGAATCAATGTGGGATTTTTTGTTTAATTTAAACTAATTTGTGTTCTAATTTTGACAACCCTTCCAATTTTTTAATTGAACAATAAAAGTATATGTTTTAATTGAATAATATGTAATTATTCCTCGTCAGGGGATTTGATATACATTTACTGACACAAATGTAATTTCTGCCTGTATGCCGATAATTCAGACCCTGTGTGGCACTGTGCGATAAGGGACACCATCTCGAGTTAACAGAAATCTCACTGGGGTGAAAGGTTGTAAGTATAAACCAATACATGGAAAATAAAATTGGGTAAAGTTACATTATTTTAAGTAATTTTGGGAGCAGATTGTTATTATTTTACCCTATATTTTTTATTAGTTACACATCTGATGTGACTGATAAATCTAATGCTGATTATATATATATATTATATATATACAGTATAATGTGTTTATTATTGCAGAAGCCACTTGCACATCACAGCAATTCGATGACTTGCATCCCAGAGCTCCTGTGCCACATTCCCCATATGCAGCAAGGAATTCTGGGTTGGATTACTCTCCTCCTGGTTTGTTGTATTACATTGTCTTGAGATGCACCCACAGAGTGCTTAGTAAAGGGTGAGTGCTGCCCTCATTGTGTATTATATATATATATATCTCTATATATAGCTTTTATGTCATAGTTTAGTATTTCCTGATTTCCTCAATGAATAACATGTAACATAGTGTGCGTTAAAGATTAAAAGCTGAAATTCCATATTTCTTCACTTCCCTGTGTATTTCTGACATCACATGATCCCAGGAGAGGACTTTGACTTCACCAAGAAAAAATTCCCAAGATTCAATGATGAGTAACCAAGCGGCGCAGATTGACGGACAATGTCTGGACTCCTGGAATCCTTCGTGAGCCGAGCAGCACCACCACGGAGAGCATTATTCCTGTATAAACCCATGTAACGACTGAGGTGAGTGACGCTCTTATTCAATTATCACTTTATATAAAGTGTAACATCGGTCCCATTTTGTTCCTTCACTGCTCTATAGGCTGGTCAAGCTGGGCATGGACTTACTAGGCAGACCTTGTAGGGGATTACTGGACCGACCTGGCATGGAGTTACTGGACAAACCGGGCATGGAGTTACTGGACAGACTGAACATGGGCTTACTGGACAGACTGGGCATGATGTTACTGGACAGACTGGGCATGATGTTACTGGGCATGGTGCTACTGGAGAGACTGGGCACAGAGTTCCTGGACAGAATGGTCATGGAGTTATTGGACAGACTGGGCATGGCATTACTTTTCAGACCAGGCATGGTGTTACTAGACAAACTGGGCATGGAGGTACTGGACAGACCTGGCATGGAGTTACTGGACAGACTGGGCATGGAGTTACTGGACAGACTGGGCATGGAGTTACTGGACAGACCGGGCATGGAGTTACTGGACAGACCAGGCATGGAGTTACTGGACAGATTGGGCATGAATTCACTGCTTGTAGGTCTGTAGTATCTTGCACGCCGGCACACTCTATTCACTGCTTGTAGGTCTGTAGTATCTTGCACGCCGGCACGCTCTATTCACTGCTTGTAGGTCTGTAGTATCTTGCACGCTCTATTCACTGCTTGTAGGTCTGTAGTATCTTGCACGCTCTATTCACTGCTTGTAGGTCTGTAGTATCTTGCACGCCGGCACGCTCTATTCACTGCTTATAGGTCTGTAGTATCTTGCACGCTCTATTCACTGCTTGTAGGTCTGTAGTATCTTGCACGCTCTATTCACTGCTTGTAGGTCTGTAGTATCTTGCACGCTCTATTCACTGCTTGTAGGTCTGTAGTATCTTGCACGCTTTATTTACTGCTTGTACGTCTGGAGGACTTGACACTTGTTAATACTTTACAGGCTCTATTACATTCTTCACGTAAACGTTAACGCGTGCACATTAACGCGAGGGGCAAAACCCTTTGCGCTGAACGTCGTATTACAATGTCTGTGCAAAAAATGCATGTTAACGTATACCGCGGGTGAACCTGCGCGAACGCTGCGAGAGCGTAATGTACTGCGCGCGTCCTATACTTAACATTGTGAGCGCAAATGCGTTTGTGCGCTGGTATGTGGATGGTATTACAATCTATGCGCAAAATTTAACGCACAGCGTTTGCGCGCATAATTTTAACGTCTTTTAAAAGCTGGTGTTAACGGCAAATCTGAACGTCCTGACCGAACCCAAATACACCAGCACGAAAAAAAAATACAGCACAGTATAGTTACACAATCTACACATACCCAAACAATAAAATGGAGAGGTTGTGCGTGTTTTTATTATTGCTGCAGCATATATACTCAGATTGATTTTGACAGGCGCAAAAACTTAACGGGAGACAATTGTGGTTCTTAATTCTGATTGGCTGAATCGCGTGAAAAAAACAGTCCGCACACTGATTTCTGCGCGCAACATTAATGCGTGCTTGTTTCTGCGCATCTTTTTTCCGCGCGTTATTTTTTGACGGATGAAATAATGCACGAGGATTGTAATACGAGCGTTAATTTACGTGCGTTAACGTTTAACGCTTCGCGCAAAAATTTACACGTTTAACGTGCATTTTTGCGCAAAGAGTGTAATAGAGCCCTACTTTTTTTCTTGTTTAGGCACAATACACTCAGGGCAGTATTACAATGTTGGTGCTAACAGCTCCATAGGCTATAATGGCTCTGGGAAGTTTACACCAGCTCTGGCTAAGGCTGGGGTCAGACCAGTGCATTTTTAACGTGCGTTTAGGCGCACTTAATGATGGCCGCACTAGCAGCAAATGACGGCCAATGACGGACAATATATGAAGTACGGTCGCACGAAAGTCCGGCCGCGCAACGCAAGTGGAAAATGAACGCATTTTTTCGAGAACGCAGAACCGCTAGTACGGACGTACAGAGTGCGCTGCGCCCACTCGCGGCGTGTGTGTGTGATTAGGAGACGTCAGACCCTGCTCATGTCCGGCCAACATAACGTCCAGACGCAAAAAGTTTCCTGGTTTGGATTCGTAAAACATCACGCACGAAAAAGCGCATCGTATGACCGTTTTCGCATATTCCGTGAAAAAATACATCAATGCGTTTGGACGCACTTTTTTACGTTCGCGTGTAAAAATGCTTTTGTTTGACCCTAGCCTAAGTTAGCACCAACTCTATAATATGGCCCCCAGTTTGTTATTGTTGAGATACAGCGTCCTGTGTGTCACTCGCGCATGCGTACACTTAGCCTGATGCAGCATTCTCTACACATTCCTCATTACGCACCATAAACAGAGACTGTGATAGAGTCTGTTAGTCCAGCATTCCCTGCACCAGCCGCTACGCTGGGCACCGGACCTCCAGAGCCTGGACAGAAGAAACCGGGGAATCTCCAACCTCATGAGATTCCTACAACAACCATTACAATTATGTATAAAGCGCACACATAGGGGGAGGGGGACTAGCAAATGTGTGACGTAATGTGAGATACTCACCCCCACATTTACTTTAATTAGATGCATTCATAGGTCTATGTGTATATATGTATGTAGGTGTATAGTTATATGTGTGTGTTTGTGGATATGTAGGTGTATAGTTATATGTGTGTGTTTGTGGATATGTAGGTGTATAGTTATATGTGTGTGTTTGTGGATATGTATGTGTATAGTTATATGTGTGTGTTTGTGGATATGTACAGGTGTGTTCAAAATTATTCAACCCCCAATGCTGTAAAGGGTTTTAGGGAATTTAGTGACATTTGTAATTGTATTCAGAATGAAATCCTACAAGGACTTTTTAAAGAACCATATGCAACTAAAATGACATCAATTGGTTTTGTAATACAGTAGTAAATGTTTCTTTTGTGAATTCTTCATTGACACAATTATTCAACCCCTTAAAGACTACCACTCTGAAGAACAGAGGTTCATTCAAGTGTTTTCAATCAGGTATTGAAAACACCTGTGGATGTCACGGAGCAGCAATAAAGCATAATAAGCACCAATTAGGCAGCTTTAAAATGACTGTGATACTCAGCTCCTTCTAGACATTTACTGGTGTGGTTACAAACATGATGAAGTCAAGAGAATGGTCCAGGAAGACAAGAGAAGAGGTGATTACTCTTCACAGGAAGGGCAATGGCTATAAGAAGATTGCAAAGATGTTAAACATACCAAGAGAGACCATAGGAAGCATCATTCGCAAATTCAAGGCAAAGGGCACTGTTGAAACGCTACCTGGTCGTGGCAGAAAGAAGATGCTGACTTCGACTGCTGTGCGCTACCTGAAGCGTAGAGTGGAGAAAAGTCCCCGTGTGACTGCTGAGGAACTGAGAAAAGATTTGTCAGATGTGGGTACTGAAGTTTCAGCTCAGACAATACGGCGCACACTGCGTAATGAAGGCCTCCATGCCAGAACTCCCAGGCGCACCCCCTTGCTGTCTCCAAAGAATAAGAAGAGTCGACTGCAGTATGCCAAAAGTCATGTGGACAACCACAGAAGTTTTGGGATAGTGTTCTGTGGACTGATGAAACAAAATTAGAACTGTTTGGGCCCATGGATCAACGCTATGTTTGGAGGAGGAAGTACAAGGCCTATGAAAAAAAGAACACCTTGCCTACTGTGAAGCATGGCGGGGGGTCAATCATGCTTTGGGGCTGTTTTGCTTCTGCAGGTACAGGGAAGCTTCAGCGTGTGCAAGGTACCATGAATTCTCTTCAGTACCAGGAGATATTGGATGACAATGTGATGCAGTCCGTCACAAACCTGAGGCTTGGGAGACGTTGGACCTTTCAACAGGACAATGATCCCAAGCATACCTCCAAGTCCACTAGAGCATGGTTGCAGATTAAAGGCTGGAATATTTTGGAGTGGCCATCGCAGTCACCTGACTTAAATCCGATTGGGAACCTCTGGTGGGACTTAAAGAAAGCAGTTGCAGTGCGCAAGCCTAAGAATGTGACTGAACTGGAGGCTTTTGCCCATGACGAATGGGCGAAGATACCCGTAGATGGCTGCAAGACACTTGTGTCAAGCTATGCTTCACGTTTAAAAGCTGTTATAACTGTAAAAGGATGTTGTACTAAGTACTAAGATTGAATGTCACTTGGGGGTTGAATAAAACTGATAATGATGTGAGCACAGAAAAGACATTTGTGCTTATTTCATTATAAATGTTATGTTATATTTGTCTGACCTACACGTGCCTCTTTGATTTAATTGTAAGCAAGATGACTGAATGATCAAAATCAATGTCAAACTGGCCAAAACACTCAATTTCAGTGGGGGTTGAATAATTTTGAACACAACTGTATGTGTATAGTTATATGTGTGTGTTTGTGGATATGTATGTGTATAGTTATATGTGTGTGTTTGTGGATATGTATGTGTATATAGTTATATGTGTGTGTTTGTGGATGTGTATAGTATGTGTGTATATAGTAATATTTGTGTGTTTGTGGATATGTATGCGTATAGTTATATGTGTGTATATAGTTATATGTGTGTGTTTGTGGATATGTATGCGTATAGTTATATGTGTGTATATAGTTATATGTATGTATATAGTTATATGTATGTATATAGTTATATGTGTGTGTTTGTGGATATGTATGCGTATAGTTATATGTGTGTATATAGTTATATGTATGTATATAGTTATATGTATGTATATAGTTATATGTGTGTGTTTGTGGATATGTATGCGTATAGTTATATGTGTGTATATAGTTATATGTATGTATATAGTTATATGTATGTATATAGTTATATGTGTGTGTTTGTGGATATGTATGCGTATAGTTATATGTGTGTATATAGTTATATGTATGTATATAGTTATATGTATGTGTATATAGTTATATGTGTGTGTTTGTGGATATGTATGTGTATAGTTATATGTGTGTGTTTGTGGATATGTATGTGTATAGTTATATGTGTGTGTTTGTGGATATGTATGTGTATAGTTATATGTGTGTATATAGTTATATGTATGTATATAGTTATATGTATGTATATAGTTATATGTGTGTGTTTGTGGATATGTATGCGTATAGTTATATGTGTGTATATAGTTATATGTATGTATATAGTTATATGTATGTATATAGTTATATGTGTGTGTTGTGGATATGTATGCGTATAGTTATATGTGTGTATATAGTTATATGTATGTATATAGTTATATGTATGTATATAGTTATATGTGTGTGTTTGTGGATATGTATGCGTATAGTTATATGTGTGTATATAGTTATATGTATGTATATAGTTATATGTATGTGTATAGTTATATATGTGTGTGTTTGTGGATATGTATGTGTATAGTTATATGTGTGTGTTTGTGGATATGTATGCGTATAGTTATATGTGTGTATATAGTTATATGTATGTATATAGTTATATGTGTGTATATAGTTATATGTATGTATATAGTTATATGTATGTGTATAGTTATATGTGTGTGTTTGTGGATATGTATGTGTATAGTTAT
This sequence comes from Leptobrachium leishanense, assembly GCA_009667805.1. NCBI lineage: Eukaryota > Metazoa > Chordata > Amphibia > Anura > Megophryidae > Leptobrachium > Leptobrachium leishanense. The sequence continues at coordinate 158,614,452 of CM019069.1, forward strand.
ATGTGTGTGTTTGTGGATATGTATGCGTATAGTTATATGTGTGTGTTTGTGGATATGTATGTGTATAGTTATATGTATGCGTATAGTTATGCATATGTAATGTATATATAGTATATGTGTGTGCACAGATGTTTATTTCTCGCCGCTGCTGATTAAGTCCTTGGTTTGCTGGTGGAATTTCCTGGGCGGTGCAGAGTCCAGGAGATGATTCTGCTGTGGAACTCAGAGATTAATGCTGTGTGTTTAATTGCGGGTTATAAAGCAGGTTTGTATCTGGGGATCTTTGCTGCATTTCTCCTTTTATTGCTCAGGTTTCTGCGTCTAATATTCTGTGTTTTTTAATGACATTATAATAAGCGGAGGTAACATATTATAAGCGCCCCCCCCCCCGGCTTCCCGAAAGGAAGAGGAGAGGAGTCATTTATATAAAACTATTTACACTGAGACCAGGAGAGTCAATCGATCAGACAGTCCATAAGAAATAGCATTTCCTGCCGCAGAGACTCGGCTCGTTAATGGAGCTGTGCTTTATTAAATGCACGTTGCATTATGGGAATTCTAAAAATAATCTGATGCTTGAAGGATCTCACACAGGGCGCTGGCGCACACACCGTCACAAATTCCTCGATTTGGTAAACATGTGAGCGGAAAGATCCTGCCGAACGTTATAGAGGAGCCGGCGTAAACACCAGGGCAAAGCGTCCCCCCCAAATTAAATCAGCGCGACAGAAATAAAAGGCACAACGACATGTCTCCAACATATCTGGAAACGCACACAAAATGTCAACAGTACAAAAAGAATGCAATCTTCCTAAAAATGGTCAAGTCACCAGTTTCAAAGTGCCGAGGCTTGACTGCTAGGCGGGGCAATCAGCAAAGCCCAGACACGCTATAGAGAATACAAAGCTGATCTGCTTGCGCCAGGCGGACAAATCACAAAGCATAAGTGACGAAAGAAATTTAAAAAGAAATGTAAAGTTTTATTCAGGCACACAGCCAAAGCTACAAACTGGATAGAGTGTGATCATACTGGACAAACATACACATATAAAGTAGTGAAAAAGTGTTCAATTCAATTGGTCACCTTTATATACGTAGAAACTCCAAACAATATACTATTGGTCTTTAGATTTATTATTATTATTATTTATTTATAAAGCGCCAGCATATTCCGCAGCGCTGATATATAGCTAATACTGATATATAGTTTTGGAGTCAAATGAAGATGGAATGCCAAAGAACACATAAATGAAATGAGCAAAAGAACCCTTCAAGCGTTATTAAATGCAGATATATATATATTGCCCGTACCGTGATCACATACTATCAGGCACATATATATTAACCACCCACTCCTAGATTGCAATTGTAACAGCAATATGCACACACATGGGCTCTCAATGTAAGCCACGGACGTTCCGTCCATATAATGGATAGCCCCAGTTGCACACACAATGAAAGTGTCAAGAGATTGCTAAATACAGGAGATTTGGGGTAGGGATAAATTGCCCACAGAAGAAGCGCACTCGACGCGCGTTTCGCCTTACACAGGCTCGTCAGGAGTGCTGGGAATATGTTAGAAAAGAACGTGTATATTTAAACTAAATCACACAAAGGGATGGTCCCATAATTAACCAATTCAAATGATTGTCTATAGACATTGCATGAGAATGCCGCACAGGTGGTTGATTGGCATACATCTCATCCAATCCAGAGGCAGCATTAATGGGTGGTCATGGTTACCATTGCAGGAAGGATGAAAACCAATGATAGACATTTACTCTCACGAATAGAATAGAAGTAACAGGATGGAATCGTCAGAGCCCAGTGTATTTTATAAACAATGAAAGACTGAAGATCTAACATGCTTATGGACACCTAAATGCCCTGAATGGTTACAATGTATAAACGTAAACCCAGTGGAAGGACAATGTTTGAGATGGCACACTAACGGTAATGTTGTAAAGTCGCCAGACCCAGTAAATTAAATAAAAAAATAATAAATAAAATATAAACTGAATAACTGAAGTGCTTGTAAATGTTTCAACGTCCTTAGCACTTTACGATGAATATATACAAGATGGGTGTGAAAGTAGGACCACAGTTACGCACTGATAGTGACATATAGGATTATCCAAAGAGATCCGAATGGCTGGAGAAAGGGAACTGAACGCTGAAAATCCGGGTTCGGTTACCTTTCCTGGTCATTCGGCTATCCAGAGAGCAGGCAATACGCCAAATCCTGGCGAACTGCCTGCACATACGGTGCCTGTTTGAGGGCAGTAAAAACCCCATGAAAAAGCACTGCTTCGGCTATTCAGAGAACACAAACCAGCAGTGAAAGGTTCCCCTAATGCCCTGCCATTCGGTGGTTTAATTCGACAGGTTTATTCAGGCGAATCCCATAGGCTTCAATGTTAAAAATATTCCCGTTTTAATTCAATATCTAATAAACCGTTCATTATAAAATTCTGCAGCAAAGAGTCTCTTTATTTATAGATTTTTTAGGATACTTTAAGCATTTTTCATAATTTTTTTTTAAATAATGGAGCAGTAAATTGGTTATTAGCATTTACTCTCATAGATGAGATAGGGATAACATGACAGAATCGCTGACCCGGCGTGTTTTGAAAGATGAAAGAAAACTGAACAGTCTAAAGTACTTGTGAACGAACGCCTCAATACTCTTAAAGGATTGCGTTATATAAATGCAGACTGAAAAGATAATGTTATAAAATCCTCAGCCCAGTATGTTAAATAAATCGAGAAGTGCTTGTAAATGTTTCAACACACTTCAAAGATTTTTTACGTTGTGTAAATGTAAGATAGATATAAGGGCAGAACCGAAGTAACACACTGATAGTAACAAAGTGTTTTGTCAATGGCACAAATAACTTACACTAAATGTGGATCATACGACTGGAAGATAGTCAGCAGGTTCTCCCCGTGTCGATATGAAGAGATAACTGAAGTAATTGTATTATGCATAATACAGGCTGAACATTCCCATTATACTCTACTAATCGTAGGAATAAAGTGAAATGTAAAAAGGTGTCACTAATTGTACATGATCAAAGAATTACTGGAAACAGATGAATATAAACGAAACCCTAGATAAAGAAAAATGACATTATTAATAAACTAGAATAATCCAAAGGAAATAGGTTACATAATCTACCAATAATTCAGCTAAGAGGAATACTATAAATGGAAAGGATTAAAAAATATATATGGTAACCATAATTATTGAATATGCTGGTGCTAAAAGGAAGATGTGTGTATATATAAATATAATGTGGTACATACATATAAGTATACAAATGTATAGAGAGTAACTTTGAGAGTTAGTTGTATATATGTAGATAAATAAATAATCTTACTAAACGACCACTAGCCTCTGGGTGGGTGAAACGATTTACTGTTGTACATGAGATAAAAAGTACTATACACAATAGGCAGCTTGTAGAACGTTGTATATCAGATTAAAGTAACTGCTTCATTTAAAAAGAGAGAAGAGTTGTTGGAAATACATTGTCTCCTACATGTAGAAACAGGATAACAATCGTGTTAAATTTGTGAATAACGTAATTATATATAAAGGAGACATTTTTCAAAAAAGTATTTTTGCAAGAGAACCAAACTTGTGGTGAAAACCAGAGATCAAATGTATTAGATTGATCACATAGATATGACATCAGATACATGTCTAAGAAATTCATTACCATCTTGGAAGAAGAGAGACTAACAGACATGAGCTAAAAGATATATATATATACATATATGTACTTTGTCAACTCAAATAAATGGAGTATAATTAAATTCCTCATTAAGACCATGAGGATTTAATGTTTTGAGAGTATAGATCCAGAATGATTCTCGGCGGCGTAGGTATTTGTCAAAAGTCCCCTTTCTAGGGCCAAGGTGAATTTGTTCAATAGCTTGAAAGGTAAGGCATGATGGATTTGAATCATGTTTTGTTCTTACATGTTTGGAAACTGATGTTTCTAATGAGTTATACACAGAATTAACATGTTGGAAAATTCTACGTCGAAACTCTTGGATCGTTTTGCCAACGCTATAGAGAATATCCACATTATTCTGTCTCCCGCTGCAAGAAATCGAGGAACAGCCATGGAAAGCCTACACTCCACCCACCGACACAACCAAACCCGCTGAAAATGCTGCAAAAGTCACTTTCCAACACACAATCCACAAAAGCACAGTTTAACCCTTTGTATGCTGGATATGTGATCATTTATTTCCATAGTTTATTATAGAGACGCCTCAGTAAATAATTTCATTTTATTCTTTGCAGGAGGCATCTCTGAGAGAACATGGCATCACACGAGGTGGTCATTGGGATTTTATCCACATCTGACGAGAGCCCATACACGTGGCTGGTGGACTTCGTGTCGTCCCTGCCAGAAGTGAAGGCGGTGCATCCCATCCATGTCCCTGACAGCAGCTTGCTGGACTCTGCCAGGACCATCTCTGCCTGTGACTTTGTGGTTTTATACCAGTCGCAGAGCAGCCGAGGGGATGATGTCACAGAACAGATTGATTCTCTATATGGAATTGAACTGGAAACCCTACGAGGTAAGAGCCAGCAATACAGACCTTCACCCAACGCCAACACACCAATAATCAGGGCATGCGGGTAATTCCGATTTACTAGGGTACCTGCATGGTGGTGCTTGGAATAGTTTTGAGGTTAAGACATATTATAGATACGTACGTTTAGCATCTCTTCGGGCATAACCTCAACCTCCATAGAATGAAAGAGGTCCTGGACAAGTCACACAACCTCCTTCAGAAAGGTTTATTGGACCATACAGCTACAGCAACGCTAACCTCGACTGCCATCCTCAGCCTATGTTACCCCGATCTTCTAGCTCCCTCTGATTTCTACAGGTTTATGTTCTCCTACATTTTTCCCATAGTAAAACGCATGTCTCACTTCCTGTTTCCTGTCTGGTTTACAGAGACTAATAAGATTTTGCTGGTCATCGATGATCTGGAGGACAACAGCCTCTCGCGCATACAGCAGATCCAAGAACACCAGCCCAATGTTATGAAATGGACCCAGGACATCATCTTCTTCACAGCACAGGAGAAGGCGTCTCTGAATCCCAACTCTGAACCCCTGACACACGAGTCACAGGACTACGATCCAAATGGTCCATCATTCCAGGAAAAGCTGAAATGCATGAGAAAATTAATTCTAGGTAACAAAGTGATAATATAAACTGCTCAATAATGTACAATACTGCCATGTACAGGATTACAAGAGCTTCTAAGTCTGTTCACCTCGACTGCTGCCTTTACAGGTCCAGGCAGGACCCTCATAATGATAATAATAAAACCAAAGAAACACACAATGACGAGTATAGAAAGCAATTAGAACCATGTGAAACCCGGATACAGGTAAAGGTATGAGAAACGGCACAAGCTTATGGTTCCCGCTATTTCAGTTTCTCTTCCAGTCGTACATACATTGAAAGAAGAAAGCGAACGAGGTGCAGCATGCTATAACTTATCGATAATATAGCACTATAGACTCATAATCAGGTCACTCACATCGTGCGGAGCCGCTCTATGCATGGTAAATGCACATGAAACCATATATTTTCTGCCACTTCAGGGGGGGGGTTGCACCCAGGCTTCTTCATTAATAGCGTCTCGAAGGTAAAAAGATAAAACATGGCGTAAGTTCATTCATTACCCAGATGTCTAGGCCAGACCAGTTTACAAACCAGAAAGCAAACAGTAGACACACTCAAGTGAGTCGGAGCCACAAAAAATCTGGGTTCAATGTAGAAAGCACCAGTATAATCATACTGGGCAACGTCCTCCAGTAATCAGGAACTCTATGTACGTGATGTCTTCGTAAAAGGAACTTCTTCAGGCTTCCTCAGCAGTCATCGTGCAAAATATCTGCCTTCTCCTTCCTTGACATGATGCTATTTTACCCCTGTCCCTGCTGTGTCTTACAGAGACCCTCTTGTATGAAGTGTAATCAGTGCAGATAAAGCTCGTTCCAGGGCCCAGTTTAATAACTAGAAAGTTACTGTGAATTCTTGTTACCAGCTGCCACCACATTACCAGTGCTCTCTGCTGATCCCATGATCAGCCTTGGTATGGATGTTCCCTTCTTGGTTTTATACTGATCCCATGATCAGCCTTGGCGTGAATGTTTCCTTCTTGGTTTTATACTGATTCCATGATCACCTTGGCGTGAATGTTTCCTTCTTGGTTTTATACTGATTCCCTGATCACCTTGGCGTGAATGTTCTTCTCTTGGTTTTATACTGATTCCATGATCAGCCTTGACGTGAATGTTCTCTTGGTTTTATACTGATTCCATGATCATCTTTGACGTGAATGTTTCCTTCTTGCTTTTATACTGACTCCATGATCGCCTTGGCATGAATGTTCTCCTCTTGGTTTTATACTGATCCTATGATCGGCCTTGATGTGACTGTTCTCCTCTTGGTTTTATAGGGGTGACGGAAGCAGAAGAGTCTGAGAGTGCTGATGTAGTCATAGAGAGTCAAAAAGATGAGAGACGTTCTCCTACTCTGGTAAGTGACATTAATTCTTACAGGTCAGGGCCGCCCAAAAGGAAAGTCCAAGCGAGATAAAAAACGAAATATCCCACAATGCACTTCCAATTTTAAGTCTAGCAAAGCATCATGGATGTCTTAGTTCCACAAGGTCTGGTTGTTCGCCTATCGGCCAGGATTGAGCTAGCACCCCTTGTGTATTTGTCTGTCTTCAGCCACTGCAGGCACACAGAGTGATGGAGGTTTTCACAGTAGTGACCATAAAAGGGGTCCTATGTCACAATAAGGGGAGGCAGTGTGTTCACAGGGCTGAGCGGCTGGTAAGTGTTTGTCGCTCCGGATTCAATACCCTGAGCAGCCGATCCGCTCTTTCAATCTGCTCCCTTGATCCAGCAGATGGATGGATTGGAAGAACCGCTAAGTGTCTTCCCAGGTTAGTTGACTGTAGGTCTAATTCAGACACCAGGCAAGCTGTATGTTCAAACATTAGACTCATTTATTCAGCACAAAAACACAGGTATTTATGTTGACAACATTCAAAACTTCCCGCCCACCCCAACAGTTCCTATTGGCTGGTTTCAAGTCTACTGCAGGCTTCACCCTGGTCCTCCTCAGGGTCTACGTGAGTAGGTCAGGATTATGTAGATGAGGTCTTGAAAAGGCAGGTCGGTTACTTCAGGGTGAAGCACACAAACTCGCAATCAGTGATCACATCCAGTAATTTACATAAACCATTGTCCCAATAAATCAGATTGGGACAGTGTTTGCCTGACAAACATGCAGCAGATAACAGATAGACAATAGCATTCTTGCATAATCACAGATACAACATAAACATTGTGCACAAAAGAGAGGCCTGCACCTCCAAAAAAATCTCCAAGTTCACATTAAAACATTGCACAAAGAAAAGGAATGAGGAACGGGCCCCAAAATAAGGGAACATAAAAGACAACAAAGGCCGTCTGTGGCTCCAAGCAGGCGAGCACCATGTCAGGTCCGTGACAATGGCGAATACCCCTCAGTGACTGAACCAAACCATTAAACCCCATCCCATCCTTATAACATTATCTAACATGTACAAAAGTCATGCTGTGAGATGTCATCCTGTGATGTCATTCTCTAGTCAGAATATTTCATTCATTCTAATATAAAGCTTATAATTCCACAATATGCAAAAATTAACCCCTTGGAAGCCTCTCTCCTGAGCGATGTGCCTGAAGTCAGCTCCATACATGTCACACTTTATTAATGGATCCACAGCATCTGTGGGTTAGTGCCCCCGGTAACCCTTGCCAGCCTCTCCTGTGTGATAGTGGCCCCGGAGCCCACTGACAGCCTTCCCAGTGTGATGGTGGCCTCTGGGGTGGAAGGCTGGAAGGGACCCTATAGCGTTTTCACACAGGAGAGGCTGTTAGGAAGTCCCAGGGCTACAAAGGCTGTAGGCCCCGGGCCCCTAGAGCATCCCTTTTTGATAGTGGCCCCAGGTCCCCTCCAGCATCCCCTTCGTGATAGTGGCCCCTGGGTCCCTGCATCCTTCCCAAAGTGATGGTGGACCCCTCCAGCCTCTCCTTTGTGATAGTGTATGCGAGGCTCCTCCAGCCTCTCCTTTGTGATAGTGGCCCGAGGCCCCTCCAGCCTCTCCTTTGTGATAGTGGCCCGAGGCCCCTCCAGCCTCCCCTTTGTGATAGTGGCCCGAGGCCCCTCCAGCCTCCCCTTTGTGATAGTGGCCCCGAGGGCTCTTCAGCCTCCCCTTTGTGATAGTGGCCCCGAGGCCCCTCCAGCCTCCCGTTTGTGATAGTGGCCCGAGGCCCCTCCAGCCTCTCCTTTGTGAAAGTGGTCCCGAGGCCCCTCCAGCCTCTCCTTTGTGAAAATGGTCCCGAGGCCCCTCCAGCCTCCCCTTTGTGATAGTGGCCCGAGGCCCCTCCAGCCTCTCCTTTGTGAAAGTGGTCCCGAGGCCCCTCCAGCCTCCCCTTTGTGATAGTGGCCCGAGGCCCCTCCAGCCTCTCCTTTGTGAAAGTGGCCCGAGGCCTCTCCAGCCTCTCCTTTGTGAAAGTGGCCCGAGGACCCTGCAGCCTCTCCTTTGTGGTAGTGGCCCGAGGCCCCTCCTTTGTGAAAGTGGTCCCGAGGCCCATCCAGCCTCTCCTTTGTGATAATGATTATCATAATTTAATATTATTGAACCCCCGGGGAGTGAATAAAGCCGCTGGCTCTCACCACACTTTTTATTTTCACAGGATGATATAGAAAAAGGGTTTGTGGGGAAATCACCAAAAAACTTTTTTCAGGTGAGCGCGCGCGCATATATAATTATTGTAACCATATGTAATTCCCCATAAAGTCAGGGTTAACGTTGGACTCCGGGATAAATCCCAGTGAAGGAGACCTTCCTCTCTTCTCATTCAACCTGTTCCTGGTTTCTGCTCCCTAAATCTGTTCCTCCTTTTCTTCCATTGTTTATTTCTTTTCATTCTTCCTGTTTCTTTTTGTTCCTGAACCGATTGCATGAGCGATTCTCACCTGCCTGTGGCCACACCCTCTCCCTCCTCCATCACTGCAAAGGAGGCTTCAAGTCAACAAGCAAAACTTTATTGCTGCATTCTGTCTCTGCCACCCTTTACTCGCAGTGTATAACTTTGCCCAGTTTTCTATTCTAAGCATTTTAGGCTATAAAATATCGGTAAATTTTAGTCATAAAGCCGGCGGCCTGGCAGAAATCTTGAAAATGAAGGTCAGGCGCATTTTCTGCTGTCTTATGATGACACGGGGATATCTGGGGCTCCCTGCCTGTGCATGAAAAGTGCTTCCTGGATTTTTAAATGAATAGACTCCTCAAATATCTGACATATATATTGTCAGGATCACTTTTCATGCACTGCTTGACTTCATGGAGAAATATCAGGGTCTGTGCAAGACCAATCTCTGTAAAAATCGCTGTAATTCACATATATCCTGTGCTCACATCAGATTTTCATTTAGTCGTGTGCTCTGACCAATCACGAGCCGAGGATTTAACTAAAACTGTTCCTTACCGTACATCAATGAAATATCTGCACATTTAACCAATCAGAGCACTGCTCAATTTATGGAACTAGTATTTTCATTTTACAAACCAACCACTGGAATAAGTCCCCGTTTCTGCATTTTTATGAGATTTTACCCTCTGGTTGTCACTGGATCCGCACAGTGTCTCCTAAAATGTCCTTATGTTTTCCAGAAGTACCGCTATTGGCTGATGTTGTTCGTCATCTTCATCATCTTGTTCGTCACAACGTTAGTGGCAGTAACTTGCAACAACTGTCTTCTTGAAAGCACCACAACAATACGTACCCCGTGTAATACTGTGAGAATGACAACAAACAGCATGGGACCTATGACTACTAGCACAGGAAGTACCACAAAACTTCCAGCAACTTCAACCGTATCTCAAGGGACTAGCACCACTGCCACAGCTACCACACCCTCTGTTCCTTTAATTACAACTTCTAGTCTGGGAAATACAACCTTCAGCACAGGAAATTCAACCATCAATACAGACTATTCAACAGCCAGACCAGTATTCTCAACTCTAAACCCAGACAATTCACCCCCCGTCCCAGAAAATTCAACCAGCGGACTGCAATATTCCACCACCAGCTCAAAGCTTTCAACCACCAACCCAGAAAATTCAACAACTCGGCAAGAGTATTCAACTCCTAGCCTAGAAAACTCAAACCCCAGTCCAAAATATTCAACCACCATCCCAGAGTATTCGCCTCTCACCCCAGAAAATTCAACTCCAGGTCCTGAAAATCCAACCACTATCCCAGAATATTCAACTTCAGGTCCAGAAATTTCAACCACAGGTCAAGTTAATTCAACCTACAGTCCAGAAAACCCAACCCATAGCTCAGAAAATGTAACCACCAGTTCAAACCTTTCAACCACCAACTCAGAAAATACAACAACTCAGCAAGAGTATTCAACTCCTAGCCTAGAAAACTCAAACCCCAGTCCAAAATATTCAACCACCATCCCAGAGTATTCACCTCTCACCCCAGAAAATTCAACTCCAGGTCCTGAAAATCCAACCACTATCCCAGAATATTCAACTTCAGGTCCAGAAATTTCAACCATAGGCCAAGTTAATTCAACCTACAGTCCAGAAAATTTAACCCATAGTTCAGAAAATGTAACCACCAGTTCAAAGCTTTCAACCATCAACTCAGAAAATACAACAACTCGGCAAGAGTATTCAGCTCCTAGCCTAGAAAACTCAAACCCCAGTCCAAAATATTCAACCCCCATCCCAGAATATTCGCCTCTCACCCCAGAAAATGTAACCCATAGTACAGAAAACGTAACCACCAGAGGAGAATATTCATCCATCAGCCAAGAAGATTCAACCACCAGTCCAGATTCTGCAACCACAGCTCCAGATTCTGCAACCACAAGAACAGAAAATTTAAGCAGCTGTCCTGAATATTCAACCCCCAGCCTAGAAAATTCAACCATGAAACAGACACATCCAACCACTAGCCAAGAAAATACAACCCCCAGTCCAGCATATTCAACCATGACACAGACACATCCAACCAATAGCCAAGGAAATACAACCCCCAGCCCAGCATATTCAACCATGAAACAGACACATCCAACCACTAGCCAAGAAAATACAACCCCCAGCCCAGCATATTCAACCATGACACAGGCACATCCAACCAATAGCCAAGGAAATACAACCCCCAGCCCAGCATATTCAACCATGAAACAGACACATCCAACCACTAGCCAAGAAAATACAACCCCCAGCCCAGCATATTCAACCATGACACAGACACATCCAACCAATAGCGAAGGAAATACAACCCCCAGCCCAGCATATTCAACCATGAAACAGACACATCCAACCACTAGCCAAGAAAATACAACCCCCAGCCCAGCATATTCCACCATGACACAGGCACATCCAACCAATAGCCAAGGAAATACAACCCCCAGCCCAGCATATTCAACCATGAAACAGACACATCCAACCACTAGCCCAGCATATTCAACCATGACACAGGCACATCCAACCAATAGCCAAGGAAATACAACCCCCAGCCCAGCATATTCAACCATGAAACAGACACATCCAACCACTAGCCAAGAAAATACAACCCCCAGCCCAGCATATTCAACCATGACACAGACACATCCAACCACTAGCCAAGGAAATACAACCTCCAGTCCAGACTATGATAACCTGACGGCAGGATATCCAAACCCACAGTATTCGACACCCAGAACAGAATATTTAACCCCAATCACAGAAAATTCAACTGGTAGCCCGGAACAAACAACCACTAGCACAGAATATTCAACTTCAGGTCCAGGAATTTCAACCACAGGCCAAGTTAATTCAACCTACAGCCCAGAAAATTCAACCCCTAGCTCAGAAAACGTAACCACCAGAGGAGAATATTCATCCATCAGCCAAGGAGATTCAACAACCAGACCAGATAATGCATCCACAGCTCCAGATTCTGCAACCATACGAACAGAATATTCAAGCATCTATCCTGACTATTCAGTCCCCAGACTATAAAATTCAACCATGAAACAGACCTATACAACCACAAGCCAAGGAAATACAACCCGCAGCCCAGCATATTCAACCATGACACAGACACAGCCAACCAATAGCCAAGGAAATACAACCTCCAGCTCAGCATATTCAACCATGAAACAGACACATCCAACCACTAGCCAAGGAAATACAACCTCCAGTTCAGACTATGATAACCTGAGGTCAGGATATCCAACCGCAAACCCACAGTATTTGATACCCAGAACAGAATATTTACCCCCAATCACAGAAAATATTCAACTTCAGGTTCATGAATTTCAACCAGAGGCCAAGTTAATTCAACCTACAGCCCAGAATAATCAACCACTGGCTCAGAAAACGTATCCACCAGAGGAGAATATTCAACATCAGCCAAGGATATTCAACCACCAGACCAGATAATGCAACCACAGCTGCAGATTATACAACCACAAATACAGAAAATTCAGCCAGCAGACCTGGCTTTGCTACCCCCAGCCCAGTATATTCAACCATGAACCAGACACACCCAATCACTAGCCAAGGAAATACAACCCCCAGCCCAGCATATTCAACCATGAACCAGACACACCCAATCACTAGCCAAGGAAATACAACCCCCAGCCTAGACAATGATAACTTGACTTCAGGATATACAACCTCAAACCCAGACTTTTCTACATCAGGAACAGAATATCTAACTCTGGCCACAGAAAACTCAACCATGAGACCAGAATATCCAACCACAAGCCCAGGAAATTCAACTACCAGCCCAAATTTCTCCACCCCAATGCCGAATATTCAACCCCTAACCCAGGATATTCAACTACTAGCCCTGGAAATAAAGCATCCAGCCCACCCAGGATTTAATGAATCTGTTCCACCAAATGCTACATTTCCCCCAGAAAGTGCGGTCACTGATATTTTAACCCCTTCGCTGCTGAGCCATTTCACGTCTTAAAAAAAACACCGTTTTCTTTTCTGTATTATTATTGTTGTTATTTTTTTTCTTTATTTTAAACATGGTTATGTTTGGTATCATTGGAAAGGCCATGCTCTGGCCTTTCTGATGATACCAAACATGACCTTGCTAGCTGAAAACAGTTTGGAAGATATCTGGGTTCAAAGGAACCCTGATCTCCACCCCTATCTTTCCTTAGGAGTCAATGAGGACGTTCCCCACACGTCCTCAGCAGTGAAAGGGTTAAATACAACATCTAGTCTCGGCAACACAAGTAACACTACAGACTTTACTACAGGAACCGGAGAAGATGCAGCCGCTTCTTCAACTGAAACCACATCCAATCGAAACACAATTTACCTTCCAGGCGTCACCCATGAGCCCAAAGCATACACTCACAAGGAAACTGCAAATACGAAGGAAGGACCTGCCAGGTGTCGGATCCTCTACCTATACTACAGCACATCCCATTTCTGTCAATGCAACTGAAACTACTGGTTTTTAACCTTCAGGGACAGAATCTTCTCACAAAGATACAGGATCCACTTTTTGACCTACAGCCAGGAGTGTTATGGAAAAGAGTTATGTTCCCTCAGCTACAAACTATACCATGTGACGGGGGATACCCCAGTATGCGGCAGTGCTCGCGCGTGTGTGTGTGTGTGTGTGAATCTATATTAAACACAGTTTATATGTCCCTGTTAGATACACAGTATACAATGCTTTAAAGGTAATACATTCCTTTACATATACAGAATTCAAATGACATTAGAAAAGTTATTCGTGGTGCCTATTCGATAGCGTCACCTATTGTCTGTTATTTTTTAAGGTCCTCCCATGCGAATGTTCGGACATATGTGGGGGATCCTTAAATAAAATAGTCCGTAACACCTTCTCTAATCCCAAGGGTCTCTCTTTTACTTGCACCTCCAAGACAGAGAGTGGGGTTAGGGGTGACATATCACAAATGAGCGTGCAAAATTGATAGGTAGGCACTGGTGTATTTTTTTTTAAACTTTTGCAAAGTATTTTGCCAGGAAGGATACATTGAGATTTCACTAATTTTCAAGTATGTCCTGGGTAGGCAAGGCCTAGGCTTTCACTTTCCAGGGGGCAGCAAAAAACCTCACCACTAAGGCTAGGGACAGATGAGCGCATTTTCTGCAGCCACCGTCAAAATGTACGTCGATGCGTGCGCACGCATTTTTTCACGGAATACGCTTAAGTGGTCAGACGATGCGCAATTCTGGACGTATTTCATGACGGTGGGGTAAAAAGAAGTCTAGGGAAATCCGGCTGTTTGAGCGTTATGTAGGCCGCACACTAGCAGCGTCTGACGTCTCCTAATCACGCACACACGCTGCTATGCGGCCGCAGCGCACTTTGTACGTCAGTAGCAGCGGTTTCACGTTCTGATAAAAATGCGTTCATTTGCTGGTTGCGTGGTGTCGGCGCACTTTCGTACGCACGTACTGCGTATATTGGCCGTCATTGGCCGTTATGTGCTGCTACTGCCGCCGTGATTTAGTGCGTCTGCACGCGCGTTCCGACTGCCCCACTCTGACCCTAGCCTAAATGGGTTACTCACAGAGCACCAAAATGACGCCAACTTTTTGGTGTTCTGTAGTTCCCTGCACTTAGGAGAATAAAATTTCCCCACCCCGCAGTGAATTCACCATTCACCGCAGGGTCCCCAAAGTGCAGGGAGTCGGCCGCTGAATGCTGCCACCGCAAACCCATGGCCTGCTGTTTTCAAAAGAACTACTGAACGAAAATGTCTGGAATTTACATATAAGATCCTATGACTGATAATAAAAAGTTCTGTTACAGAAAAAGAAGAACCGATATTAAAAAAAAGGGAGGGGAATTTGCCCAAAAAAATCTGAAAAATGACTAAAAGGTACTAAAAAAAAAAATCAATAAGTAAAGACTTTTTACTGCAGATTAAAATAATAAATGGTTTATTAGATATTGCATAAAAACGGGAATATTTTTAACATTGAAACCTATGGGGTTCGCCTGAATAAACCTGCTGATTGAAACCACCGAACATCAGGGCATTTCACTGACATTTCTCTGAGTCTCAGTACCACATGACTGGCTGAACCACGTGAAACGCACGCGTGCAGCTGCCCGCCCTTTCATTAACACAGACTCTATTCTGGACTGAACACCCACCGGGAAGGGAATCAAAGCTACAGTGCACCCTCTGGCAGTGACACCCCACTGCTGACAAGATGGCTCCACAGCATAATTACTGTGTGCTCATATACACTCGGTTTGCTGGGAGTTTTACTGCAGTGGATTCTGATGCACTCATACACACCACACATTGCATTGCTGGGAGTTTTATTGCTGTGGATTCTGTGATACACACTGCATATTACTGTGAGTTTTATTGCCCTGGAGCTCTGGGATATGCTCATACACACTGCACATTACTGTGAGTTTTATTGCTGTGCAGCTCTGGGATATGCTCATACACAGTGCACATTTCTGTGGGTTTTATTGCTGTGCAGGTCTGTGATACGCTCATACACAGTGCACATTTCTGTGGGTTTTATTGCTGTGCAGCTCTGTGATACGCTCATACACCGTGCCCATTTCTGTGGGTTTTATTGCTGTGCAGCTCTGTGATACTCTCATATGCAGTGCAAGTTTCTGTGGATTTTATTGTTCAACCAATTTTAAATTGGGGGGTGCACGATTTTAGTCAGGCCTAGGGCAGCACAAAACCTAAATACACCACTGTAGGTAGGGCACACTTACATAAAAGTATCTCCCAAATGGCAAGCTGACTGGTTCGAAAAAAAATCGCACTCCTCTTCTGGTTCGCCTTCCTCTGCTCCTTAGATGCTTATTCACAGGTTTTGTGTTCCGTGGATCCAAAGCAGCCCTTCAGCGGGTACTCGGATACTGGGTGGTCCCTGCTTTAGAATGGTCAATCAAAACTGGATACAGGGATGCGGCAAAAAAGTGGGTTTATTTTTTAAAAACATGGACTTGTAATGGGTTAATACATAAAACAATAAATGGATGTAAAATAAATTAAATGAATAAAGAAGTCCTCCAATACGCGTTTCGCTGGCCCACAGCCAGCTTCATCAGATGGATAGACTCCATACATAAGGTGAATCCTTTTAAAGTGTTAAAAAACGGTGCGAATCTTTCACTTTCGTTTCTTCATTCTACTGCACATGCACGCAGTTCCGTTTTTGCATGTGGGCGTCTTTCTGTCTCCAGGTTATGATGTCATCTTTGTTGTCCTCCGGTTTATTCAATGAGCGAATTGCGGCGTCTGGCGGGTGGACTGTCCGTTGTTCAGGGAGCAGCCTCCCATCTGATCTTCGTACATTACAATAAATTGGGTGTCATTGCGATAGATTGGCTGTCGAATATGTGTCCCTTTTGGGTGACAGGTGCAGGTAGTAGAAATGGAAGAAATGATGGATCTCCAGTGGATAAGAAGTGCCAAACGGTTTATTCATGGAACAGCAACCTTCAAAAAATCAGTGACGTTTCGACCCTGAGGTCTTAATCATGCATACAGGCTATAACACATGACATCCTTAAATACCCTAGCCAGACAATTAAACAATTAAAGTTCAAAGCAGCATACAATTAAACAATAAAGTAATTGGATGAGACTGAAATGTTACAGGGTATACTCAATTAAGGAAAATAATGTAGCCATATAAATGTGATTTAAAAGAAATGGGGGGAAATATATCTCAAATACAATCCAAACGATGGATACATGTGAACAATAGTGAATAGAAAATAGACATAAAAAAATAAACATAAAAAAATATAAATGCACAATGCAAAATGAAAAAAAAAAAAATAAGTGAAGAAAAAATAAAAAAAATAAAAAAAATAAATAAATAAAAAGAAAAAAAGGAAACATACAAAGGATACAGAGCGGATTGCATTAATACATAAACGCATAAATCATGAATGTCAAACAGACAGTACTATCATAAGTATATATCTATATCAAGTATCATGTATCTAAACCAAAATGTTTCTATTATATATGAACATGTCTAAATAAATAAAAAATAATAAATGAATGAACACCCAATCTATCACAAGGAGTAAGGCGATATAGATGTAAACCTATAGATATTATAATATGGAGAAAGGTGACAACAAGCCCACCAATGTAATAGGGCTAAGCAGGAACAAAATTCAAAAGCATATGCCTAGGTCAAATTCTCTATTAAGTCCCTTGGGCCATAATGTATCTAATCTATGTATCCATTTCTTTTCTTTGCATTTTAATATTTTAATTCTGTCACCTCCACGTCTAAGTGGTGGAACACAATCCACTACCTGGAAGCGTAGTTGAGCCACATTGTGGGAACAGTTATGAAAATGTTCTGCTACCGGCAGTTCTAGGCGTTTAGTCCTGATAGTGGATTTATGTTTACTGATTCTGTCTTTGACTCGCACTGTGGTTTCCCCAACATAAAGGAGACCACATGGACATTTGAGAACATAGATCACAAAAGAAGAATCACATGTGAAGAATTTTTTTATTGGGATTTTCTCACCAGTCTGTGGATGTAGTAAATGATCGCCTTTAATAACTGCATTGCACGAAGCGCAATGTAAACAGGAAAATGTCCCACACTTTTGTGGAGCTAGGACATTACACAGATTACCTTTTGTAGATCCCACATCTGCTCTAATGATGGAATCTCTAAGATTCCTATTTCTTTTATGTGCAAATAGCGGGGTTGTCTGAAAACAGGGGATGTCATTATAGGCCTTGTGAAGAATCTGCCAATGTTTCTTCACGATCTGATTGATCGATTTACTGGCTTGGTTAAATTTAGAAATGAATGGAATGCGAGATTCTGTATGTCTATTAGTATTCTGTTGGGAAATGATGGTGGAGCGGTCTAACGTTTTGGATCGTATGTATTCTTTGTTTAAAAGATCTACAGGGTAACCCCTATCTTTAATTTTTTTGACATTTGTAACAATCTGCTGTCTCTAATGGCAGGATCTGTGACATTCCTCACTACCCTCGTGTATTGACTATGGGGAAGGGAGTTTAATGTGCTTGGTGGATGGAAACTTGAGAAATGAAGGAGACTGTTCCTATCCGTAGGTTTTACATATAGATCGCTAATAAGACGACCTTCATAAACTTTTAAAGTGAGGTCCAGAAAATGGATCTCAGAAGGATTAGATGTCATGGTAAATGTAATATATGGACTAGCCAAATTAATTTCCGTAAAGAAAGTCACTAGATCTGTCTCGTTGCCTGTCCATACTCCAAACACATCGTCGATGTATCTCCACCAAGTGTGGACATAATTGAAGAGATGATGCTTATAGACAAAACGATTTTCAAACATATCCATAAACAAATTAGCATAGGCTGGGGCCATATTGGATCCCATAGTTATACCCCTTAGCTGTTTATAGATGGTATCGCCAAATAAAAAGATGTTATTGTGAAGAACCAACTCTACCAATTTCATAAGAAATGAATCACGTTTATATGGCTACATTTTTTTCCTTAATTGAGTATACCCTGTAACATTTCAGTCTCATCCAATTACTTTATTGTTTAATTGTATGCTGCTTTGAACTTTAATTGTTTAATTGTTTGGCTAGGGTATTTAAGGATGTCATGTGTTATAGCCTGTATGTATGATTAAGACCTCAGGGTCAAAACGTCCCTGATTTTTTGAAGGTTGCTGTTCCATGAATAAACCATTTGGCACTTCTTATCCACTGGAGATCCATCATTTCTTCCATTTCTACTTATCCAGGGGGCTGGTGGCATCCCCATCTGATTGGAATCTCGTGGAGACGGTTGGTTTATCAGGTCTCCCACCGTGGCGTTGTTCGTGGCGCTTCTATGTTGTATCAGGTGCAGGTAGTAGACTGTGTGTTGGGTGTTCATGTGAATGTATATTAAAGTTTAAGACATGCATATTGCACGAACACTCCATCAGAGCAAATAAGGAAGCATGTTAAAAGGGGGATAATAGAATATGAAAACATTGAGATATATGCATCAAATTAAGCATGGCACGTTCCACATATTCGATTGCACATATTCCCATATTGCACGTGGTGGTATATTACATATATTTATACATTTCAGGAGGCAAATTGCTCTTATTACTGTTGATTGTACAGAACGGTAAGGAGTTACAATTGCATTTCCGGAATATCATTCTGCTATATATTGGACGATGGTTCAAAAGCACTAATTGCAGCCCAGATGGAATTGGTTGTCTAACAGAAGAATGTATTATTTCATGGGGAGGATAATCCATTTTAGTCAATACCTCCCCGGCTAAGTGGGTTCTAAATTATGTAACAGGACTCTGAAGATGGGATAGGCATAAGGCTATCCTAAACAAAAGATAAATCCAGGTAAAGTATCCATGTAATTGGGCAGACTAGATGTGCCGAAAGGTTCTTATCTGCCGACATTTTTCTATGTTTCTATGTTTTCTATGTTTCTAAGATGTAGACCATTAGAAACTGGAGATTGTTCGGCTTCGTGTATCAAGCTAATGCTTTTAGCTATAGCTGTTACGCTTTTCTAGCTGACTCAATGGCGGAGTGAATGGGGGGGTTCATGGCTATCGATTTGTAGCTGGATCTCTTTTATATAGGTGGGGGGCATTTAGATCTCTGTGTGGATGGATTTTTTATTCTTTCAATATTCATAAAAATGGCCGATATCAAAGTCCATATTTATACCTGCAGGATGTAGGGTGTCGAAGTCAAAGATCAGTTTCATGTCACTAAAGTAGGAAGAATAGAAGAGAATGTTTAAAGGATAAGAATATAAATAAAGATGATGGAGTTTATTCGGCGCAAGGTCTTGTTACCAGTGGGGTACCTCAGGGGTCAGTACTTGGACCCATTCTATTTAATATTTTTATTAGTGATATTGCAGAAGGTATTAATGGAAAAGTATGTCTTTTTGCTGATGACATAAAGATTTGCAACAGGGTTGACGTTCCTGGAGGGATCAGCCAAATGACAAATGATTTAGGTAAACTAAAAAAATGGTGGGAGCTGTGGCAATTGAGTTTTAATGTGGATAAGTGCAAGATAATGCACCTGGGACGTAAAAACCCAAAGGCTGAATATAGAATATTTGATACATCTGAGGGTTGGGATTTAGGGGTTATTATTGCAGAGGATCTAAGGGTAAGTAGTCAATGTAATAGAGCAGCAGGAAATGCTGGCAGAATGCTTGGAAATGCTGGCATAATGCTTAGTTGTGTAGGGAGAGCCTGTATTAGCAGTAGGAAAAGGGAAGTGCTCATTACACTGTACAGAGCACTGGTGAGACCTCACTTGGAGTACTGTGTGCAGTACTGGAGACCGTATCTCCAGAAGGATATAGACATCTTAGAGAGAGTTCAGAGAAGGGCTACTAAAATGGTGTACGGCTTGAAGGAGAAAAGTTACCAGGAAAGGCTTAATGATCTTAACATGTACAGCTTGGAAAAAAAGACGAGACAGAGGAGATATGATAGAAACATTTAAATACGTAAAGGGAATCCACAAGGTAGAGGAAGGGAGTATATTTAAAAGGAAACAAAGTAGCAAAACAAGAGGACATAGTCTTAGATTAGAGGGGCAAAGGTTTAAAAGTAACATCAGGAAGCATTATTTTACTGAGAGGGTGGTGGATACATGGAACAGTCTTCCAGTTGAAGTGGTAGAGGCCAAAACAGTGATTGAATTTAAGCAAGCATGGGATAGGCATAAGGCTATCCTAAACAAAAGATAAATCCAGGTAAAGTATCCATGTAATTGGGCAGACTAGATGGGCCGAAAGGTTCTTATCTGCCGACATTTTTCTATGTTTCTATGATAAGTTCTCCTTTTCCTTCATCAGCCAGTTTAACCCTCATGCAGAAGCCGTCAGGAAAACGTTTAGGAAATATTGGCATGTCTTAAAAGCTGATGAAATATTAAACCATGTCCTACCTAAGTCACCAGTCGTTATTTTTTAAAAAAGCAGGGGATCTTAAAAAATAGTTTGCACCCGCCCTTCTACCAAAGAAAAAGGAAAATAAGGGAATTAACTCCCATTTATTAGAAAGATTACCAGACTTCTATAAGTGAGGTAACTGTGAAGCTTATAGACATTTAAGCAATAAGAGAACTGAGTCATTTAAATGCAGCAAGACAGGAGAAGTCTTTCCAATCAAGAAATGTATTAATTGTAGGAGTAAGGGTGTAATCTATTTAATTACATGCCCTTGAGGGGACAATATCTGGGTAGGACAAAGAGGGAACTGAAGGTTAGGATTCTGGAACACTTTAACGATATCAGAAGACACATTGACCACAGTGTTCCTATTCCTAATCCCAATCCTAACCACTGTAATAACTCTACGAATTTTACTTGTGAAGATCTTAAATGGCAGGGTATAGAGTGAGAACACCTAACTGGAGGGGAGGTGATTTTATTAAGGTCTTGGCCAAAAATGAGTGGATCCATAGGTTGGGGACATGGAAAGATGGGGGTTTGAATCAAGAGCTAGATATTGCCAATTGTATCTGATGTTGTTAAGAGGTAAATATTCTGCATGAGGTGTAGGTGTATGGGGGTGATTAGATCTGTTGCTATAGTAGGATCGCTAAAATCACTAAATTGATCTAGGTATATGTCCTCTAGATATTGTCAACCTTTTTTTATTGTGAAGGGTTAAATATTTTGTATTAGATCTGTTGCTAGCATGATCGCTAAACTTTGCTAATTGGGTCTAGGTATATGGCCTCAAAAAATCACCTTTGAGAAAGAATGAGAATTGATTGATAGGGGCAGTGATTGGTGGAGCCCTGACGAGACATTCTGGCAAGAGGAATTCTAAAAATGGCGCCGAAAGTAAGAAGCATGTGCGTAATGATGATCGGTGATTGGAGCCTCAATGAAATGGGACAGAGGCAAGATGGGAAGAAGGACTGCTATGTAGACTATTTAAGGAGTTTTTTTTAATATGTTTGTAACATTCCTGAGGAAGTGGCTTGTGCCACGAAACGCGTCAAATGTTGCATGTTTAGTCTGCTTTAATAAATACATTCTTTTATGAAAATCCAAGAGTGTTCCATACTTTATCCTGTGCGGAAGGGAGGAGGATTCGAGTGACCCCGAAGCGACTGATCACGTAACCTAGGGGACCCGTCCATCCAGCTGTATGCCGATTTGCTGCTGAAATCTGGAGGAGGGTAACATCCCGATATATGATACGCTTTATACATTATTGCGTCTAGTGAGTGCTACTTGTAGGGGGCTCGATATACAATTCGTCGTGTTAAAACTGTATCACACAATGTTTGTTTATTTATGTATCTAGGTCGGGCTCCCATTGGTGTGTTGCACTTTCTTTTAACACTTTAATGTCCGAGCGTGTACAGGAGGAAACGCTCTGGGAGCCCAGAGAAGATACGTATTGTTTTATTGGTTTACTGTTGGTGTTTAGATCCCACACAATATTGTTTTTTTGATAGAGAGAGATGGCTGAATCTCTCAGAGGTACCCGAGCTGAGCGCTGATTTGAATTCCCTGGTTATCCAGGAATGGGAGCTGGAGGTGGACTACAAACGGCTGCTAGACTCCATTCAACAGCAGGCCCTGGAGCCGCTGGATTTGGACAGTGGTGTGGTGTTGGCCGAAGTGCAGACCACGGAGCAGAATGCCACTGGCCTCTACCGTCAAGAAGCAGAGGATCACTGGCCGACGATAATGGAGGAGATGGCAGTCTCCACCAGTGTGACCCAGCAGGATGGCCGGGCACTTTTAGAGGAGGACTGCCTTGAGACATTGGATGAAGCTGAAGTGCCTAATGAAGAGTTGTGGGGGATGTGGGGCAGATGGCCCAGCTTGGCCCCAATGTGCTCCCAGCCAAGGATGCCTGAGGGAGCTTGAAGGCCTGGATATGGTGGTGACAGAGGCCTGGGACTGTACGGCACAAGGAGCGGACAGCCTGGATGGGGCAGAGGAACATGAGGAAATTGAGTCGGTGGTGCTCCTGCGTTTTCCCATCCTGCCCGCCGTAGAGGAAGCGGCGATGTTGGACCAAGCACTACAGGTGCTAAATTGCCAGGATGAGCCTGGGGTTGCCTAAGCCATGCCTGAGCAACCGACGGACGGGTCCGGATGGCCCTCTCCATCTCCACCGCGAGTGGAGGAAGTCCTCCCTCTGTCCCCACCAGTGGACACTACCTTTGTGTCCAACCCCCCAGCAGAAGCTGTGGCTATGGGGCAGAGCCCCGCTGGCCTCTGCCCACACCCTAATGGAGGTCTGGAGAGTCTGGAAGGTGATCTCCAGGAGCTTCTTCTCCAGCAATTGTAAATTGCTTAGCTTTAGTTTTAAATGTACTTCTATTACTGAAAGTAAATGTGAATTTAGAGATGTGTTTTGAAGGTGCAGACCTTTTCTTTTGTGTAGAACGTAAGCAAGTTTGAGTAATGTGTGATTATGCATGAGGGCTTCCTATTTCTTATCTGTTTAAAGAGTCAAGAGCCTGGGACAGTGTTTGACTGCAAAAGTAATCTGATCTATTGGAACAATAGATTATGTAAATTATGTGTGATATGAAGGCTAAGGAATGTTTACTGTTAATATCTAACTGATATAATGTAATTAGAGTTCTAGTAGGTCAGTGTTCATCGGTTGGTATGCAAATTTTTACTGTTAGACCTCGGCATAAATAGTGGCGATTTTCAATAAAAGTCTCAGAATCCTGTTTGAACATAAAGCTTGCCTGATGTCTCATTCAGGGTACCCACTCTCATCCTCAGAAGGCACAGAGCGGCCTTCTGGAAATTCAAAGAGGCTCCAAGGCAGAGAATCAGACCAAGCAGGTCTGGAGCTATAGATCAGGCTGCTCGAGGCACTGAGTTTTGAGCAACTCAGCAGCTGGGCTGATCTAGGTAAGGGGGTGTCTGGAGAGCAGGACAGTCGGAAGAGAGGGGCTTCTGTCACAGGTTACTACCAATAGAATGAAAGTTCCTTTACTTAGTTATTCTTTTAAGATTTTTTAAGCATTTTTTGGGTGAAATTTTTGAATCTGCACACTGCCGGGTAGCACCTCTACAGTATAATAATGCAGCATATGAATCCTCACACTGCCGGGCAGCACCTCTACAGTATAATAATGCAGCATATGAATCCACACACTGCCGGGAAGCACCTCTACAGTATAATAATGCAGCATATGATTCCTCACACTGCCGGGCAGCATCTCTACAGTATAATAATGCAGCGTCTGATTACGCACACTGCCGGGCAGCATCTCTACAGTATAATAATGCAGCGTATGATTCCGCACACTGCCGGGCAGCACCTCTACAGTATAATAATGCAGCATATGATTCCACACACTGCCGGGCAGCACTTCTACAGTATAATAATGCAGCATATGAATCCTCACACTGCCGGACAGCACCTCTACAGTATAATAATGTAGCATATGATTCCACACACTGCCGGGCAACACTTCTACAGTATAATAATGCAGCATATGAATCCTCACACTGCCGGGCAGCACCTCTACAGTATAATAATGCAGCATATGATTCCACACACTGCCGGGCAGCACTTCTACAGTATAATAATGCAGCATATGAATCCACACACTGCCGGGCAGCACCTCTACAGTATAATAATGCAGCATATGAATCCTCACACTGCCGGGCAGCACTTCTACAGTATAATAATGCAGCATATGAATCCGCACACTGCCGGGCAGCACCTCTACAGTATAATAATGCAGCATATGATTCCACACACTGCCGGGCAGCACTTCTACAGTATAATAATGCAGCATATGAATCCTCACACTGCCGGGCAGCACCTCTACAGTATAATAATGCAGAATATGAATCCTCACACTGCCGGGCAGCACCTCTACAGTATAATAATGCAGCATATGATTCCACACACTGCCGGGCAGCACCTCTACAGTATAATAATGCAGCACATGAATCCTCACACTGCCGGGCAGCACCTCTACAGTATAATAAAGCAGCATATGAATCCTCACACTGCCGGGCAGCACATCTACAGTATAATAATGCAGAATATGAATCCTCACACTGTCGGGCAGCACTTCTACAGTATAATAATGCAGCATATGAATCCTCACACTGCCGGGCAGCACTTCTACAGTATAATAATGCAGCATATGAATCCTCACACTGCCGGGCAGCACCTCTACAGTATAAAATGCAGCATATGAATCCTCACACTGCCGGCAGCACATCTACAGTATAATAATGCAGCATATGAATCCTCACACTGCCGGGCAGCACATCTACAGTATAATAATGCAGCATATGAATCCTCACACTGCCGGGCAGCACCTCTACAGTATAATAATGCAGCATATGAATCCTCACACTGCCGGGCAGCACCTCTACAGTATAATAATGCAGCAAATGAATCCGCACACTGCCGGGCAGCACCTCTACAGTATAATAATGCAGCATATGAATCCTCACACTGCCAGGCAGCACCTCTACAGTATAATAATGCAGCATATAAATCCTCACACTGCTGGGCAGCACCTCTACAGTATAATAATGCAGCATATGAATCCTCACACTGCCGCGCAGCACCTCTACAGTATAATAATGCAGCATATGAATCCGCACACTGCCGGGCAGCACCTCTACAGTATAATAATGCAGCATATGAATCCACACACTGCCGGGCAGCACCTCTACAGTATAATAATGCAGCATATGAATCCTCACACTGCCGGGCAGCACCTCTACAGTATAATAATGCAGCATATGAATCCGCACACTGCCGGGCAGCACCTCTACAGTATAATAATGCAGCATATGAATCCACACACTGCCAGGCAGCACCTCTACAGTATAATAATAATGCAGCATATGAATCCGCACACTGCGGGCAGCACCTCTACAGTATAATAATGCAGCATATGAATCCACACACTGCCGGGCAGCACCTCCACAGTATAATAATGCAGCATATGAATCCGCACACTGCCGGGCAGCACCTCTACAGTATAATAATGCAGCATATGAATCCACACACTGCCGGGCAGCACCTCTACAGTATAATAATGCAGCATATGAATCCACACACTGCCGGGCAGCACCTCTACAGTATAATTACTGCAGCATAAAACGAAAAACCAACTGAATCGAATGGCTCGAAACGATCCAAATCAGCGAAATGATCCAAATGCCGAAATGACCTGAATCTCCGAATCGACCTGATTTATCGAATCGACCCGAAATTTCGATTCATTCAAATTATTGTATCGAATGAGTCTAAATTTCGAATCGATCTGAAATTTCGTGTGGTCGACATTTCGGATGCGGGATACCCTCGGAAGCACAAAAATGGTAAATTTCGTACGAAAAATGAATCAGTGCGAAACGAATTGCACATCCCTAATACATATCGAGATGCTGCATTAACACCAAGTATAGCACAAAGCCCAGAGAATTAATGACGCAGCTTTTACCTGTTATAAAATATCCGTCTGTTTCCTGGAAATCGAAGATTCACTTTCACTTTCACTTTGCTTTTCCTATATATTCAGCTCCGAGCTATAACGGTCCCGCATTCAGGATCCGGATCACACTGAGGTACGTGTATGTGCATCTCTGTATCTGCAGATTAATCCAGATATTCTTTCATCGTTAGATTATTGCAGCGTAATATATCGCTCTCTGCACGCGCTTATATCACCCTGTTTAATACATTATGTTTTATAGCATGAGGTCATTACAATGTATTTCTCTTGGATTTTCAGAACTGAATAATAGACAATTTGGAATGTTCCGGAAAAACTACTATAAATATCTTGAATAATTTATTTTTCACAATTCCTGGCTTAGAGCCGTATCACAAAGCTGATGTTAAGTAACGCGTTAGCGTTTGGATCTTGTGCTTTTCAGCGCGAGGTTACTGTACTTTGTGCTCCCTATACTTAACATGGGGAGCGCAAAGGGTTAATCAGCGCTGGATTACAAAGTCCTAACACTGATTAACGTCCAGCCGCAGTTAACAAAATGTTAACCACAGCGTAGTGATACGCAGGGGGAGACTGGGGGACTCCCCCCCCCCCAGTCTCTCCCTGGACTGAGGAGGCGGTTGGAGCCGTGGTCCTCGCTGCGGGATAGGTGGGGCAGGGTGTCCTCTCCTCTTAGATTGTAAGCTCTGGAGCAGGGTCCCCTCTCCTCTTAGATTGTAAGCTCTGGAGCAGGGTCCCCTCTCCTCTTAGATTGTAAACTCTGGGGCAGGGTCCCCTCTCCTCTTAGATTGTAAGCTCTGGAGCAGGGTCCCCTCTCCTCTTAGATTGTAAGCTCTGGGGCAGGGTCTCCTCTCCTCTTAGATTGTAAACTCTGGGGCAGGGTCCCCTCTCCTCTTAGATTGTAAGCTCTGGAGCAGGGTCCCCTCTCCTCTTAGATTGTAAGCTCTGGGGCAGGGTCCCCTCTCCTCTTAGATTGTAAGCTCTGGAGCAGGGTCCCCTCTCCTCTTAGATTGTAAGCTCTGGAGCAGGGTCCCCTCTCCTCTTAGATTGTAAGCTCTGGGGCAGGGTCCCCTCTCCTCTTAGATTGTAAGCTCTGGGGCAGGGTCCCCTCTCCTCTTAGATTGTAAGCTCTGGAGCAGGGTCCCCTCTCCTCTCAGATTGTTAACTCTGGAGCAGGGTCCCCTCTCCTCTTAGATTGTAAGCTCTGGGGCAGGGTCCCCTCTCCTCTTAGATTGTAAGCAGAACGTTGTATTAAAACGTTCACACAAAAAATGCGCGTTAACGTCTAACGCGGGTGAACCTGCGTTAACCTTTTGCGAGCGCAATTTAGTGCGCGCATCCTATACTTAACATTGTGAGCGCAAATGCGTTTGTGCGCTGGTACGCGGATGGTATTACAATCTATACGCAGTTCGTAACGCACAGCGTTTGGGCGCATAATTTTAACGTCTTTTAAAAGCTGGTGTTAACGGCAAATCTGAAAAACCCGAACCCAAATACACCAGCCCAAAAAACACAGTATAGTTACACATTCTACTCATACCCAAACAATAAAACGGAGAAGTTGTGCGTGTTTTTATTATTGCTGCAGCATGTATACTCAGATTGATTTTGACAGGCGCAAAACCTTAACGTGAGACAATTGTGGTTCTTAATTCCGATTGGCTGAATCGCGTGAAAAAACAGTCCGTACACTGATTTCTGCGCAATGTTAACACATTTGAAAAAATGCGCGCGGATTTACCACCTTTATTTTTCACGTGTCAATGTTTAACACTTTGCGCAAAAAAAATTTTTTTATTATTATTTAGGATTTCCTTTTTTTGGGGATTTTCAGAGAAAGTGTGTGTGTCTGTCTGTCTCATTCGGATTTTCCCTGCGCTGAAAACACAAAAATACCGGTGGAATTTCGGTGCCCATTGAAATAACCCTGATAGTATAACCTTGCCGAACTAAACCTGATGTGTAAGTGAGCAGCCTGCGCCACAGTCTGTGTGAGCTTGATATCAGAATGTGCGCTAGAAAGGGGGAAGCAGTAACAGAGCCGTGACATGAGATACATTCAGCGCTGCACGGATTAATGTGAGATACTAAACATTCAAGTAGTCAATGTAATAGAGCAGCAGGAAATGCTGGCAGAATGCTTGGAAATGCTGGCAGAATGCTTGGTTGTGTAGGGAGAGGTATTAGCAGTAGGAAAAGGGAAGTGCTCATGCCACTGTACAGAGCACTGGTGAGACCTCACTTGGAGTACTGTGTGCAGTACTGGAGACCGTATCTCCAGAAGGATATAGACATCTTAGAGAGAGTTCAGAGAAGGGCTACTAAAATGGTGTACGGCTTGAAGGAGAAAAGTTACCAGGAAAGGCTTAATGATCTTAACATGTACAGCTTGGAAAAAAGACGAGACAGAGGAGATATGATAGAAACATTTAAATACGTAAAGGGAATCCACAAGGTAGAGGAAGGGAGTATATTTAAAAGGAAACAAAGTAGCAAAACAAGAGGACATAGTCTTAGATTAGAGGGGCAAAGGTTTAAAAGTAACATCAGGAAGCATTATTTTACTGAGAGGGTGGTGGATACATGGAACAGTCTTCCAGTAGAAGTGGTAGAGGCCAAAACAGTAATTGAATTTAAGCAGGCATGGGATAGGCATAAGGCTATCCTAAACAAAAGATAAATCCAGGTAAAGTATCCATGTAATTGGGCAGAATAGATGGGCCGAAAGGTTCTTATCTGCCGACATTTTTCTATGTTTCTATGTTTCACTGATTTATTCTTACCCTGAAAGCTGAGATGTAATTAGACTTTCCCCCAATTAACCCTGTAATTATTATTGATTTTAGGAGGCGCAGGAGACGCTCTGCAGCGGCTGAACATTCAGGCTGATTAATGAATAAACTGAAAGCAGCAAAAATGAGTATTGATTCATATAAACAAACAATCACCGATTACAGCCTGGATAACTGTAAACACGGCAATCAGGGCTATGAGCGAGTCCTCCTGCAGCTTTTCGGGTTGCCGGGTAACGGAAAGTCATCCTTCATTAACTCCTGTAAGTTCGTCATTGATGAGGTTTATAAGGAACACGCCAAGGCCCGGGAAACGGACGGTGGATGCACCACAAGGAGACTCCCCTATGACCTCACAAATGTCATAACGATGGTCGATAACCGTGGGTGTCCAACACTCAACAAGTTCGAGACCGGGGAGATCTTTGCCCAACTTGGTAAGTCAATAAACATTGATCTTCTAGGCTTGTAGTGAATAGTTGGAAACCAGTGCCGGCTTCCAGAGTCTCTGGATCGAGCCAAGTTTAGGATAACAGGACAATCCAAGTAGAGTAGATTCAAACCCGGCCAGAACACCAGGACATGAAGCGGCTTGGTCTGGGTTACAGTGACTATCGGTGGGGATTGGCGTAGGGTCAGACAGGAGATACACCCAGGCGTTACACGGGGATAAATAAGATTTGAGTGAAGTGGGGCTGGGATGACCTACAGTCAGGTCCAGAAATCTTGGGAGATCGACACAATTGTAACATCTTTGGCTCTATACACCACCACAATGGAGTTGGAATGAAACAAACACAATGTGCTTTAACTGCAGACTGTCAGCTTTAGGCTGGTGTCAGACGAGCATAGTGTTCACGACCGTGATGGCGCCTAAAAGTACGTCCGTGATAGCATGAAAGAAAGCCCATCGGAGCCCAACACACGAAGTACGTCCACACTGAACTGCGGACGCGGCCCACGGACGCAAGGCAGGCAAGAACGTACAACCCCTAGAACGGCCGCACAAAGTGCGCTGCGTCCACAACGTCTGCATAGCTTTGTGTGTGAGTGGAACGTGGTCATACGGACTGCATTTATACGTCCAGCATTTTTCACGGACAAAATGGTTTTGCTTTTTTTTTTATTTTCTCTCCTACATCCGTCAAAATATACGTCAGTGAATAAACGGACTGTGTGGCCACAGCTGCGTCTTCCGTACTGATGTACGTCCGTGTGCACGGACGTACAGTCCGTAGAAATCACGCTCGTCTGACCCTAGCCTTAATTTGAGGGTATGTCCATCCAACTCAGGTGAACGGTGTAGGACTTACAGCAGTTTGCAGATGTGCCTCCCACTTGTTAAGGGACCAAAGGTAATGGGACAATTGGCTTCTCAGCTGTTCCATGGCCAGGTGTGTGATATTCCCTCATTACCCCAATTACAATGTGCAGATAATAGTCCCAGAGTTCATTTCAAGTGTGCTATTTGCATTTGGAATCTGTTGCTGTCAACTCTCAAGATGAGATCCAAAGAGCTGTCACTATCAGTGAAGCAAGCCATCATTAGGCTGAAGAAACAAAACAAACCCATCAGAGAGATAGCAAGAACATTAGGCGTGGCCAAAACAACTGTTTGGAACATTCTCAAAAAGAAGGAATGCACTGGTGAGCTCAGCAACACCAAAAGACCCGGGAGACCACAGAAAACAACTGTGGTGGATGACCGAAGAATTCTTTCCCTGGTGAAGAAAACACCCTTCACAAGAGTTGGCCAGATCAAGAACACTCTCCAGGAGGTAGGTGTATGTGTGTCAAAGTCAACAATCAAGAGAAGAGGGTTCACCACAAGATGTAAAACATTGGTGAGCCTCAAAACAGGAAAGCCAGATTAGAGTTTGCCAAACAACACCTAACAAAGCCTTCACAGTTCTGGAACAAGATCCTATGGACAGATGAGATCAAGATCAATTTGTACCAGAGTGATGGGAAGAGAAGAGTATGGAGAAGGAAAGGAACTGCTCATGATCCTAAGCATACCACCTCATCAGTGAAGCATGGTGGTGGTAGTGTCATGGCGTGGGCATGTATGGCTGCCAATGGAACTGGTTCTCTTGTATTTATTGATGATGTGACGCTGACAAAAGCAGCAGAATGAATTCTGAAGTGTTTCGGGCAATATTATCTGCTCACATTCAGCCAAATGCTGCAGAACTCATTGGACGGCGCTTCACAGTGCAGATGGACAATGACCCAAAGCATACTGCAAAAGCATCCAAAGAGTTTTTTTGAAGGGACAGAAGTGGAATGTTATGCAATGGCCAAGTCAATCACCTGACCCGAATCCCATTGAGCATGCATTTCACTTGCTGAAGACAAAACTGAAGGGAAAATGCCCCAAGAACAAGCAGGAACTGAAGACCGTTGCAGTAGAGGCCTGGCAGAGCATCACCAGGGATGAAACCCAGCGTCTGGTGATGTCTATGCGTTCCAGACTTCAGGCTATAATTGACTGCAAAGGATTTGCAACCAAGTATTAGGAAGGGAAAGTTTGATTAATGATTATTATTCTGTCCCATTACCTTTGGTCCCTTAACAAATGGGAGGCACATCTGCAAACTGCTGTAAATCCTACACCGTTCACCTGAGTTGGATGTACATACCCTCAAATTAAAGCTGACAGTCTGCAGTTAAAGCACAATGTGTTTGTTTCATTCCAACTCCATTGTGGTGGTGTATAGAGCCAAAGATGTTACAATTGTGTCCATTAGGGATGAGCCGAACACCCCCGAGTTCGGTGCGCATTCGAACTCGAACTTTCCAAATGTTCAAACTCGAACTCAATACAAGTCAAAGGGGCTGAAAGTTCGATTTTTAGAGTGCCCTCCAAGAGGGCATATATGCTAGATATTTGCCATAAAAGGTGTATGGGGGTCCGGGTAGTGCCCTTTTAAAGGGACAGTGAGTTTTCCATGAAATAAGGGTTAAAAATAAAAACGAAAAATTCCTTCAAATAGCGTGCCAAGGAGGTCCCCATAACCTGCCCGTGAAGTGGCGGATTTCTAGGATGTATAGAAATATGTAAAAAACAAAAAATGACGTTTCAAATGACAGTAAATGCTTTTCCTTTAATCTATCCATAAACAACTGCTTGGGGCGGCAGTCTGTATGAAAAGAGGAGACATTTTCGGACACGCAGAAAAAGTTTACAGATTTTTTGGCTAAGGCTGGGGTCAGACGAGCGTAGTGTTCACGTCCGTGATTGCGCCTAAAAGTACGTCCGTGATAGCATGACAGAAAGCCTATTGGAGCCTGTCACATGAAGTACGTCCGCACTGAACTGCGGAGGCACAACGGCCGCGGCCCACGGACGCAAGGCAGGCAAGAACGTACATCCCCTAGAACGGCCACACAAAATGCGCTGCGTCTGCAACGTCTGCATAGCTTTGTGTGTGAGTGATGGAACGTGGTCAGACGGACTGCATTTATACGTCCAGCATTTTTCACGGACAAAATGGTTTTGCTTTTTAATTTATTTTCCCTCCTACATCCGTCAAAATATACGTCAGTGAATAAACGGACTGTGTGGCCACTACTGTGTCTTCCGTACTGACGTACGTCCGTGTGCACGGACGTACAGTCCGTAGAAATCACGCTCGTCTGACCCTAGCCTAAATTATTGTGAAACTTATGCAGGCTTTGGATGAAAGTAACAATAGGTGCTTTAAAATTGGTCCTTTAGCGTCGGCAACAGTGCCGTCACACCGTAACCTCTCTGAGGATATGAATCGGATACAGGCGTCAGTGGCAGTGCACCCAAATATTGTGCTTTTGGTGCCAGGCCTGCAAGTACTATCATACAGTAACCCCTCTGTAGTATTGTGGAAGAATGCAGGGGTGGACCATGTGGTCCTATATTAAAAAGATATGAATCTGGTCAAGGCGTCAGTGCACCCAGATATTGTGCCTCTGGTGCCAGACTGCCAGGCCAGCAAGTACAATCATACAGTAACCCCTCTGTGGTATTGTGGAAGAGTGCAGGGTTGGACCTTGCGGTTCAAAAAATTAAAATGATATAAATCTGGCACAGTACATGCGTACAATGCGTCAATTTAGAAGATTGCTGCCATTGTCACAGATGATCATTCCCAGCTGAAACTGGCATGGTGTTAACCATCTCTGCACCTGGCCCTGCAGAGCTGACAGAATTTCTGGCCCGGTGTGGCTCCTGTCCCCTAAACAAACCAGCTCAAGCACAGTATGGCTTCTTTTTGCTTGAGCCATTGCGTAGACCCTGTCAGGCATTGGTTTAACTGCCACTTCGCCAGAGAGAGAGAAGGAGGAGGAGGAGGAAGAGGGAGAGGTGGTGGTGGTTGAGCAGACAGACCTCATACAAGCAGCTTTCTGGAGGCGTGGTGGATGAACAAGCTCCAGCACAGAGCCCCATCTTGGATCCCTCGCAGCTGCAATCAGAGTTACCCAGTGTGCCGTGAAGGAAATGTAACGACCCTGTCCATGCTTGCTGGACCATGTGTCTAAAGTCACATGCACCTTGCTGCTGACTGCCTTTCCCAATGACTCGATAACATTGTCTTCCACGTGCTCTTATAGTGCTGGAATGGCCTTGTGTGAAAAGTAATGGCGTTTTGGAACCTGCCACTGTGATACAGCACATTCAGCAAATTCACGGAAGGGAGCAGAGTCCACCAGCTGGAAAGGCAGCAGCTGCAATGCGAGTAATTTTACTAAACTGGCATTTAGACGCTGTGCTTGGGGATGGTTTGGACTATATTTTTTCTTACACTGCAGCAGCTGCGGCAACGTAGTCTGACTTCGTAAATCTTCAGCTGATTAGATGATGTCACATTGTGAGGAAGGACCTGCTACATCCATTACTGTAGCATCATCCTTGTCAGTGGAGGTTGTAGGCAATGACATGGCAGGACATACAGTGGGGGTAGAGACAGATGAGGAGGAGGAGGACCTACGCAAAGTTTTGCGCCAACGGGATGTGTGGCAGGTGTTCATATGTTGCCTCAAGCACGTGGTACCCAAGCGTCCAGTGTCTTTCCCACACTTCAGCCTCATCTGACATAGATTACAAATAGCAACGGTGCGCTCTGCTGCAAATTTCTTAAAGAACTACCAGACAACAGAGTTCCTGCTTGTAGGCTTTGAGACAACAGCGCTCTGCAACTGAGCAGCGCTGGCATCTGATGCCTTGGACTGGCTAGTGCTACGGTTGGTCATAGAGGATGTTGTGCCTCGTGTTTGCTGTGTCTCCTCCTCCCCCTCACTTGATTCCTCTGTTCGATCAGGCACCCAGGTGGAGTCAGTGACCTCATCATCGTCATCACCCCCTATCTCCTCGTCACTGGAGCCAACTTGGCAGTATGCTGCAGCTGCTGGGGCAACATGAGTGCCAGTTATTTGTGTGTCATCACTGCTGGCACCCTCTTCCTCTAGGTTGATTATACTCCCTTCCTCAACCTCAGAGATTGTATCAGGGCACTGTACTTGCTGCGCATCCTCAAGCAGCATGTCACTGTCATTGTAGTCAAACAATTCAGCTGACTCCTCCGTGTGTGATAGCGATGCTACGGCAGGAGTAGCTGTGGACATGGAGGCTGCATTAGATGTTTTTGCAGCTGAGGTGGACTGTAAAAGAACTACAAGCCTGGCTGGCAGAAGACTCGGAGGATGAGGATGGCCTGGTTAGCCAATCCACCAAGTCCTCTGTATGTTGCTGCTGCTTAGGAAGACGGCCAGCACCAGTTAGAAAGGACAAGTGTGCCCCTGCAGAGGATGCACCACGTCCACCACGATCAGAGGCACAGCCTCCCGACACAGGGGCTGCTTGCCCTCTAATCTGTGTCTTGGAGCGTCTGCTTGTCCTTTTTGTTCTTTCAGACATGGTGAGTGATATATAGATTAAATATATACAGAACTCTGATTCAACTCTGGTATAAAGATTAAAGCTTTCCAGAACTCTGGTATAACTCAGTGAGACACCCTGATAGCTGGCAGCCAGTGACAAGACACAGATTACAATTCCCAGAAGCCTCCTATAATTCAGTGAGACCCCCGATGGGTGCCAGTGACAAGACACAAACTACGATTCACAGAAATCTGCTACAAGTCAGTGAGACCCCCTGATAGGACCCCCTGATAGCTGGCAACAGTGACAAGACACAGATTACAATTCACAGAAACCTCCTAAAATGCAGTGTGACCTCCGGATGGGTGGCAGTGAAACCTCCTATAAATCAGTGAGACACCTTGATGGGTGGCAGTGAGGAGCCACAGATTACAAGTCTCAGAAACCTCCTATAAATCAGTGAGACCCCTTGATGGGTGGCAACCAGTCAGAACACACGGATTAGAGCAATTCACAAATATTTTGTAGAAATTAGTGAGCCCCAAAATACTGTGTGGTACTGGCTGTGTGACAAGACACAGAAGATCACCTCAATTCCCAAATGTTTTGAAGAAATTTGTGACCCCAAAATATTGCTGGCACAGTGACAAGACACACATCACCTAAATTCCCATATATTTGGTAGAAATGAGACCCCCCAGACCCCCCCAGTAGCGTGGCAGACCGGCAGTAGCAACACAGAACAACAATCTCCTATGCGTAATCCTCTCAAATGCGTGGTGAAGCGCTGCGTGGAAACGTTATATAGTGTGCTGCGGGACTTCGCTCTGTGAGCCCATGATTGGGCAAAATTTGCCCAATCAGGACTCTGAGCTGTGATTGGCATAGTGTTGAACCTGTCTTGCACCAGACCTGTGGTCAGGTGCAAGGCTGAAGCCAATTACGAGCTTCAGGCCAGTGGGAAAGTGCATTGTGGTCCATTGTGGTGCATTGTGGGCGAACACGCGGCGAACACGCGGAAATGTTCGTAGTTCACGAACAAACGAACAGGCTAACTCCGAACCGAACAGCTCATCCCTAGTGTCCATGTCCCAATATTTCTGGACCTGACTGTATATAGGTCAATAGTCTGTAAGATTACACTCAATGTGTTCACCTGATTGGATTTGCTTTTTATGATTCGAGGTGGATTTCTCCTCCACTCATGGCCCTGACGAAGGTCCACAGACTGAATACAACATGATGCGCGAAGTGTGTGAGTAATGTATGTGTGGGAGACTTTGTGTACATGTATGTGTAATAAATGTGGGACAGTTTGTGGTGTGTGTGAACACAGTTGTTGTGGTGTCAGTGTTGATACATAGAACACACATTATCAGGGTGTGTCCTCGGTTACAGTGTCTGGGTGTGTGTCCTCAGTTACAGTGTCTGGGTGTGTGTCCTCGGTTACAGTGTCTCTGTCAAGGTGTGTGTCCTCGGTTACAGTGTCAAGGTGTGTGTCCTCGGTTACAGTGTCAAGGTGTGTGTCCCTGGTTACAGTGTCTGGGTGTGTGTCCTCAGTTACAGTGTCTGGGTGTGTGTCCTCAGTTACAGTGTCTCTGTCAGGGTGTGTGTCCTCAGTTACAGTGTCTGTCAGGGTGTGTGTCCTCGGTTACAGTGTCTCTGTCAGGGTGTGTGTCCTCGGTTACAGTGTCTGTGTCAGGGTGTGTGTCCTCAGTTACAGTGTCTGTCAGGGTGTGTGTCCTCGGTTACAGTGTCTGTCAGGGTGTGTGTCCTCAGTTACAGTGTCTGTGTCAAGGTGTGTTATATACAGTGTATCTGGTTGTAAGACCATGTGTGTCTCATGACGGACAGAATGAAATCTTATTTTTCTGTTTTCTTTTGTTTTCAGCTAATTTGTTGCCGCTCGATGAGGAGGTGGAATGGGTCACAGATTATGAAAGGAATGTGGAACGACTGTTGGAAGAAGATAAAAAGGCCAATTACACGGACTTTGTTGTCCCGATCTTTGTGCACAGGTTGGTGAAGTTTGGTGATTGTTCAGATTAACGGATTGAGCTCAGTTATTGTTCATTTTAGTTCTGCTCGATGCAAACCGTTACAGAATATCTTTACTGTGCGACTAAGAGGACGTTTCTTCTGCAGAGTTTTTTCACAGGGTTTGTTATGGAGAAGCCGCATCAAACAATGACCTGGTAACAAGTAACTTTTAAAAAAGCCGCTGCAATTCAGATGCGCAAAATGTAGACGCTCCAAATAGGCTGCAGCCAAATCGACTCTCCAGGCTAAACTGGAGCATTATTTCCTATTACTAGGGTTAGGGTTAGGGTTAGTTTACGATTTGTGTAAATATAAAAAAATCCCAGAAATACAGAACATCAAATAATCTTAAGGGATTTTAACAACATTACGTCACCAAAAATGAAACCTGGGGTGTCACGTATAGGGACTATCAGGGTTATTCACTGACATTCAGTGATCTCCCGTTCCACGCACTTCTGTTAATCTGATTCACTGACTGTGCGGTGAATACGGCATTCACTGCAGAGAACAAGCTGCCGAATGCATCAGAAAAACGATTGAAAAACGCCCAAATTGATCCGAAAACCTACCGAATGCATCTGACGATCTGACAAAAGCAGGACTATCTGCCGAACAGAGCGCTGACCAGCTGCCGGAAAAAGCAGACTACCTGCCGAACAGAGCGCTGACCAGCTGCCGGAAAAAGCAGACTACCTGCCGAACAGAGCGCTGACCAGCTGCCGGAAAAAGCAGACTACCTGCCAAACAGAGCGCTGACCAGCTGCCGGAAAAAGCAGTCAAGCCGATGAAAATGTCTGGAAATGATATATAAGGTCCTATGAATACTAATAAAAAGTCAGTTACAGAAAAAAAAAGTCATTTTTAAAAAAATCTTAACAATTTCACCAAAAAATCCAACAAAATAGACTTTTTGCTGCAAGTGGTTTAATAAATATATCATAAACACAGGAATATTTTTAACTTTGAAACCTATGGGATTCACCTGATTAAACCTGCTGAATAGTTGAACTGCCTGCTTTCTGAATGGCCGCGATATCGCACCGTATGGGAAAACTCTGTTCGGTGCAATTTCGGGGCCAGTCTTTTTGCACTCTCTGTGCTGGGATTGCTTTGTGATATATTAATAAACTGTACAGCGCTATAGAATCTGTTGGCGTTATACGAGTGACTGTAATGGTGAATGCATTCATCACTTAATTTATCCACATTCCAGGCAGAGGTGATGAGTGTCACGACTAGGGATGAGCTGTTCGGTTCGATCGGCTCGGAGTTCAATTTAGGGATGTGCGTTTCGGGTTTCGGAATCTTCACGAAATTTCCCGATTCGTGTTTTCGGATGCGGCCAATTTTCCGAAAATTTTTAGATCCGAAAATGGCAGATCCGAAAAATTTTCCAAGCCGAAACGAAATATTTTCGGAATTTTCGAATGGACTTGAAATGTGTCAAATCGAAATTTATTTTTGCTCTATTCATGATTTCGGTTCCATTCGTGATTTCGGTTCCATTTCGGTAATTCTGGACATCGTATATTTAACTATTATCATTATATCGCTGATTCTGTAAATTTTGTATTTGTAAATGCGTATCACTTGTTTTTTTGTTTCCAATGATCTGATAATTCTGTCTATACGATAATTCCTTCGTAATCGGGTCGAATCCGATTAGTCCGCGGGTCGCGCATGCGCGCGCGCGCGCGCGGATGTCATAACTTTATTGAGCCATTTTTTTGACAACTTTTTGGACAAAATATTGTTTTTATTATTCATCATGGCTGCAAGAGACGAGTGCCATTCAGACACCTCCTCATCATCTTGCACCCATGAGACACCACCCAGGAAGAAGCGGGCCAGCAACATGGCATTTGAGGACATGCTCGAGCTGGTCCGGATCTTTGATCTTAAGGACTACGACTGCCGTAAGGGCCCTTACGGCAGGAAGAATAATTCTAGAAAGGACCGTATCCTCGATAAGGTTCGCACCACCATCCTGGAGCTGTTCGGGAAGGACCGGACGAAGGACCAGCTCCACAAACGCTGGTCCGACCTCAAGGTGCGCGAGCAGGAGCAGCTGAGGCACATCCGTCGCGTCATAGCCAAACGTAAGTGTCATGTTATATTGTAAAGCGCTGCGCAAACTGTTGGCGCTATATAAATCCTGTATAATAATAATGTGCTTGCATGTGCTAATGTGCACAGAAATACGTTGATTTATCTAGTCCTTTTTTCATGCAATGTGATTGTGTATAGCTTTGCGTTTTCACGAATCGTCATACATGCATTTTTGCCATAGCTCTTCTTTTTTGTGATTTTACGTATTCATGAAAATTGTGACATTTGATGTATGTAGATGAAGTTACAATGCTGGATTTCTTTTGGCACTGTGTGTACTGTAGTGTGCTGGGGGGGGAGGTTGTTGTGATTGAGTGATGCATACGAGATGACCCGCAGCTTGCCCAATATTGGCTCCCACCTGCGCATCAACAAAAATCTCAAGAGCTCTTGCATCCTGGTTCACTTCAGCTACAGATTTGTTCCTGAGAGCTCCCCGTTATTCTATCCTAGTGCTTTCTCAGTGTTTCCCCCTTGTCTGAGTTCTAGGTTTCTGATTGACTTCCTGGTATTGACCCTCTGGCCTGGCTGACGGATTTTCTCTGGTGCTGTATCCCCGCTTTGGCTCAAGAGCCTTTCAGTTTTAGTTTTTTTGCACTCACCACACCAGCTATTGAATGTACTGCAGGCATCCAGCGAACCACGACCTGGTGCAGAGTGACACAAAGAGAACAGCGAAAGAGGTCCAGGAGTTCACCGATAAGGAACTCCGCAAGCTTAACAGTTGAGCCTGGACCCATAAGGCACCTGTATTGGTGAGTGCAAAATTTTCTCCTCTCCTATAGCATTCTGTATGACTGGTATCATGCTATGAGAGCGTTGTCTCTTCTTTATTTTTGTGTCCCCCGGCTGAGGTGGAGTAAGAAGACCTTTTAAAGAAGGGCAGTGACCACCCTAGATTAAGGCACAAGGCGCTTCACTCCAGAGCCTGGATTCAATTAGGCTCTGGAATCTGTAAGTGTGCAATTTTACCTGCTATAACACACTCGTATAGAGGATTTCTACACTATCATCTCCCCTCCTCTCTCCCCTTTTATTTATATTTCTTGCTGTGGAGCTCATCGAGACCACCAGAGGAGTTGATACGCCCAAGCAAGTTTGCGACAACTGTGGAAGGGGTAATATTGGAACTAATCTCAAGCACTTTTGATGCACTACCCATCCACCTAGGAACTGGAACATTAATATCATAGACTTTCTTGATCATTGGCGGAAAGTTCCCCCTCTTCTTATGAACTAGACTGAATATCATAACCGGACTTTATTTCCACTGCTGCATTGTCCTCATCGTTGCACCTGCACTTTTATTCACTGGTGCACTCGCACTTTACCATAATTATTGCTACTGCACTTTAATATATTGCATATATCGAATATTGTGATTTCCTATACCCTTCGTGACTTGCATTTGCACTCTGTATTGCATACTGATGATTTGTGTGGTACATGCAATTAGCTTTTCAGGCATTGTATAAGGAGCAATTGAAATCACTGCGCCACTAGTTATCCTATTTTTTCTGTCTCTACCTGCACATTCGTCGAGAGCCTGTGCCACCTTCTAGTTGGCAGCATTATTATATATTTCCACCTTATCTCTACTTACGAGCGCCTCCACCGAACCCTCCCTTATTTTCTGAACGGTAATATATGTCTATGTGCAGGGGAAATAAATAAATATTTTGTGACTTTAGACCTATGAGATGGGAGTAGCGGTGGGTCAAGCTGGTAGTGCTAGTGGGTAGTGGAGGGGTGTCGCAATACTTTCGGCAATATATTGTATTGATATACCATTTTTTCCAGTCTGCATTATTTACGTGTTATTTTTTGGATTTGGCAGAAGACAGGAAGAAGGCAGCATCTGCCCCGGCGGGCACCAGTGCACCAGTGGAGGAGGAGCCACGGGCGACCACCAGCGCTGGTATATACTGTTTTATTTTGCAAAGACTTTTGGTCAAAAACAGAAACATTTTTTGTTGACTGTATTTTAATTTAATTTTTTTATGTATAGCACAAGAGGAGCAGGAGGAGGAGGGCGATGGAGAGAGGGAGCCGGAGCCGCAGCAGGAGGCCGCCAGCTCTGGTATATACTACTGTTATATTCTTTCAAGACTTTCAGTCAAAAATAGAAACCTGCTTTACTTAATGTATTTTCCTTCTTTCATTTATTGGATATATAGAAGGAGAAGCCAGACCGGACACGTCCTCCAGTGTCAGGATGATAAATCGGGAGGCGATCGGCGAGCTACGAATGGCTGTGACAACTATTGATGCCATCCAGGAACTGCTCCAGGAATTGCGGGAGCATATAAGCAATGCCGCTGACATCCTGGAGCGGCAGTGAGACCAGCCTCCTCCCGAAATTGCGCAGCGCTTTACAATATAACATGACACTTACGTTTGGCTATGACGTGACGGATGTGCCTCAGCTGCTCCTGCTCTCGTGCCTTCAGTTCGGACCAGTGTTTTCGGAGCTGGTCCTTCGTCCGGTCTTTCCCAAACAACTCCAGGATGGTGGTGCGTAGCTTGTCAAGGATACGATCCTTGCGGGTGTTATTCTTCCTGCCGTAAGGGCCCTTACGGCAGTCATAATCTTTGTAATCAAAGATGCGGACCAGCTCCAACATCTCCTCAAATGCCAGTAATTATCTCAAGTGAACCAATATTCTGAACAAGATGGTCGCCTGGCTTACAATGGCGGCCATCTTCCAGTCTATGTTTGTGTTGTTTGTGCCCCTGTTGGGCAGTTTGCCATCCTTGGCATGTTCCCTTCCCCATGTTGTAAATAAATTTTCTATTTTTTCTATATTTTCCTGTTTGTGTGCGTTGCTTTTCCTTACTTAATAAGTTAATATGTATTGCTTGGTTTCCACACTGTTAAAATTATATGTACATTAATTTATTGACATTTCTATGGACCCTTTGTCATAAATTTGTCAACATATTTGTGGCCATGAATGTGACTGTGCACATTCTACACTTCCTGCCTGGCCAAAAATGTCACACACTAACACAACCTTGTTGTACTGCCTTGAGATTTGATTACCGACGTGGCCTGGTTTTGTTAAGCTTAGGCGATGTCACAACAACACGGATTTTTGTCCACAGTCACATTCATTGTATAACCAAGAATTTATCAAAAAATATTGATGGCAGCACTGCGTGAAGTCTTCTCCGACACAACCCAAAGATCCTCAGTG
Source organism: Leptobrachium leishanense (assembly GCA_009667805.1). Taxonomy (NCBI): domain Eukaryota; kingdom Metazoa; phylum Chordata; class Amphibia; order Anura; family Megophryidae; genus Leptobrachium; species Leptobrachium leishanense. The sequence continues at coordinate 158,657,058 of CM019069.1, forward strand.
CGGCTCAGGTCTAGTTTATTTGTCCCTGTTTGCAGCTTCACGCAACACCTCCTCCCAGCTATGAGCTCTCTCTCTCCCACCGCTGCCCGCTAAGACGCTGCCCACCAACATCAGTTCTGGAGTTAACCCCTAACTGCGACCAATGGTGGAGATAGGGGGTTCATTGGAACCCCCTATCTCCCGATCCGCGGCAGCAATCGGTTGGTTAATGTTTGGTATCTTTGGATCGACCAGAGCATGGCCTTTACAACAATACCAAACATGACAATGTTAAAAATTATAAAAAATTTAAATATAAAAAAAAATAAACAGGTGTTTTGTTTTGTTAATGCAGCAATATTGTTCCCATTTCAATTATAATGTGAACAATGATGCTGCACTAAGGATTTTTGTATGGGGTGCGTTTGTTAAAAATAGTGTAATTTTCACCCCAAAAAAAATATAACAAGTCCCCTTTTAATTTTTTTTTAACAAACGCAACTCATAAAATATAACCGCAAACACTCGCATGTTAAAATGTGAAAAAAACACTTTACACCTTGTAAAACAAACATTGAAAATTAAAATTTTATTGCATTTTTTGTTATAATATACAGACAGGACATGACGCATACATATGATAATGATATATTATGAATCATCTGCCGAGTCTGCCGGAAAGAACGATATATAACATGTCTGGGTCATATTATAAAATAAGGCTTCAAAAAAAGGCGTTTAAACAAGAGGAGCGAAACTGTTAAAAATTAGCTCAGCAGCAGACCGCAGTGCCGCACACAGGCGTGAAGGGAAGCCGAGAAATGCCTCAGCAGCGAAAGGGTTAATTTATTTTTTTGTCTGTTTTAAATCTTTTTTTTTTTTTTCATTTCAGATCATTTTGATCAACTATTTTTCCGTTTTAAAACCTTTTTGTTCTGGTTTTTATTTTTAAAGTCAGACCATTCGGGTCAGTTTAGCGTTTTTTAAATCGTTTTGTTCATTTTTTTTGTTCCTTGGCTTTCATACCATTTTAATATGATTAAATAAAGTTGTGAAATGTATATTCATAAGAAAAAAAGGATCTTTATTTAATAAAAAAAAACACGATAGAATCGCCAGAATTATCGTATCGACAGAATGAATTATCGGATCCGAAAAACAAACCAAAAATTTATTATAAAAAAATATATAAAGTATAAAAAAATAAACCATAGTAGTTTACATCAAAACGAATAGAGTTAGACAGCTTTGAAACGAGAACAGATGTTCCGAAAAAACAAAAATTTCCGAAATCACGAAAAGTCGATACTAAAAACGAGCAAAGTGACACGAAAATACGAAAAATGGTCTATTCCAAAGAAATCACGAAAAGTCGATACAAAAAACGAGCAAAGTGACACGAAAATACGAAAAAGGGTCGATATTCCGGAAAAAAAATGTACACGAAAAACGAGTCGAGCCGAACCGAATCGAAACAGAAATCGGTTGAAACGAGCCGAATCGAAAAGTTTAAAAATCTGAACGAACCGAATTGAACCGAAAAAAAAAATCAGTGCACAAGCCATCAATTCGAACATTGGCCGTTCGAAAGTTTGCGAACTTTGAACATTTCCGCCTGTTCGGTTCGAGTTCTAAAAAAAATTTTTTTTTGAAAAAGTATAAAAATACTTAAGACTCTCTTTATCGATTTTTTTTTTTTTACTGCAGAATATTATAAGCAACGGTTTATTAGATATTGAATTAAAACGGGAATATTTTTAACATTGAAGCCTACGGGATAAAACATTTTTTTAAAAAATAGAAATACGAGGACATTTTTAAATGTCCCCAGCAACATAAAATTCAACTTTTTTTTTCTTTCTAATACTCACCTCATTCCTGGATCCGCAAACTGTAGAGGTGCTGCCCGGCAGTTTGCGGAATCATGCTGCATTAATTATACTGTAAGGCTGGGTTCACACCTGCGGGTTTTTTAACGCGCGCAATACGTACGTTTTTTAACACGCGTATCACACAAATGTAAAAAACATGCGAACGCGCATTGCAGCGTGTTCACGGCCATAGACTGCAGAGTGAACGCGTTGCAATACGCCCCAAAGAAGCTCCTGTACTTCTTTGGGCGTAGGACGTTTTATAGCGCATTCCTGCGCGCTGTAAAACACCCAGGTATGAACGGGTCCCATAGCAAATAATGGGATTTCCCTGTTTATGCGTTTTACAGCGTGCAGGAATGCGCTGTAAAACGCTTAGGTGTGAACTGGGCCTTAAGGTGCTGCCCGGCAGTGTGAGGATTCATACGCTGCATTAATTATTCTTCTTACAAATTTGGTTACTTAACCCATTTGCGTTTGGATTGTAATATTGTGACATCCAGGGCCCCGGGTGGCGATCGGGGGGGCCCCGGATGCATGGTGCCGCCAGCTGGCTGAATGCCAGGTGCTCCGGCGGCACCCGGCGCAGCTGTGAGTGATCAGGGGGCAGGGTTCGACGTGATGACGCAGAGCTGCCGGGACTGGTGTGCGCCAATTCTCACATATACAGTAGCGCAGTACTAGTGCCTAAATGTTGTTGAGCTGGTTTTGTTATAACAACTACTCTCGCTCTGTGCCCCTGTCTGGTATATTCCGCTGCTTGTTACTGCTGGTGCGCTTCCATCCTGCCATACACTATAGCGCAGTAATATTTGGGTGCACTGCCACTGACGCCTATATTACCAGATTCATATCATTTTAATGCTGCAGAGGGATTTAGATAAATTGGGGGACTGGGCACTTAAATGGCAGATGAGATTTAATCTAGATAAATGCAAAGTTATGCACTTTGGAGTGAAGAAACACACAAGTAATTTATACCCTAAATGGTACGGAGTTAGGGAAAATCCAGAAGGAGAAGGAATTTGGGAATAATCATAGACTTCAAACTAATGTAACAATGTGGCAATGTCAAACAGCAGCCGCCAAGGCCAGCAAAGTTGTCACGTACCTCTCCTGGCCTCAGCGGCTCTTCCTGTGGCTGACTGGACTCCTGGTAATTCCTGGGCCCCAAGATCTGTCCATGCTGAGGAGACATTATAATTCTGGTCCTTCTCCTTCAATAACTAAGGTCTGAATGAAAAGCACACGCGCGCGAGCAGGCATCCTCCCATATAGCCATTACAGCTGCAACTCACCTGGAAGTCTGGACACGCTGATGCATGCCAGCTGGATCCAATCAACTCGTTATACCTGCCTATAAAAAATCTACAAGCTGAGTAAGTCATTGCTCGTTTATTGTGGTTCACAACCTGAGCCTACCTGTGAAATCCTTACCTGAAACCTCCTACCTGTGGAATCCTTGCCTGAAGCCTCTTACCTGTGAAATCCTTGCCTGAAGCCCCACCTGTTACCTGTTCCATTGAATACTTGCCAAATTTCTATCTTGCTGAAGTACTACCTACACCAAGCTGTTGATCCTTGTCTCCTGGAAAATCTACTAGCAAGTATATTCTGATATTGATACCTGTTGCCGACCTTTGCCTGTTATTGATTACGCCTGATTGCCGCCTGCCTTTATGATCCTTTACTTCTGAACTAACCTTGCTGAGAGACTGTTTATTGCTATATTAAATCGTGGTTGTGCTAAGAAATGTTCCAAGAGTTCTCTGTCTGAACATCACTCCTACTGAGCAAGAGAGGTCTGTGTATGCCATTCAGCTCTTTTTGCCAGTAGCTATACTGAAAGGGCCGCTACTTCTGCACAATTGGTTCCTCTGGAAAACTGGTACCTGACAGAATAAACGAGCCATCTCATGGAACCAGCAGATATAGCAGAGGCCTTGAGCACCATCACAGATCAACTAGCAAGTCTTGCACAGACAGTCCAGGATCTGCAAAGGAACCAAGTCGCCATACAAACCACACAAGCCCAGTTAACCACAAGACTAGCTGCCGCTACCCCTTTACCAGGAACTACAGCTATGATTAATACTCCTTCTTTCCACCCAATAGCTGGATCAGCAGAACCATACGTTTCTCCACCTGAGAAGTTTAACGGGGACCGTTCCAAGTTTCGTTGTTTTATCACTTCATGTACAATCATGTTCTCTCTCCAGCCTCTTACCTACTCTACCGATTTTGCACGCATTAACACAGTTATATCCTTGCTTACAGAAAAACCACAGTGCTGGGCTCATCACCTTATACATGTCAACAGTCCTATCCTATCTAACTGGAATTCCTTTCTACAAGCTTTAGAAGAAATGTATGATGACCCCCACAGACTTGAAAGCGCAGCTCAAGCATTGTCTAACCTAAAACAAGGAAGAAGAGACGTAGAAGACTACATTACTGAATTTAAACATCTAGCCTTGGATTCAGAATGGAATGAGCCTGCACTATTAGCACAGTTCAAGTCCGGCCTTGCTGAACACATAAAGGATGAGCTGGCTAGAGCTGAAAAACCTACATCAATAGAATCGATGATGACCGTATGTACACAAGTTGATAGAAGATTCCGAGAAAGGAGAGCAGAAAGAGCTGCTACTTTTCATCCTCCAATACACAAGCGCCCACCTCAACTAGCTGTAATGCAGCCGACACCTTTGCCCGCCTTGCATACACCAGAAGAACCTATGCAAATAAATGTAATAAGAGGTCCTTTAACTGACAACGAGAGAGCACGAAGAAGATCACTGGGGCTCTGTATGTACTGTGGACGCTCGGGTCATCAATTAAGAGAGTGTCGAGAGAAACCAGAACACCGCAGAGGTAAGACCTCACCTCTGTTTTATGCCATGTCTATAAAAAATATTAATGGTTATATATCTACACACCTAACCATCCCTGTGTCTCTCCAGTGGAAGGACGATCACGCCAACCTCAATGCGATGATTGATTCTGGCGCAAGCGGTTGTTTCATTGATCAAACTCTTGTAAGCATTCTACGAATACCCTTTATAACTAAACAACATTCTGTGGCATTGCAATTACTAGACGGTAGCCCTTTAAAAACTGGTCCTATTACAAAAGAAACAATTCCTTTGTCTGTATCCATAGGTACCCAGCATAAAGAATCATTTTCTTTTGATATCGTGAGTTCTCCAGCTTTTCCGTTGATTTTTGGACTTCCTTGGTTAAGAAAAAATAATCCGTACATCGATTGGGAAAGAGGTACGCTAACGTTAAATCTACCAAAACAGAAAACCTCAACTGATATTCCATACAACACTTCTTTAACTGCTACAGCAGCTACCACCTTACCTGAAATTTATGAAGAATATTCTGATGTGTTCCAATCTACAGGAACAGACACCTTACCACCTCATAGGGTCTACGACTGCCCTATAGACTTATACCCTGGCTCCCCTATTCCGTTTGGACGAGTGTATCCTTTATCAGAACCCGAGCTCAAGGTGCTCAAAGAATACATCGATGAAAATTTGACCAAAGGGTTCATACGACCCTCTACTTCTCCCGCAGGAGCTCCTATTTTTTTGTGGGTAAGAAGGATGGAGGCCTGAGACCATGCATAGATTACCGGGCATTAAATAATATAACCATTAAGAATAAATATCCTCTCCCTCTAATCACGGAGTTAATGGACAGACTAAAGGATGCCAAATATTTCACCAAACTTGACCTCAAAGGAGCCTATAACCTTGTAAGAATTAAAAGCGGACATGAGTGGAAAACAGCTTTTCGTTCCCGCTACGGGCATTACGAGTACCTTGTGATGCCTTATGGCCTCTGTAATGCCCCTGCAACGTTTCAAAGGTTCTTAAATGATATTTTCCGTGAAATACTAGACGTTTACGTAATTATTTATCTAGACGATATACTAATATTCTCATCTTCATTATCAGAACATCAAGACCATGTGACATCAGTACTTAAGAAACTAAGAGAGAACAAATTGTACGGTAAACTTGAAAAATGTATATTCAACAGTCAAGCCATTGAATTCCTAGGGTTCATCATAACACCAGGTAACATCCAGATGGACAAGACCAAAACAAAAGCCATAGAAGAATGGCCTATCCCTGCTAATAGAAAAGGGGTACAATGTTTTCTTGGATTCTGCAACTTTTACCGTAAATTCATCCGCAATTTTTCTTCTATTGTCAAACCCCTAAACGAACTAACACGTATCACTATCCCTTTTTCCTGGAACAGTCAAGCACAGAAAGCTTTTGAAAAACTAAAAGAACACTTTGTTACAGCACCCATATTGTCTTTACCGGATCCATCAACCCCGTATTCCATCGAAGTCGATGCCTCCAACTATGCGATAGGAGCAGTACTATCACAGAAGGTAGGCGATAAACAAATTTTACATCCCGTCGCCTACTTCTCCAGAACATTGACAGCACCAGAAAGAAACTACGATGTTGGTGATCGTGAACTTCTAGCTATAAAAATGTCATTGGAAGAATGGCGACATCTATTGGAAGGTTCTGAATTTCCTATTACAATCTTCACAGATCATAAGAATCTAGAATATCTGCAGAAAGCAAAACGCCTCAAACCCAGACAAGCTAGATGGGCATTATTTTTTTGTCGGTTCAATCTTCATATCACCCATAGACCAGGAACAAAAATGGAAAGGCAGATGCCTTATCACGTATGAATTTTGTACAGCTGCCAGACGAAGATGAATACATCCTTCCTAAATCCTGTTTTGTTACCAGAACCTCCTCCATCTGGGATACCATAAAATTATATTCAAATGATATTAAAGATACTATATCTCATATTCCTTTACAGAAAAAGAACGGTTACGTATTTCGAAACAATCGTATAGTCGTTCCTCAAGAAGCCCGTCTACACGTTCTTCAATACTTCCATGACACTACTATCGGAGGGCATACCGGATTCCACAAGACCCTTGAGGTAATAAAGCGTTCCTTCTGGTGGCCATATATGAAAAAGGAAATAAGAGCATACGTCCACCACTGCCCTACATGTCTTCAGACTAAACCACTCCATACTCTCCCCCAAGGCCTGTTACAGCCATTACCCATACCGAAAAGTCCATGGACTGATATATCCATGGATTTTATAACTGAGCTACCTATGTCTTCGGATTGTAATACCATAATGGTCATAGTAGACAGATTCTCTAAAATGGCCCACTTCATCCCAGTGAAAAGTATACCTTCCGCTACAGAAACTGCTCATCTATTCATCAAAAATATTTTCATTACATGGTCTCCCAGAGACCATAATCACGGACAGAGGGACACAATTTACATCCCGTTTCTGGTCAGCATTTTGTAAATGTTTACATATACAAAATAATCTATCTACTGCATTTCATCCACAGACCAACGGTCAAACGGAAAGAGTAAACGGCGTATTAGAACAATATCTCCGTTGCTTTATTACGCATCTACAAAATGATTGGATACAGTACATTCCTATAGCTGAGTTTACCTACAACAACCAGAAACATTCTTCTACCGGTATGTCGCCTTTTTTTGTTAATCACGGCAGACATCCCATCATGCTTCCTGGTTCTCCAATTCTAGGTGATGTACCTTCAACCAATGAAAGAATAAGAAATATTCTAGATGTGTACAAGACTGTGCATGCTGTATTGTTACGTGCTCAATATAGGTACAAAACATTTGCAGATAGAAGACGATGTCCTGCTCCGGTATACAAGGTAGGAGACAAGGCATGGTTGTCAACAAGACATTTAAAGGTTGAATATCCATCTAAGAAGCTTGGGTTACGATACATAGGACCTTTTCCTATTATTCAAGTCGTCTCTTCTTCAGCAATCAAATTATTATTACCTGTTTCATATAAAATTCATCCTGTGTTCCATGTGTCGTTACTGAAACCAGCCTATGATGATCCTTTTCCGGGACGCCTCCCATGCAAACCAGGTCCTATATCTATGAGTGACGAAGAAACCTACGAAATCAAGGAGATCTTGGATTCTCGCCTTCGGAGAGGTCATTTAGAGTATCTTATCAGGTGGAAGGGTTATGGTTCGCAGGATGACTCATGGATTCCCGCTGTAGAGGTTAGTGCTCCTCGCTTGATTCGGAGATTCCATCAATTACACCCATCTCGCCCCCAGAGGGGTCGCCTTGTTGGGGGGTTCTGTCACGTACCTCTCCTGGCCTCAGCGGCTCTTCCTGTGGCTGACTGGACTCCTGGTAATTCCTGGGCCCCAAGATCTGTCCATGCTGAGGAGACATTATAATTCTGGTCCTTCTCCTTCAATAACTAAGGTCTGAATGAAAAGCACACGCGCGCGAGCAGGCATCCTCCCATATAGCCATTACAGCTGCAACTCACCTGGAAGTCTGGACACGCTGATGCACGCCAGCTGGATCCAATCAACTCGTTATACCTGCCTATAAAAAATCTACAAGCTGAGTAAGTCATTGCTCGTTTATTGCGGTTCACAACCTGAGCCTACCTGTGAAATCCTTACCTGAAACCTCCTACCTGTGGAATCCTTGCCTGAAGCCTCTTACCTGTGAAATCCTTGCCTGAAGCCTCACCTGTTACCTGTTCCATTGAATACTTGCCAAATTTCTATCTTGCTGAAGTACTACCTACACCAAGCTGTTGATCCTTGTCTCCTGGAAAATCTACTAGCAAGTATATTCTGATATTGATACCTGTTGCCGACCTTTGCCTGTTATTGATTACGCCTGATTGCCGCCTGCCTTTATGATCCTTTACTTCTGAACTAACCTTGCTGAGAGACTGTTTATTGCTATATTAAATTGTGGTTGTGCTAAGAAATGTTCCAAGAGTTCTCTGTCTGAACATCACTCCTACTGAACAAGAGAGGTCTGTGTATGCCATTCAGCTCTTTTTGCCAGTAGCTATACTGAAAGGGCCGCTACTTCTGCACAATTGGTTCCTCTGGAAAACTGGTACCTGACAAAAGTACTGGCATGCATTAAAAGGGGAGTTCACTCATGGGATGAAAACATAATTTTGCCTCTGTATAAATCAATGGTCAGGCCGCACCTTGAATATGCGTGGGCAATTTTGGGCACCTGTCTTAAAAAAAGATATATAGCGCTAGAAAAAGTGCAGAGACGGGCAACTAAATTAATAAGGGGAATGGAAGGGTTAAGTTACGAGGAAAGACTAACAAGCTTAAACCTGTTTAGTTTAGAGAAACGGCGCCTTAGAGGGGATCTGATAACCTTATATAAATATATACGGGGCCATTATCAACCATTGTCTGATAACCTATTCATTAACAGGACTATACACAGGACAAGGGGTCATCCATTTAGACTGGAAGAAAGAAAATTTAGCTTAAAGCATAGGAAGGGTTATTTTACGGTGAGAACAATAAAGCTGTGGAATTCTCTGCCTGTTGAGGTGGTTGGGTCAGAGTCTGTACAGACTTTTAAAAAACGACTGGATGACTTCCTGCAGACACAGAATATTAAGGGTTATAATATTTAATATGTGGGTTAAAGCTTCTTGATCCAAGGAGAAATCTGACGCCATTCTGAGGTCAAGAAGGAATTTTTTCCCGGTATGTTGCATATTTCAGACTGGGTTTTTTGCCTTCTTTTGGATCAACAGCAGTAGGTTATGTGGGAGAGGCTGAACCCGATGGACGCATGTCTTTTTTCAGCCTATATAACTATGTACAACAAAGAAATGTGGAGAACGAACACTTAGAGCAAAAATGAAAATTACGAAATATAACCCCGTCGCCCAAAGCACCACAAGTGCGGTCCCAATCCGCACCAAACAAAAAAAGAGGAAAAGTCGGTGTTCGGCGTGTCCGCAAACGCGGTAGGGGGAAATATCTAATACTAAAACGAAATGAACATACAATGATTGTAAGAGGAGATAACATACAATATAGACAGCTGGGTTAGATGACTCGAAGTTCGTCAAAATGTTCCTAAAAAGGAAAAAAAAGAGTATAATAGTGAAGTCCAGTCATTAAAAAATGAGAAAATGAAGGGGGGAGATGGATCCACTCACACTTTCCAGAGCCTCGTTAGGCTCGATCACCTCGCCTGTGGGTGTTTACGTGGCTCACCCAGTAGCTCTCAGGGGTAGACCCGTCTCACAGCCTTGGTGTCCTTTCAGGATCCTGGGTCATCCACAGGTTCTCCAATATTTAGGTGCCAATGGTTCTCAACAACTCACTTATCTCAGGCCTTGGCATTCCTTTGGGGTCCTGGGTGTTCACAGGTCGTAACTTGTAATAGCTTGTAGAAATCTACAAAACTCAATGAGTTAAGGCAGAGTTCTGTCCTATTATTTAAACGTTTATTAGAACAGCTACTGGGAGCTGCTGCAGCAAAAGAAAAAATATAGTCCCAACCATCCTCAAGCACAGCGTCTAAATGCCAGCTTAGCAAAATTACTTGCATTGCAGCTGCTGCCTTTTCAGCTGGTGGACTCTGCTCCCTTCCGTGAATTTGCTGAATGTGCTGTACCACAGTGGCAGGTTCCAAAACGCCATTACTTTTCACGCAAGGCCATTCCAGCACTATACCAGCACGTGGAAGACAATGTTATCAAGTCATTGGGAAAGGCAGTCAGCAGCAAGGTGCATGTGACTTTAGACATGTGGTCTAGCAAGCATGGACAGGGTCATAACATTTCCTTCACGGCACACTGGGTAACTCTGATTGCAGCTGTGAGGGATCCAAGACGGGGCTCTGTGCTGGAGCTTGTTCATCCACCACGCCTCCAGAAAGCTGCTTGTATGAGGTCTGTCTGCTCCACCACCACCACCTCTTCCTCCTCCTCCTCCTTCTCTGTCTCTGGTGAAGTGGCAGTTAAACCGATGCCTGACAGGGTCTACGCAATGGCTCAAGCAAAAAGATGCCATACTGTGCTTGAGCTGGTTTGTTTAGGGGACAGGAGCCACACGGGGCCAGAAATTCTGTCAGCTCTGCAGGGGCAGGTGCAGAGATGGTTAGCACCACGCCAGCTTCAGCTGGGAATGATCGTCTGCGATAATGGCAGCAACCTTCTCTCCGCCCTACGCAAGGGTAAATTGACGCATGTACCATGCCTAGCACACGTCCTAAATCTAGTGGTACAGCGTTTCCTAACCAAGCAACCAGGGCTGCCAGAGCTTCTCATCCAGGCCAGAAAAGTCTGCAGCCACTTCAGACGGTCATTCCCAGCAAGCGTTCGCCTGGCAGAAATTCAAAGAGAATTCCACCTTCCCACAAACCATCTGATCTGTGACATGCCCACCAGGTGGAACTCGACATTAGCAATGCTGCAGCGTCTGCACAAGCAGCAGAGGGCCATCAACGAGTACCTGTGTGAGTATGGCACAAGGACAGGTTGAAGTCAACTTGTTTTTTTCCCCCCCACAGTGGCTGATGATCAAGGATGCATGCACGGTACTGTCACCATTTGAGGAGGCAACGAGGATGGTGAGCAGGGACAGTGCATGCATCAGTGACACAATTCATTTAGTGTTCCTGCTGGAGCACACTCGGCGGGGAATTATAGATGTGGCTCTAGAGGCAGAGCAGCGGGAGGAAGAGGAGGCCTTTCCTAGCTCTCAAGGCCCCAGTCTTTCCGCAGACAGCATTCCAGCGGGTCCTACTCAGATCAGACAGGAGGAGGATGAGGAGGATGAGGAGGAGGAGGAGGCAGAATATTTAAGTAGTGGGGGCATTGAAGGTGGGGATTACTCAAGGGAGGGTTTCATGTGCCCAGAAACACAAGGGCTAGTGCGTGGCTGGGAGGAGGAAGTGCACGATACGGTCATCCTCATTGACCAGGAAGACTCAGAAGCTAATGCCACCTCCAACCTATGCTGCATGGGCTCCCTAATGATGCAAAGCCTGCTAAAGGACCCCAGGATTTGTGCTATCAAGGAGAGGGATCATTACTGGTTGGCAACCCTTCTTGATCCACGATACAAGGGTAAAGTTGCAGAGCTTATCCTGCCCGCACTGAGGGAGCACAGAATGAAAAAACTTGAGGACGCTCTAAAGCAACACTTGTGTAACACCTTTCCAGGCACTGGTAGATTACCAAGTGCTGACACACGTGCTTCTGAGGCTGCAGATGATCAGAGGAATAGTGGTGAAGGCCAGGGCCGCTTGACTGATGCATTTTTAAATTTTTTTAGTCCTCGATGCCCAGGGACGTCAAATGTAGGCACCCATTGCCAGCGTCTTCACCATATGGTGCAGGACTACCTAGGGGCAAGGGCAGACCTGGATACCTTTCCAGCAGATGATCCACTGGCTTACTGGATGTTGAGATTGGATCACTGGCCAGAATTTAGCCAATATGCTATGCAGCTACTAGGTTGCCCTTCATCCAGTGTGCTTTCTGAAAGGACGTTCAGTGCCGCTGGAGGTTTTGTCACAGACAAAAGAGTGCGTCTGTCCATCGACTCTGTAGACCGGCTGACATTTATAAAAATGAATCAGTCCTGGATCAGCAGCTAACAATCCCCTGATGCTGAAGTAGGGGATGTCCTCTTCTGCATTCACAAAACCTCCAGCACTGAACTCTTCCACAATACCACAAAAGTGTTACGGTGTGAAGGCACTAGCTGCCATGAAAGGCACAATATTTGGCTGCACGGACGCCTGTGCCAGATTTATATCATTTTAATTTTTTGAACCGCAGGGTCCAACCCTGCACTCTTCCACAATACCAAAGAGGGGTTACTGTGTGATGATACTTGCTGGCCTGGCACCAAAGGCACAATATCTGGGTGCACTGACGCCTTGACCAGAATCATATCTTTTCAATATAGGACCACATGGTCCACCCCTGCATTCTTCCACAATACCACAGAGGGGTTACTGTATGATGATTCTTGCTGGCCTGGCAGTCTTGCACCAAAGGCACAATATCTGGGTGCACTGACGCCTTGACCAGAATCATATCTTTTCAATATAGGACCACATGGTCCACCCCTGCATTCTACCACAATACTACAGAGGGGTTACTGTATGATGATACTTGCTGGCCTGGCACCAAAGGCACAATATCTGGGTGCACTGACGCCTTGACCAGAATCATGTCTTTTAAATATAGGACCACATGGTCCACCCCTGCATTCTTCCACAATACCACAGAGGGGTTACTGTATGATAGTATTCGCAGGCCTGGCACCAAAAGCACAATATTTGGGTGCACTGCCACTGACGCCTGTATCAGATTCATATCCTCAGAGGGGTTACGGTGTGACGGCACTGTTGGGGATGCTAAAGGACCAATTTTGAAGCACCTATTGTTACTTTCATCCAAAGCCTGCATAAGTTTCAAAATAATTTAGCCCAAAAAATCAGTAAACTTTTTCTACGTGTACGAAAATGTCTCCTCTTTTCATACAAACTGCCGCCCCAAGCAGTTGTTTTTGGATAGATTAAAGGAAAAGCATTTACCGTCATTTGAAACCTCATTCTTTTGTTTTTAAGTGTTTCTATACATCCTAGAAATCCAGCACTTCACGGGCAGGTTATGGGGACCTCCTAGGCACGATATTTGAAGGAATTTTTGGTTTTTATTTTTAACCCTTATTTCATGGAAAACTCACTGTCCCTTTAAAAACGTTTTTTTAAAACTTTTTGTCCTTGTTTCCTGTCCCCCAGAGCACTACCCGGTCCCCCATACACCTTTTATGGCAAATATCTAGCATATATCCCCTCTTGGAGGGCACTCTAAAAAACGAATTTTCAGCCCCATTGACTTGCATTGAGTTCGAGTTGGGGTTCGGGTTCGGACCCGAACATATGGGAAGTTCGGGCCCGAACCGAACACGGGGGGTGTTCGGCTCATCCCTAATTGTAAGCTCGTGGGACCCCTTAGATTGTAAGCTCGTGGGTTCCCCTTAGATTGTAAACTCGTGGGTTCCCCTTAGATTGTAAGCTCATGGGACCCCTTAGATTGTAAGCTCATGGGGCCCCTTAGATTGTGTTGGGTTTGTGCGGCCATTTGTTTTGTAGTGTATACATTATGCGTGTATTTACTTTATGCGTATATATAATGGCACGTGGTATGCATGGCATGTCAGGCTGGTAGTTAGGCACACTGGTATTATGACACATTGGTATTCTGCATGGCAGACTGGTAATATGGCTGGCAGACTGGTATTGTGCATTGCAGACTTGTAATAAGTCTGGCAGACTGGTATTGTGCATGGCAGACTGGTAATACGGCTGGCAGACTGGTATTCTGCATGGCAGACTGGTATTGTGCATGGCAGACTGGTAATAAGGCTGGCAGACTGGTAATAAGGCTGGCAGACTGACTGGGGGAGACTCTGGACAGGGGGAATCTGTGAGGGGCACAAAAAATCCGATGCATTGGAGAGGCGCTGTGCACTGTGCGCACAGTGCCACTCCAATGTATTGGATTTTTTGTGTCCCTCGCACACGCTGGGTGCGCGTGCTGTGGCGGTTGGCTGCATGCGCACCCAGCACTACGCTGGGAGCGCACACATTCCACACTCCACACATTCCACAACATGCGTTCGTCTGACCCTAGCCTACGTTTCACCATAATTTAGCCAAAAAAAAATCACTAAACTTGTTCTGCATGTCCTAAAATGTCTCTTCTTTTTATACAGGCTGCCGCCCCAAGCAGTTGTTTATGAATAGATTAAAGGAAAACCATTTACCGTCATTTGAAATGTCATTTTTTTGTTTTTAAATGTTTCTATACATCCTACAAATCCACCACTTCACGGGCAGGTTATGGGGACCTCCTAGGCACGATATTTGAAGGAATTTTTCATTTTTATTCTTAACCTTTATTTCATGGAAAACTCACTGTTCCTTTAGAAACGTTTTTTTTAAAACTTTTTGTCCTTGTTTCCTGTCCCCCAGGGCACTACCCGGACCCCCATACACCTCTTATGGCAAATATCTAGCATATATGCCCTCTTGGTGGGCACTCTAAAATTTGAACTTTTGAGTCCCATTGACTTGCATTGAGTTCAGTTCGTGTTCGAACTCGAACTTTTGAAATTGTTCGAGTTCTAATGTGAACCGAACACGGGGGTGTTCGGCTCATCCCTAGTCACGACTACTACGCGCGCTGCCGCGAAAGATGCCGGGTTAAGCCGCTCACTATCTGTCTATCCTAGACCCAGATAATGACTGCGTGGACCACAATCCACGCGCGTGCTTATCTAACCATTCCCAGTCACACTTTCTCTCGCAACAGGTATGTAGAGCGCGATACAATGGTCCCAGGAGTGTAACGCAGTACTAGTCTTCTCTTGAATCGGGCAGTGACTACGTCTCCCACAATCCCTGGGCCCACTTTCCTATTCTATTAGTTACGCTGCCACCAGTCCTCATGGACACTACGCGCATCGCAGCGAGAGACGCATGGCTAAGCAAACGTGCTGTCTGTCTATCTATCCTAGACCCAGACAGTGACTGCATAGACAACAATCCCCGGTTGCTTACCCAACCGTCCCCAGCGACCGCAACTCACAATTTCGTAGCTACTCGAGCTTAAAACAACAAGCAATACTCCAGTCTCTTCAGTTAGCATTGATTGAATATCAGGCAGAAACAGAACGTAATAAGGAATATTTATTATGATATACAAAAAAACTATATATCACAGTGCATATGTTACAAAAGATGGATATGATAAATCAATTAATTACACATTACACACAAACAGCAAACAAATAAAAGGGAGATAACAGCAGATCCTAGTTACTTCCAATATACGCTACACGATCAGCCATAGGGAGGTTCTATTAGGAGCTGGCAATATTCCCTCAGTTCTCGATTGACCTCCAAGGAAATAGCCTTTTCCCCTTGCCTATAGGTGTGAAATGCTTGCATGAGACCAAGGAAATTCCATTTTGCAGCCAAGTGTTATATCCCTCCCAGGGGGGAGAAGCTAACCATTTTAATTACCTTCTAGCACCTACTCAAGACAGAGGTCTTCCCCAGGCGCTGGGGAAACTGGACACTTCCCAGATATGGCCAGATCAGTTATGAATATGCCTCTATATGGAGGAGATATGTATAGCCAGGTACATAGACACATAGACACAGGTAGATACTTATATACATAGCACGATAGAAATACAGATCTAATCTGTCACATCTTCCATCCAAAAGAAGACGCCAAAAGGGAGGGGCTATCATGCCTCTCACGTGCGTCTTAATACGTGTTTGCCAACTGGCATCGAGCAAACCAGCTGGAGTGGATGACACATAGGTGTCCGTGCACCTGGCCCGCCAACGCTTGCATTCCCTCTCGCAATCACATCACACAGTTCCCCATGGAGGCTTTCGGCGCCGCCACCATTCTGCCCCACCTCTCCCAAGCTGGGAAAAGGGGGTCACACTCACCTGGCACCTCAGTCTTGAAACCCGCAAAACACTCATACATAGTCGCCGGCTCTGGAACCATCCTTACCGCAGGGGGTAGGGAAAACCCAGGTGAAGCGCCATGCTCCCCTGTAAACGTCCCACTGGCATCTTCCAACGGAGTCAGGCATTGCCAAGAATGGGGTAGTATATCTGTGTCGGGCGCTGCCTGTAGATGGATATCTCGCGCTGTGTAGAGTGCGCTGCCTGTAGGAGGATATCTCGCACTTTGTAAAGTGTGGTGTTCGTGAGGTTAAAAAGTCCCTCGGTGTTAGAACTGAAAGGGGGGAGATAATTAAGGATGGTATGATGGTGAAATAAAAGGTGTTTCTTGTGTACAGCTTTCGGTATTATTTACCGTATCCCAAAAACTTTTTAGAGTATTGGTACAATGGTATTCAATACAGTATGATCAATTGGGGAACAGAATTCTTATACAAGATCGGTAAATGATTGACATCTAGTGGTTAAATAAGATATTGCAGGGAACAGATATTCAGTCTGAATAGTATAAGAAAAGTTCCTCAGTGTCCTAGTGGCTTAACTAGGTAACGCAGTCTATGTATGTGGTGAAAAGGGATATGTTCCTGGTTCCTTCTTTTCTCCCGTCGTCCTCATAAGAAAAACAGAGAAGAGGCATACATAGTACAACACTGTAAGGTAATGGGTATTGGCTTTAAAGGAAAATAGAATGAACTCACGTGGTCTAGAGCCTAGTGAAAGTGTCAGGCTCAGACTTAGACGCTATGCCAGTCCATAGAGGTGACTGGGTCCCTTCTTTTTTGATCCCTCCTGTGCTGCAACAAGATTTTCCGTGGTCTCCTGGTTCTCTGGGTTGGTCATCCGGGGGTAGATGTGCGGCTACCGGTGGTGTACCTCCCTTTCCTCCGGAGTAAAACCACAAACAGCAGAAATGGGGGGTTGAAAGGGATTTATTACAAGGTAACAATACAGATAAAAAGGTGGGGGTAATCCAGGACGCGTTTCGCCTAAACAAGGCCTCTTCTGCTGGATGGATTCCCAGTCTGTGTATACTGCTATTTATACAAAGTGTGTTGTGCTTGGTGCAACTTTCATTTTCAATTTTGTCGCGCCGAAACTGGTGCATGCGCCCGGGTCTGAATCCGATTGGGCTGGTCACGTGAGGGTGCTGTCCAGTCGTAGTCGAGTATTTATTTGAGACGTTGTGAAAAGTTCTCATGTCCTCTCCGTTCTTGGGGGACAGCTGCGCTTGCCCTAGGTATCTTCTAATGTCGTGTGCCAGTTCTTATTAAAGAATATGTTGGGATTATGTGGAAATCCTAATCCTTTGAAGGGATCTAACGTCTTTATAAACGAGGAGTGGATAAAAAAAGGGGGGGGACTTTCTTTCCTGATTAATGTGTTTTAAAATCAACGGAGGTGGTGCCTGAATGGGGCACAGGCAGGGGCATCACAATGGCAGTTTTGTGGCGACTAAATAATTCCTCTGTGGGTCATAAGTCTTCATCTACATTTCTGGTAGGTGTGGGTGTGTAGAGAGTGAGGGTGATGTCTGGTATAGAGATGGGGCAGACATCGCTACGGTATAATGTCTAGATAGATGTGAGTATCAACATCTTCAAATTACTTGTGTAGGAGGTCTGATATGATGTGTTGAGGACAACATGATGACAATAAGGAGGACTAGAGGGATTACCTATAACCCTAATTACTCATTGCGCCTGGCTCTGGGCAGATGGCTGGGAGGTCACCGGGGCCCAACCAGGACCCGCTCCCTCCCCTTCTCTCACTGTCCCCACATCTTCAGAGTTTGGGGAACCATACAGTTGGGGCACAGGATTATCCAAGCTCACTCTCGCCCCGTCCCCCAGTGCACCCAGGTTCCCCGCTGGATCATACAGTTTATCAAGCACACCTTGCTTCGTAACCCATGAGCATACAGCCGTATGCCACCCTCCTCCACAGGGAGGTTGCTCAGTACCAGTTTCCTTTGGTACTGGGGAACTTTCCCAAAGGTAAACATGCATCCACCCCAGGCCCTTCCTCCTGACCACACAGTTTACGCTCGGTGCCACCCGCAGCCTCAGACACACACGACACAGCCTTGGATACCACAGTGTCCTGCCCGTCCAGGATGTTCGCCTCTCTATTCCTTTCACCTGGCAACCCCAACCTGGATGGTTCAGGCACTGGGTAACCCTCTTTCACCCTAGGCCTCTCCTTCTGACCACCCAGTATGCCCTCTGCGCCACTCACAGTCTCAGACACCCATGGCACAGGCTGGCACACCGCGGTATCCTGCTCATCCCAGGCCTTCCGATGCCCACACCTTCCCTCCAGCACCACCGACCCAGACGGTCCGGCCCTAAAGGAACCTGCCTTGGTCCTTTGTTCTCCCTCCCAACTGCGTGGCGTCACAGACACACCTGAGTCTGGTCTAGGCAGGCACACCACAGTATCCTGCCACCCCCCCAGGCATTCTGATCCACACCATTCTCACGGACCACTAGAGTCCTGGTTGGTTTAGGCACAAGCAGACCCGCAGTCATCCCTTGCCCTTGCTCCCAACCATATGGCGTCACAGACACACCTGAGTCTGGCCTTGGTAGGCATACTGCAGTATCCTGCCACCCTTCCCAGGCATTCTGTTCCACACCATCACACGGCAGAGATGGGCTTTGTGCCCTACTCCACACAGATACCCACTTCAACCATGGGAACCGCAGCCTCCCCACACATGGGGTCCGGGGAACCAGCTGACTCGGGTGCAGGCGGGCATTCACTCACCCCCTGCCTTTCTTCCCAGTCACACTGCCCCCTCATGCTACCACACAATACCTCGGGCACACCTGGCGCAGGTGCAGACTGACTCACTGCCATCCCCTGCCCTCCCGTCCAGGAATCCTATTGTGCACCCCCACACACAGCCCTCCCCACTGTAGAGCCACTAGTGGGCCTGGGTAAATTCCCAGCATCCCTTTCCAGCACATACTGTGACACCAATTTACCCAAATCCATGCCCAGTAACACATCTGTAGGAATATTTTCAGGCACCCCCACCTCCCGCAGACCTCTCCCCGCTCCCCAGTCCAAATAAACCCGTGCCATGCCATTGGCATCGCAGGATGTACCCCACCAAAACCCTTTACTGCTAGAGTCCTGCCAGGAATAAAGTCTGCAGGGCTGACTAACCCTGGACGCACCAAAGTTACTTCAGTCGCCGTATCTCTTAAACCCACAGATACCGGAGTCCCGACAATGACTGCTTGCTGGTTCACGTTGGCACTGCCCTCCGATCTGGTCACGAACAGGACAGAGGGTGATGCGGAGGGGTGTCCTCCCCCAGCTGTGGATGCAGGTTTCTTCCTCTGCGGGCATGCTGCCAGGAGATGGTTGACACTGTTACAAATAAAACAGCGACGGCTCACACTTCTTCCAGGCGAAGAAGGACTCGTTCCCCCCTTCCCAGCAGAGACTGGCACAGAGGGGGGCGCTGCCGCCGTGATGTCGGGGGGTCGTGATGAGTTGGGCTTCCATTCAAATGATCCTTTGGGGGAACCTCTGCTCCGGTCCACAGACGCTCTGTTGGTCGCATGGAAATCGGACAGCTCACCAGCTTCCAGGGCCGTCTCGGGTTTGCGATCCAGAAGCCTTTCCTGGATCTCAGGTGAGCACAGCTGCACGAACTGCTCCTTGATCAACAGGTCTTCCAGGGTATCCAAGGTGTCAATCTTCAGCCCCCTGACCCATTGTCGAAATAGGGTGGTCAGGTGGCTCACGACTGCAGAGTAGCTCTCCGCGGCCGCTTCTGCAAGGACCTGAACTTTTTGCGATATACCTCTGGCGTGAGGTTATACCGTCTCTGCAACGCGGCTTTTTTAATCGCCTCATAGTCCTGGTCGCTCTCAGCTGGTAACTCTGCAAAGGCTTCGAGCGCTGGACCTTTTAGTCCAGGAGTGAGGTACCTGGCCCATTGCTGCTTGGGCAGCTGGTACTGTCGACAAGTCTTTTCAAAACTTCGCAGGAACACATCCAGTTCCACATCTTTGTCCAGAGTGGGAAAGTTCTCGGCAGGAGGTCTGGATGTAGAGAGCTCTGCAGCGCCCGCAGGGGCAGGAGATAATTACGCTCTGCCTGCCTGTGCCAGAGTGAGCTGATGTGCCCGTTTGGCTTGGCGCTCTGCCGCTTCTCGCTCACTCGCAGCCCTACGCACCGCAGCTTCCTGCTCAGCTTGGCGCTCTGCCGCTGCTTGCTCAGCTTGGCGCACCGCCGCTTCTCGCTCAGCTTGGCGCGCTGTCGCTTCTCGCTCAGCTTGGCGCTCTGCCGCTTCTCCCTCAGCTTGGCGCTCTGCCGCTTCTCCCTCAGCTTGGCGCTCTGCCGCTTCTCCCTCAGCTTGGCGCTCTGCTGCTTCTCTCTCTTTCTCGGCTCTGTGCTCCTCTCGCTCTTGGTACTGCAGGATGAGCTGAAGCCACATCTGAGAGTCTGCGGAGTCCGCATGTTTTAAAACTTTCTGCAAGTAAACATCCAGGGCAGTATCACCCTTGGGCGAAGCACTGGACGCTGTCCTTTCCACTGGGTTAAGCATGGTCCCCTGTTCTGCTGCATCCCCGGCTGCTCGTCTTGCCTCATAATCTTCGAGGGCTTGCAACAGTTCATCTTTACTCTTTTCCTTCGCTGCAATATTTTCTTCTTTACACAATTGTTGCAGCGCCTTTTTCGATGGTTGTTGCGACAATCTCACTCCAGCCAAATAAAAGATAGAAAAGAAAAACAAAGAAGGGGGAAGGGAACTGCTGTGTTTTGTGTAAATTCTAATAAATGCACTGAGTTCTGCTCTGGAAATTGGAAAACCAATTTCTTTAGCATCTGGATCTATGTTGCTTCACAGATCCAGACACTAATCTGATATCCCACCACTCACCATCAGTAGTCATGACCAGTACGTGCGCTGCCGCGAAAGATGCCGGGTTAAGCCGCTCACTGTCTATCCTAGACCCAGATAATGACTGCGTGGACCACAATCCACGCGCGTGCTTATCTAACCATTCCCAGTCACACTTTCTCTCGCAACAGGTATGTAGAGCGCGATACAATGGTCCCAGGAGTGTAACGCAGTACTAGTCTTCGCTTGAATCGGGCAGTGACTACGTCTCCCACAATCCCTGGGCCCACTTTCCTATTCTATTAGTTACTACGCGCGTCGCAGTGAGAGACGCAGGGCTAAGCAACCGTTGTGTCTTTCTATCCTAGACCCAGACAGTGACTGCGTAGACAACAATCCCCACTTGCTTACCCAACCGTCCCCAGCGACCGCAACTCACAATTTCGGAGCTACTCGAGCTTAAAATAACAAGCAATACCCCAGTCTCTTCAGTTAGCATGGATCGAATATCAGGCAGAAACAGAATGTAATAAGGAATATTTATTATGATATAGAAAAAAACTATATATCACAGTGCATTGTTACAAAAAGATGGATATGATAAATCAATTAATTACACATTACACACAGAAAGCAAACAAATAAAAGGAAGCTAACAGCAGATCCTAGTTACTTACAATATACGCTAGACGATCAGCCATAGGGAGGTTCTATTAGGAGCTGGCAATATTCCCTCAATTCTCGATTGACCTCCAAGGAAATAGCCTTTTCCCTTTGCCTAATATGTGAAATGCTTGCATGAGACGAAGAAAATTCCATTTTGCTGCCAAGTGTTATATCCCTCCCAGGGGGGAGAAGCTAACCATTTTAATTACTTTATAGCACCTACTCAAGACAGAGGTCTTCCCCAGATATGTATAGCCAGGTATATAGACACATAGACACAGGTAGATACTTATATACATAGCACGATAGAAATACAGATCTAATCTGTCGCAATGAGCATCTGGAAAAACCTCTGGTTATCAGGGAACTTCAAAGGGTCCTTTGAGCTGAGGAGGTGTGAACATCTGGTTCTCCTGAGAGCGACCCATTCTTTCGCGAATGTTTGTAAAACCAGTCTGCATGCCTAGGTGCTTGATTTTATACACCTGTGGCCATGGAAGAGATTGGAACACCTGATTCTAATTATTTGGATGGGTGAGCGAATACTTTTCACAATATAGTGTATATATGTTGGGATATACAAGAAATGTAGTGGATAAAATGTGAGGAGAATGGTTAAAAGTAGTTGACATGGGTTGTCAAGGGGCTGATCTTGCCACCTCCTTTTGTGTCCATGAAATCTGAGAGCCAGGAAAGCTGTATAATTATAGGACACCCGATGGGCCATGTGCTGTTACTTAGAGGTCAATCTAATTGTAATAAATTCTGTTTTCTGACAGCACTCCATCTGGGAACAGATTATAGCTGTGTGTAAGTAGCATAGGGTTTATGTTTATTTTCTGTTTGTGGCTGTAAATATTCTTGCACTATCTTTTTATACTGTATATGCACTGTGACCATTTTTGTCTCATAATAAATATATTCCTTTACTAAGCTCTGCCTTTGTCTGATATAAGAATCCGTTACCCGACGAGACATTTCCTTAATAGTCTAGTAACTCTCAAGGCCCCCAAGGCTATCTACTAAGTTAGTTTTGGTGGGGTCAGTATACTAAACTGTGGTTTTAATTGAACTGGGCGTTTCAGGTCACCTCCATTTTATATTTGGCGAAAGACCTGTAGTGGCAGCAGAGAATTGTGATACTTGAATATTTAGCGCAGACAAATATTTTTTATTTTTTAAATTTCAAATCTTGCCAACCAAAGATTCTCTGCTGCCTGAAGACAGGCCAGAGGCGTTCTGCACCATGGTCAGCTCTTCTGATACTGCAACACCATTCCAATCCAAAGGTTCCAGAGCCTGCTTCTGAGCGGAATCTAGCAGTTTTTTGTAGACCAGTTCCCATTCCTAGAAACTTATGAAATCCAATTTGTTTTGTTAGGAAGGTTATACGGGGGGGCATGCCCTAAAGTCACTCATCCTGATAACACTTACCTGAATCACTAAGGAATAGGGCACGCTGTGCCCACGCAATCGATCAATAGAGACAGTCACGGAAAGAAACCCCATTAATCCCCCAATGAGGGTTCAGGGATACCAATAGAGTTAGACAACCCTTCAGTCTATACAAAAGCACTAAACGTTGAGCCTTACATTACGGGTCTCCTTTTAATGGGAAACCCAAATCTAGAAATAATCAATGTTCTAACTAACAAGCTCTCCAATCCAATCCCTTAAACGGAGTACAGATTCAAACAAAATAATCTGTAATGCACAGCAAGACGTCACACGGACAGCAGAGGATTGTGAAACCACGCTCACTGACATGTCTGGAACCGGCATGCCGCATTCTGGTGCGCGTATGGAGGCCGGCTGCCTTGATGTGTATGACACATGGTAATTAAATGCGCAGAGGACATCGATTAAATCTGATCCTGAAGAAGACGCTCAGTTTATAGCACAGCAACATGCACGGAGCATGTTCCATGCCGTGCTAGAAGAACAATAGTCATTAAGGCTGGCCGTCCACTGGATCCGCATTTGTGCGACTAGCAAGTTGTCCGTACTCGTCTGACTACTCCTACAACACAGAGATTCAACCCGCGTCCACTGCCTCTGATTTGCATCGGGTGACTTCAATCGACTATATCAGACTGGTGACCTTTCCCATTTGAATGGGATTTGTTGGACGAAGTCGGACGACCTGGTAAAACTCAATGTAAAGTAATATTTTAGTTTTTATATATATTTTTTTAAACGGTTATTCATTTCATCTACAGTAAAACGTCTTTTATTTTTCTGAACATCTTTTTGTATTGTTGGTATTTTTCTGACCATTTCATTCATATTATTTTTTTAAAGGCATTTTTATTTTATTCTGTAACATCTTTTTTAAAGGACTTATTTTATTATTTAGACGCATTTTAATGCATTTTTACCGGTTTAATTCCTATTGGAAGAATAGCAGAGTTCCTTTTTATTTTTTTCTTTCTTCAGTCCGATATTCCTGGGTCGTCCCTAGTCAGACATGGTCGTGTGACCTTGGTCGACCAAGTTGGTTGCACAAATACGGACCTGGTGGACGACCAGCTACAGGTTTAAGTCTGCTGAGTGGAGACACGAGATGTCCATCGCATTATGCCACAATGATATTCTAAAACCTGTATGGATCGGTCTATCCAGATCTTTTTCCAGGGTTGTCACCAGATCCTCTTTATGTCATTTTAATCCTGAGGTTCAATCACTAGACTTGATTCCCCTCATTTATACGTCAATATGTAATATTTTCATCAATTAATGATAATATTATTTTCACTCTTAGTGTAAGGAACGTCATCCCAAGAAATGAAATTGCTTTATACAAAGAGATTCTGAAAACGGCAAGTCTTCTAACAGGTAACTATACACAACCTGCATGAGAACAACGTGAAGGACGCGTTTATAGTCACACTATGGAGAGAATGTAAGGTATGTCTGACGCCACCTAGTGGACTAGTTCTAATTATTGGTAGTCAGCTCAGCAGTGGCATAAAGTGTCTATACACTTAATTTGAATGAACTTTAATAATGTTATAGGTTATTTTAAAATTCGTAATAAATGAAATGAAACAATAATGTGCCAACCGTATTGGAATAATATTAGCAACAAGAGTGACAGATGTAAACACTATCAGGGTAATTCAAAGAGATCCGAATTGCTGGAGAAAGGTAACCGAACGCTGGTTACCTTTCTTGGCCATTCGGCTATCCAGAGAGCAGGCAGTTCCCCAAATCCTGGCGAATTGCCTGCACATACGGTGCCTGTTTGGTGCCTGTTCGAGGGCAGTGAAATCCCCATAGAGAAGCAATGCTTCATCTATTCAGAGAACACAAACCAGCAGTGAAAGGTTCCCCTAATGCCCTGCCATTCGGTGGTTTAATTCGACAGGTTTATTCAGGAGAATCCCATAGGCTTCAATGTTAAAAATATTCCCGTTTTAATCCAATATCTAATAAACCGTTCATTATAAAATTCTGCAGCAAAAAGTCTCTTTATTTATAGATTTTTTAGGAAATTTTAAGCATTTTTCCAGAATTTAGTTTTTTTTTAAAAAAAGTCAGTTTTGTTTTTTTTAAGTTAACTTCTTTTTCTGTAACAGCCTTTTTTATTATCATTCATTGGATTTTATATGTAAATTTCAGACATTTTCGCTGTGATCGGCTCCTGCTCGGGTTTTTCCGTGGTTTTCGGCAGGTTAATGCAGATGTTTTTGCGGGTTTTCGGGCGTGCATTCGGTGGGTTTTGCGGTTAGTTTTCGTCGGGTTTGCGGCAGCTTTTCCCTGCAATTCGGGGACCCTGTGGTGTTTGCTGAATACACCGCAGGGTCACCGAAATGGGATCGGCAAAAGGAACCGAATTGAAGAGAACGAAAGTCACCGAATGTGCAGTGAATTTTTGAATCTCTTTGAATTACCCTGTATGGCATAAATGCACATGGAAAATATATATATATTAGTTCTGTATAATTTTGTAAAGCTCCTGGTGTGCAGCTGCTTGTATCCTCAATGGTTGAACTTTCAGGGATTTATCACCTAATAGAAAGACATGTTGGGTGCAGCGGATATCAGCGCTCACATCCAATTTTCATTAATCATAGGGCAGGGATGTCCAAACTCCGGCCGTCCAGATGTTCCTGAACTACAACTCCCAGAAATCTCTGACTGCAGTAGATGGATGGAGAAGCATGGGAGTTGTAGTTCATGGACATCTGGGGGGACGGAGTTTGGACATCCTTGTCATAGGGTATTGAGGTCTTTGCTTCGTGGGGTGTTCCTCGGTGAAAACAGATAAAGTGCGATGTGCAGACTGTTACCCATGAGGGATATATAGCAAGATAAAAAAATGTTTACTCACGTTTGTTGGTAGTTTTTATTCAAGAGGCACCAAATTTCAAGCAGCCATTGAATTCAAGAGGCAGCGGATCCCCTTCTTAGCTTAAATGGTCCTCAGGAGCAGTGATGGTGGTGATTCATCCACTAAAGCAGGACAGGCAGCCGCTAGCTCTGGTCCTGGGGGAGGCTGGTGCTGCGGTCAGTCGGAAGGAGTCAAGAGGGAGGGGCATACACTGATAAATTAATTCTCCTCGGGGGCCGGACTCTCTGTCCTCCTTCACCAGTGTAGTGAATAAAAGGCACCAACACATGTGAGTAAACCTTTTTTATCTTAGTATATATCACTCATGGGTAACAGTCTGCACGTCGCACTTTATCTCGTCACCGAGGAACACGGCATCCCACGAAGCCAAGAACTCAATACCCTATGATTAATGAGAATTGGATGCGAGCGCTGATATTCCGCTGTTTATCGAACATCAAATCATACACTTACACGGATACACGTATCTGCTAGAATCATTCACGACATGTTACAGATATACAGAGTTACTCAGAGAGCAGCGAAATGTCACCGTGATTTCTGTGATTTACCGTTCCCTGCATTCTGGTGCGTTCAATTGGCCGACCCTGCTGTGAATTCAGCGTTCACCGCAGGGTCCCCGAAGTGAGGCAAACTATTCCCCCCCAAACTCTGAAAAAACGCTGAAATCGATTGGAAAAACTGAAATGCATCCGATCTGAAAGAAGCCGCTAACCAGTCACCGGAAAAAGCCGACAAAACGAACGGGTAAAAAAAAACAAAAAAAACACTGCAACTTTTAAAACACTGTCATGGAGCTGATGTAGCGCTC
Organism: Leptobrachium leishanense; assembly: GCA_009667805.1. Classification (NCBI taxonomy): domain Eukaryota; kingdom Metazoa; phylum Chordata; class Amphibia; order Anura; family Megophryidae; genus Leptobrachium; species Leptobrachium leishanense. Next base: position 158,684,041 of record CM019069.1, read on the forward strand.
CATGCTTCAAACCCCAAGAGACTTTGTTTTCAATTGTATCATGTGATTTTATATGTATTTTACATCGTTTGGTTTTAGTTTAAATTAGTTTAGTGTAAATGGCGTAACTTTAGTTTTAAATATACTTATATCCCTGTAGGTAAATGTGTTTCTGTATAGCCAGTAAACAAGCTTTACTGCTGTGTAATTTATGCAACAGGGCTTTTCCCCTTATCAGTGTTTGTCTTTAATCTGATGTGTTAGAACAATGGATTATACAAATGTTGTGTGAGCTGAAGGCTAGAGAATGTAAAGAATGTTTATTGTAAATACCTAATTAGTATATTGGTAGGACGAGGTGCGTCATTTATGCAAATTATGACTGTTGGATTTCAGCATAAATGGTGGCATTTTGTTCATTAAAAGTCAGAACTCTCAGAGCTCAGACTGAGACAGAGAGAGAATCCTGTTGGAACATACAGCCGTGTCTGGTGTTTCATTCAGCGACGCTACACTACACTATCACCCTCAGAAGGTACCTAGCGGCCTTCGGGAAATTCCTAATGGCTCCAGGGCAGAGGAACAGAAGCAGGCAGGTCAAGCTGCTCGAGGCGCTGAGGACAGCGCTCCCAGTAGCCGGGCTGACCGCAACGAAGGGGTGTCTGGAGAGTCAGGACAGATGGAAGGGAACGGTTCCATCACAAACACGTTTGCAAGAAAAACTACTGTGATGACCCCTGCAACCCCCTCCCCCTGTACCAGGATTTTTCCCTGGTGGGTAGAAACAGGGGAATCCCATTGTGTGACCTAATCGCGCATGCCCGATGATACCCGTGGCCCAGTGGGCAGTCCCACAGCTAGGGCTGACATGTTTCATGTCAGCCTGCTGTGGCTGCAGCCCTGTTCAGAGCCAGATCGGCACCGTGTAGGGACAGAACAGGAGATACAGGATGCGCGTGGAGCTTCCCAGCACTGGGGAAAGAATCCCCATGTTGCTTCACGCATGTCCTGGCAGGAGCAACAAGGCTGACGGGCCCTATCCAGGCACTGCCCGAGTGTACAATCCAGTCCACCCCTGACCCAGCTTGTCTGGCAATTCTTCTGGCTGTTAAGTTGTTAACCCCTTGGCATTTGGCTGACAAACACTTCTGGCAGAACGACCCCTGGCACTTAACTGTTGATCCCTTCTGGCATAATGATCCCTGGCATTTGGTTTATGGTCTGCTCTGGTATTAACCCCTGGTATCTGGTTGCGGTGTTTGACATAGGTAGATATTCTGGCCATTTAAAGGACCGGCAGTGTAGATTAGCTTGTCCACGTATAGGGATTAGACAATATATCCAGGAGGTACTTGACAGGATGTATCTGTTAATAAGGGAGAAGATGTAAGCAGGGGAACGGTTACAGAAAGCTTTGTACATGAGCACCAATAAAATGGAGCCAGTGTAGAGTCTGAAAAAGGGGCGAGGTGTGAGAGGTGCTGGAGGTGAGGTGAAGGCAGCCCCGGACTGACCATCGCGCATACCGAGCATTTTCCCAGTAGGCAGCTGGCCTTCTGGGCCGGTCAGCTGCTCAAGAACAGGCCTTCTTTGTGCCCGCCTGGTCAAGGCTTGCTGGGGAACAGAGGTAGTGTTCCCTAGGCTGCATGGGCCCAGCAAGGACTTCATAATGACGCCTGGCAATTTGGCGCTCTCTATGACATAATCGGAGGGAGACATCTGTCCGGCCCTCATTTATTATGTCACAGGCATGTCGCATGGCATCTGGCACCACCCGGTCACGGTCCCTTTGCCAGATGCCCCGGTTGCTGCCATCCTGGGCTTTATCCTGACACTGAGAAGACACAGCAAATGTGAGCCCCTGCGTGGCACACATGGAGGGAGAGAACAGTGGCCATACGCCGCACAGGTTGAGTGGCCCAGAAGAGCACAGCGAGTGCTGCGATAGGCCGTGACACAGCTGGCTGCTCGGAGAATGAAGGGGGACCTGCGAGAGAGTCCCGGCAGTGGGTAAACAACAAATCTGAAATATGGGAATCTCCAAGCAATGAGTCCATAAACCGTCAGAAATGTCAGAAATTGTTGGGTGCAAATAAATACTTTGCTCTTGCTCTGAATTCTATGTTTTATGACTTTATTGACCCTGTGTGTGAGGTCATCAAATCTGCAAACAGCTTTGTTTCTGATCCTGTCTAATGTGACAATCTCAAACGCTCTCCTCGTGCCATATGCCAGTGCTCGGATATAAAGATAAGCAACCCCTAAGAGGGGCCACTCGCCCACTGCTGAGCCTCTATCACGCTCCTTTGGTGTTGCTTGTGACCCATTCCCAAACATGGTTTGGCCTTCCCCTGGCATATGGTCTCCCTTCGGACAGCACACGGGTAAATTGCAGAGGTTATTCCAGAGGTGATTAGACGGACCGGCTCCTGGTGTTGCTCTATCTCCTGGTCCTCGGGTGGATGATGGGCCAGTTACAGTTGGTCATTTGATTAGGGCGAGTGCTCCAAGCTAGAGCTTCTTATAAAAACAAACTTTACTGAGAAATAACTCGAGCAAAAAAGCCTTAAATTAACAAAATGAGAAAACAATAAAATAGACCTGAAGTAATAGCGGGCGCATTTCACCTCCGTTTTGCACCTTCTTCAGTCAGTGTTTGTTCTTCGCACAGTGTATGAGGTCTATTTATCCGATCGCTGCTTTGTGTTGCTTGTGTTACTGAGTGTGTAATTCTATGGATTGTTGTTTAACTGTAACCCAAACACAAACAGTGACATGAAAAGGGCTGCCCTGTTTATTTCATACCCTGTGCGCCCATCTTTTAAATGTTTTATGCAATGGTCATGTTTGTTTATAGTAATATAGTGTATGTTCCAAGATCAAAACCTTTGAATATATCCGACGCTTCTGATGTTTCAGATTTTATTTTTCCAAAAGCTGAAAAGTCAGAAATCCAATATTTTATGAAGCCTTTTTGACCTGCACGCGTCTGATTGCACATAGACACGTGCAGGTAACGGGTAACTGATTGCACATAGTTACCCTTTACCTGCACGTGTCTGATTGCGCATAGTTATCTGCACGGGTCCGATTCCACATAGTTACCCGTTTCTTTACCTGCATGCTTCTGATTGCACATAGTTACCCGTTACTAGACATGTGCATTTGTTTTAGTACTAAAACGATTTAGTCCGAATTTTGGGATAATTTAGTTTTCGTATGACTCAAGAGATACGAAACTGCGCAGTACTGTTAAATTATAACCTTAAGCAAACAAAACAATTTTTCCTTTTATAATTACCATATATGGAATCCCAAATAATCTGTAATTTCTTGCTCATATATAAAAATGAAGTGAAACGCTGCGCTGCGCTCTGATCAGAGGAGACAATAAAATCAACCACACCAGGATATGGCTGTTTCACGTCTGACTATCTTGTGGTCGGTCAGAGCCGTTTATTATTTCAACATCCAATAGAAAAGTTTGTTGTAGAAAAGACATATTCCCATCCACTCCACATAGAAATGAGATAACAGCCAATCAGAGCAGATACATTTCTACATTAGATGTCACATAGATTTTGCGGGCATTTCTAAGTTAACACAGGATATCTATTTTAAAATCAACTCACTGGCCAGCTTCGAGAGGAAATGAAACTGAACAGGCATTGTATTGGGACAAGAAAAGGGGGGGGGGGACCACAGCCCTGCATTAGAACAGGCTTTTCACATAATGCATATTGAAATAATGGTACGTATTTCAATCACAGGACATTTATAATCATACAGAAAATTAAAATCTAGAAAGTACAAAAACTGAAAGAAACTTAAAAAAAAATGCACTACATTTTAGTTTCAGTCCTTTTTGTGATATTACATTGAGTGAAGGAGACCAGCAATGAAGCCAGCACAGGAGAGGAAACCTTTACTTAACCCTTGCATGTCTATGAGGCAGACAAGATGATAAAAGCAGCTGGAGAAGGAAAACATTCAAATAAGGCTAGGGTCAGACGAACGCATTTTTCACGTGCGTTTAGCCGCACGAAATCACGGCCGTGCTAGCAGCAAATGACGTCCAATGCCGGGGAACATACGACGAACAGCCGCACGAAAGTTCGTCCATGCAACGCAAGTGGCCAACCAACGCATTTTTTCGAGAACGTCAAACTGCTACTACTGACGTACAGAGTGCGCTGCGGCCACATAGCGGCGTGTTTGCGTTATTGGGAGACGTCAGATGCTGCACACGTCCGGCCAACATAACGTCCAGACGCAAAAAGGGTTTTATTGATGATCCGTACAAAATCACGGACGAAAAGGCGCATCGTATGACTGCTATCGCGTATTCCGTGAAAAAATACGTACGTTCGTTCGAACGCACTTTTTCACGGACAACGTGAAAAATGCGTTCGTCTGACCCTAGCCTAAATCACTCTGAAAGTTAATGACAGAGGAGGGCTGGATAGTAAAAACCCCTTTATAACAAGCAGCGCTGGGAGAAGAGAGGGACTTTATAAAATGTGTGTTATCTCCCCTCCTGCTCTGAATAATAGGGGCTTAGGTCTGATACATTTTAGATTATCTAGGAGCACCATCCCACTTTCCTCATCTATAATACACGTTTTATATATGGTCCCTCTCCTCTCCCAGTGCTGCTTGTTATAAAAGGTTTTTTTATGTCTGATACATATAGTATCCAGCTCTCTCAGTTACTCTGTCATTATGAGCCTTCAGTGTGATTTGTTTGAATGTTTTCCCTGGATTTAAAGCGCTTTATTTTATCATAAAAATAAATTTGCACCAGTCATCTCTTCTCTGAGCTTTCAGACCGATTTACGTTAATATTTTCCCTCTCCCCTGCTTTTATAATCCTGTCTGTCTCCCCCACAGAGGTACAAAGTTTTAACAAAAGTTCCCTCTCCTGTGCTGGATAAGCATTGCATTCCGAAGTTCTGCACCCTCCACATGAGAATGCAGTAGGATGTTCTATACAGAGAGGGGCATTAATTAATGCAAGAGGATGTTCTATACATTATACAGAGAGGAGCATTTTTTTTTAGCCCTTTATATCCAGTGGCTGTGAGCGCTGAGATCGGCTGCTTGTTATATAATCTCTCAGTACAATGTATCAGGCTCAGCTGTTACAGTAACTGACTGCCGCTCATCACAGCGCTCAGAGTTTCAGTAACACAAGGAAATAATAGTTATAACCTCCTACATATAAAAATATTATTTACTAGTTTTACTGAAACTCTGAGCGCTGTGATGAGCAGCAGTCAGTTACTGTAACAGCTTTGCCTGACACATTGTGCTGAGAGTGAGATACTGTAACAAGCAGTGATCTCAGCCCTCTGAGGAGCCACTACTACAATATTAAATTGTATCCGCTGGTTTTCGGATGAATGAAATTAGTTTTCATACTAAAGAACTGAAAACAAATTTCTTTAGCAACTAAATAAATTGCATTTTAGGACAAATCCATTAGTTCAAAACAAAATGTTGTGCTGTGCACATGTCTACCCATTACCTGCGCGCGTCTGATTGCACAGTTACCCGTTACCTGCACGCGTCTGATTGCACATACAGTAGTTACCCGTTTCGTTACCTGCAAGCGTCTGATTGCACAGTTACCTGTTTCGTTACCTGCACGCGTCTGATTGCACATACAGTAGTTACCCGTTTCGTTACCTGCACGCGTCTGATTGCACATAGTTACCCATTACATTGATCATTAATCTGCTGTGTATTATTTATTTATTTATTTGCAAAGTATTTAGCCAGGAAGGATACATTGAGATTTCTCTCGTTTTCAAGTATTTATCATCTTTCTCCAGGAATCAATCCTCTTGTTCTTCTGACCCATAAATATCACGGCGGTCTGACTGCGCAGGAAGCAGCATTTAATGACATGGGAGCCGACCGGATCTACGCCATTGAAAACTACACGGAGGAAGATCACCAGGAAATGCTGGGAAAACACGAGGAGATCCTGAAGCTTCTCTGCCAGGTCCTGAAGGAAGTCGACTTCTGCATGGAGAGAGTGAGAGACCCGAAGAGCGAAAGGAACGACAGGATGAAATTTATATTTAAATACATCAAGAAAGTCGACGATCAGGAAAGAGACAGAAAAGAAGAACAAAGACATGAGAGAGAAGAGAGAGAAAAGAGAGAGAAAGAAAATAAATGTAAATCTTCATAATAATGACAGCACTCCCTCCATCCAATGAATTCCCAGTGAAGGAGTGAAAGGGTTAACCGTTAATTAATAAGTCAGAGCTTTTGGCTCAATGTTTGATTAATATTCTCGCTTTTACTGAAACCCAAAGTATTTTTCTTTGCATTATATTCCAATAAAATGTATTAAAATATAATAAAGCGCATTTTCCAGCCCAGTCATTATGTCAACAGCTTGAATCTTCATATTGTAGCGCTCACTCCCGGAGGAGCCGCTGAAAATGAACCACGGGTCAGTCTCCCAGCACTAGGGAATAAATATACTCCAACACAGTTGTGAGTTTTTATCATTTAAATAGTTTACTAAAATCTTGAGCAGATGTTGAAACACGGTATTCACAAGTATTATTACAGTATTTTCGTATTACGGTAAAACGCGCAGCGGAAAAGAAACGAAACACGAGGCTTCGTATTTCGGAAAATAAAACATTCGCGACCGAACATAAAAGAATGCAATTTCCCGATAGTTCTGAAAAAGGGGACACGTAGCGAAACCCCAAACATACAATCCCTTCGTATTACGGTAAACGCGCAGCGGAAAAAGAGAAAAATGTATTCGGAACGTATCTTTGTCTTTAACCCCCATTCCGATTCGTAAAAGGAAATGAGTCCTGCACAAGTTAAGTCCCAGAATGTGAAAGGTGTATATGTGTGTGTGTGGTACCCGGGTACTGTTCAACTGGCCAGTGAGTTTATTAAAGGAAGGTCTTCGACTAGTCAGTTGGGGCCCTGTGGATTTTTAAAGAGAAAACAGCAGAGCGTCCTTAAGGCTCGGGTCAAACGAAAGCATTTTTACACGCGAACGTAAAAAAGTGCGTCCGAACGAATTGACGTATTTTTTCACGGAATGCGCAAAAACGGTCAGACGACGCGCATTTTTCGTGCGTGATTTTTTTCGGATCGTCAATAAAACTCTTTTTGCGTCTGGACGTTATGTTGGCCGGACATTAGCAGCGTCTGACATCTCCTAATCACGCACACACGCCGCTATGCCGCAGCTGCGCACTCTGTACGTCCGTACTAGCGGTTCGGCGTTCTCGAAAAAATGCGTTCGTTTTCCACTTGCGTTGCGCGGCCGGACTTTCGTGCGACCGTACTTCGTATATTGGCCGTCATTGCCCGTCATCTGCTGCTAGTGCGGCCGTAATTATGTGCGCCAGAACGTACGTTAAAAGTGCGCTGGTCTGACCCCAGCCTTAATCATACAACAGCCTTGGAGGCCTCTCACCCATCCGACGACTGCTTTAGGCTCCGCTGACCCAGGACGTCTCTCCACCCGATTTTGACTGGGGATACTAGCGGCCGGATCCGTTGTCTGACTCCATACAGCTTATCCAGCTCACCGCCTGCTCTCCGTTCGATTCCTCCGGTCTGCAGCAATGCCTGGATTCCGGCGGGTCTTCTTCTCCTCAGCTTGGGTGATCCTCTCTGGGTCTCTGACCTAGGCCCTCTCGTGATCTGCTTCAATGCGTCTGCTCTCTTTCCTTCCCTGGCTCGGTCTGGAACCCTCTCCACGAGGCAGAGGATGTAAGTCTCCAGTCCCCACTCACTTCCTGTCTTCTTGCAAAGCATGCCGGGCATTGTAGTCCCAATGTCCAGTATCTCTGATCGCGATAGTCTCCATCTTGTGGCCAAAAATAGGTACTGCCACAGCAAGATTTTTAGCACAGCGCTACAATATCTATTGGCATCGATCAATAACGGCTCGATTATTAACAGTCCAACCATTGACTCGTGGCTCCACATTAACAGCTTCTTATTTTATATTAGCGGCAATTTGTATACTTTGTATATGAGCCATTAATTACAGGATATTCCACATTCATTTGCTGTTCTTGGCTCAAGCCTTTATTCTGCAAAGAGCACCAGCTGTCAGAGTGAAACACACAATTCAGAACATCCCGGCACAAGCTTATAGTTCTTCCTCCTTCCCTCAAGGCTACCGATACTGAAAGCAATCACTGGGCTGGCATGTGGGGCGGTATGTGAGGGCTGGGGGGTTGGCATGTGGGGTGGTATGTGAGGGCTGGGGGAGCTGGCATGTGGGGCGGTATGTGAGGGCTGGGGATTGGCATGTGGGGCAGTATGAGAGGGCTGGGGGGCTGGCATGTGGAGTGGTATGTGAGGGCTGGCATGTGGGGCAGTATGAGAGGGCTGGGGAGCTGGCATGTGGGGCAGTATGAGAGGGCTGTGGGGCTGGCATGTGGAGCGGTATGTGAGGGCTGGCATGTGGAGCGGTATGTGAGGGCTGGCATGTGGAGCGGTATGTGAGGGCTGGCATGTGGAGCGGTATGTGAGGGCTGGCATGTGGAGCGGTATGTGAGGGCTGGCATGTGGGGCAGTATGTGAGGGCTGGCATGTGGGGCAGTATGTGAGGGCTGGCATGTGGGGCAGTATGTGAGGGCTGGCATGTGGGGCAGTATGTGAGGGCTGGCATGTGGGGCAGTATGTGAGGGCTGGCATGTGGGGCAGTATGTGCAGGACCAGTGCTTCCACTAGGCAGCCGCCTAGGGCGCACTCCCACCTAGGGACACAGCTGGCCCCAACCAGGGTTCCATTATTGTACCACTTCCTCATTGTTTGCTTGTGTAGTCTGCAGTGACGGCTTGCAAAGCAGACCCTTGCTAGCAGCGCAGAAGGTGGGAGTCTTATCGTCACGTGCAGGCACCACCACATGATGTGCGGGGAGAGGGGGAGAAAAAAGAGGGGGGAAGAGGGGGGGGGAGATGGGGGTGGAAGAGCGGGGGGAAGATGGGGGTGGAAGAGCGGGGGGAAGAGGGGGAGGGGGGAAAGAGGGGGGAAAAAAAAGGGGGAAAAAAAGGAAAGAGATGAGACAAAGAAGGAGGCCCGACCAACGGAGGGGTAAGATGGGCACTGAACGACCATGTGCGGGCCCCCATGCACAATTTTTGTTTCGTTGTCCCCCATGCACAGTGTGTGTGCCCGTGCCCCCCACATTTAAACAATTGAATTTTTTCTGGGGGGGGGGCAAGTAACGGGTCTTGCCTAGGGTGCAAAATAGTCTAGAACCGGCCCTGAGTATGTGAGGGCTGGGGGACTGGCATGTGGGGCGGTATGTGAGGGCTGGCACAATGCACTAACACTAGTGATCACTCTCTAATTTACCATATGGACTTAAACCGTAAAGACTTCCAGTTCCTTGTGAACTCTCTAGCAGGGTCCCCTCTCCTCTTAGATTGTAAGCTCTTGAGTAGGGATAAGCTGTTTGGTTCGGAGTTTGATTCGAACATCGCCTGTTCGCAAACTACAAACATTTCCACGTGTTCGCCCACAATGGACCACAATGCACTTTTCCACTTGCCTGAAGCTTGTAATTGGCTACAGCCTTGCACCTGACCACAGGTCAGGTGCAAGACAGGTTCAAGACTATGGGCAAATTTTGCCCAATCATGGGCTCACAGAGCTAAGTCCCGCAGCACACTATCAGGGTTATTCAAAGAGATTCGAAAAGTCACCGCACAATCGGTGACTTTTCGTTCAATTCGTTTCCTTTTGCCGATCCCATTTCGGTGACCCTGCGGTGTATTCAGCAAGCAGCACAGGGCCCCCGAATTGCAAGGAAAAGCTGCCGCAAACCTGACGAAAACTAACCGTAAAACCCAGCGAATGCACGCCGAAAAGCCACAAAAACATCTGGATTAACCTGCTGAAAACCACAGAAAAAGCCCGAGCAGGAGCCGATCACACACAGCCGAAGCAGCTGAGACGCAGACAGAGGGAGGTGAATAAATTAGCAAAATAGTTTGTATGAATCTGTGAAAATGAAACGCTGTTTGCAAAGAAACTACTGAGCGAAAATGTCTGAAATTTACACAGGAGGTCCAGGGAATGATAACAAAAAAAATAAGTAAACTTGAAAAATCCTCCTCCTCCTCCTCCTCCTATATATTGCCCCCAGCAGCTCACACATGGATATATATTGCCTCCAGCAGCTCACACATGGACACATGGCCCGCTCCCTAAGGTCAAACAGTGACCTGCACCTAGCTTCTCCCCGCATCACCTCTTCCCATGATAGACTGCAGGATTTCTCTTGCGCAGCCCCCACTCTCTGGAACGCTCTCCCTCGTACTGTCAGACTTTCCCCTAACTTCTCTTCCTTCAAACGCTCCCTTAAAACATTCCTATTTAGGGAAGCCTACCCCCCAACTCACTGACGCAACCATCAAACACTCTCACCTTACAGTCCTTTCCTCCTGTTTCCAACCCCAACCCTCCTAGATTGTGAGTTCCTACGGGAACTCATCTCCTCCTGTACTGTTTGTCAAATGTTGTTCAATGTTGTCACGGAATGGCCCAGCACCCTCAGCCAGGGGCGGTGCACACGGACATTGATTTTGCCCTGAACACGTAGGTGCGGTGGCACGCACAGAGTTTTGCAGTACTTTTTATTAGATGTGGTTATGTGTGGTGTAATACAGTGTTCCCCGTTGATTGTGAAATATGTTCCCTTTGTCTGCCTTGCCCGCCGCCATTTTCCGATTGCCTCGTGGTTGCAATCAGATTATTCGAATCGGAAAATGGCCGATTCGAACCATCCGGTTCGAATCGTAAAATGGCCGATTCGGACCATCCGGTCCGAATCGGCGACTCCCCGAACTGCAACGGCCAATGGGTCCTGTGAGGGCGGGCAGGGATTCCCATTGTATTGTAATTCGTGTAAAGTTGATAAATGCCTGAGCTGTGAATAATAAAGCCAGATTTAGCAGTGCATCCAGCCTCGTCTGATGTGTTATTTCTCCGCCGTACTTCATCGTCTGAGTATTCCCCGCAGTCTCAGGGTACGGTGTCCACCCAGATCCGAACCGAACCGAGCGCTCTGTGCCTGCATCTCGCATCAGGACAGAGGCGCAGGCAGCGGATGGTGTTCGGTTCCCACGATCAGCCCGAGATCCGATCCGAAGGGCGCGGCCGTGTACCGCGCTTCGGTATTGCAAGAGAGCGCGGTAAGATCCGAATACTTTGCCGATCCCGCCAGATCCGAAGCCGCATCCATTAAAGATCCGAAAAGTCCTCCGCAATCAGATCCGAATATTCCTGGAAAAGATCCGATCTCCGAAATCGGCCGGCCGCCGCAGACGCACTCCACACCCACAAGGTCAGTGAACCAGCTGCTCGGGACGCTGAGTACCGTATGGCTCAGTGGTCGGGCTGGTTCTAGGCAGGGGTCCCCTCCACCGCCCGCTAACCCTTCCCCAGGGTCACGCCAGGCCGCACGAGACGCCGAGTGCGCGTCACTCGGTAGTCGGCCAGCGGTAAGCGCCGGGGCCACGCAGATAGAGCACACCCGCAGGCGGAACAACATCCCATTCCGTCATACTGGTGGCAGCGGTGGGATCGCTCTCTGCAGGCCCCTAGGAGACCTACGCCATGGTGGTGTACACCCACTACAACCGGGACACCCTGCGTGGGATGTTGGAGAACCGGGGAGGAACGCCGGGTAATAAGAACCGGAAAACTCTGATTAAGGAGCTGACCAGGATGGATCAGAGCAGGGTGACGACGCCCGTCCCCAGCCCTGTCCACGCAGAGGTGGAGGAAGATGCTGGCCTCAGAGAGGTGCGGCGTCGGATCGCCCTGCTCGGGGATGCCCCAGCGGCGGCGGACAGATACAAAGTGATTCGGGACGTTTACCGTGAAGTCGAGCAAGAAAAGGACCGCCAGCACGAGCTGCGGTTGGCAGAGCTCCGCGGAGCAGAGCCGGAATATTTTAACCCCGAACCCTACCCCGTGGAACCCTGGGTCGAGGCTTACAGCTCGACTGGAGCTTCACCCTGGGAATCTGCAACCCCCAGTGATTACCCTTTTGGGACTTACAGCTCGCCTGGAGCCTGTATTGGGGACATCACACATCCCAGCGACCCTCGGATGGAGACTTACAGCTCGCCTGGAGCTGCATCTGAGGACGCCACATTCCCCGTCGAGGAGCGGTGCTCCTGTGCCGGCACCTTCGCTGACATAAAGGTTGTGTTTGCAAGAAGGCTGCAGGAGGGCCTAGAGCGGGACCAGGGGTCCACAGAGGAACTTTGGTACGAGGCCCTGGACCATGAGAGGGACTGCCATGGTGTGTACGTTCCCTCCGACGCTGTCATTCACCGGGTGCAGTACGATGTGCGAGCAGCGTTCCTGCAAGGTCGGGCCCCAGAGGAGTGGGAGGCCGAGCTCCGGAGTCTGGTGCAACAGGAGATCGCACTGGACGCCGCGTACCGCGCGCTCCGGTGGCTAACCGCCCCTCCGACAGTGCGCCCTATTGAAGGCAGCTCCACCGCAGGGCCCCGCTACGGAGGCACGGGGCTGCTCTACGAGAGCATGGCCGCCGACCCCGAGTTCGGAGAAGAGACCGAAGAGCGAATGGAGGAGATTCTGGAGCGACGGGAACTGGAGCTCCCGTCCGACATCAGGGACTCGGTGTTTGAGGAACTGGAGTCCCTAGCAGAGCGAGAGTGGGAGCTCGAGGTGGCCTACCGAAGATTGTTGGACGGCGCTCCGCAGTCGAGCCTGAGTTCCCCGTGCTGGGACGGGTCGGCGGAAGAAGTCGACAGTCCCCAGGTCTGGGACTTATGGGAGGCCGAGGCGGTCCCATGGGTGCCCGTGGGGGTTCCAGCAGAGGAAGTTACCCCCTTCACCCCGCAAGCGGACAGGGTGGCCGAGGCCACGGGTCCAGCGGGAGAGCTGGCAACGGGGCAGAGCGCCGCTGGCCTCTGTCCACTCCCCGACGCCAAGAGAGTTGTCCTCCAACCAGCGGAAGAGCGGGCCACGGGGCAGAGTGCCGCTGGCCTCTGCCCACTACCCGCGGTCTGCCAGGAGGAGCAGACGGATGGTTCCCCCGGGCTGGGCTGTGAGCAGCCACGAATTGCCCCGGGGGGTGAAGAGACCATCCTCCTGCAAGGTGATCCTCACCCAGCAGGGGAAGTTATCCCCTTCACCCCGCAAGCGGACAGGGTGGCCGAGGCCACGGGTCCAGCGGGGGAGATGGCAACGGGGCAGAGCGCTGCTGGCCTCTGCCCACCCCCAGTCGCAACGAGAGTCGTTCCTCAACCGGCAGAAGAGCTGGCCACGGGGCAGAGCGCCGCTGGCCTCTGCCCACTGCCCACGGTCTGCCAGGAGGAGCGGACGGATGGTTCTCCCGGGCGGGGCTGTGAGCAGCCCTGGATGGTCCCGGGGGGTGAAGAAACCATCCTCCTGCAAGGGGATCCTCACTCGGCAGAAAAGATTACCCCTTTCACCCCGCAAGCGGGCAGGGTGGCCGAGGCCACGGGTCCAGGGGAGGAGCTGGCAACGGGGCCGAGTGCCGCCGGCCCCTGCCCACTGCCCACAGGCTGCCAGGTGGAGCAGTCAGATGGTTCCCCCGGGCTGGGTTGTGCGCAGCTATTGATTGCCCCGGGGGGGGGAAGAAACCATCCTCCCGCAAGGAGATCCCCACTCAGCGGAAGAGCTGACAACGGGGCAGAGCGCCGCTGGCCTCTGCCCGTTCCTCCCAATTTGCCCCGAGGGGCAGAGCGAGGATGACCCCGTGCGACTGCCGTTGCAGCCATTTATTCCCCTCTTCGGCTGCCAGGAAGAGCAGCCCGGTTTGGCCCCATTTGTCCCCTCGGTTGCCGTTTCCGTACCTGCCTCTCCAGCGGAAGAGCTGGCAACGGGGCAGAGCGCCGCTGGCCTCTGCCCATCTTTGCAACCCTTGGGCTCGGAGGCCTCACGCAGCCACGGCTCTTTCCAACGGCTGACCTGGGCACCCGGGGCGCGTGCAGGTAGCACCCGTTTTCCCCGGGTGAGCGATAACCCTGGAGGGGACACAGGAGGTACTCCTCCCCAGACATATGTCCTTTCGCCCAGCCGGGGTAACCCTAAGGACGTGGGGCCCCGACCCAGTTGGCACGGCCGCAAGGCCAAATGGAGAAGCCTGGTGGCCCGGCCTCCTCAGACAGACTACGGGCCTGGGAGCACCGACTTCCCCGGTATGACCCGGTGGGGTCAGACCAGGTGCGTCGAACTGGGGGAGGGGGAGGAGTGTCACGGAATGGCCCAGCACCCTCAGCCAGGGGCGGTGCACACGGACATTGATTTTGCCCTGAACACTTAGGTGCGGTGGCACGCACAGAGTTTTGCAGTACTTTTTATTAGATGTGGTTATGTGTGGTGTAATACAGTGTTCCCCGTTGATTGTGAAATGTGTTCCCTTTGTCTGCCTTGCCCGCCGCCATTTTCCGATTGCCTCGTGGTTGCAATCAGATTATTCGAATCGGAAAATGGCCGATTCGAACCATCCGGTTCGAATCGTAAAATGGCCGATTCGGACCATCCGGTCCGAATCGGCGACTCCCCGAACTGCAACGGCCAATGGGTCCTGTGAGGGCGGGCAGGGATTCCCATTGTATTGTAATTCGTGTAAAGTTGATAAATGCCTGAGCTGTGAATAATAAAGCCAGATTTAGCAGTGCATCCAGCCTCGTCTGATGTGTTTATTTCTCCGCCGTACTTCATCGTCTGAGTATTCCCCGCAGTCCCAGGGTACGGTGTCCACTTAGATCCGAACCGAACCGAGCGCTCTGTGCCTGCATCTCGCATCAGGACAGAGGCGCAGCGGATGGTGTTCGGTTCCCAGACGATCAGCCCGAGATCCGATCCGAAGGGCGCGGCCGTGTACCGCGCTTCGGTATTGGAAGAGAGCGCGGTAAGATCCGAATACTTTGCCGATCCCGCCAGATCCGAAGCCGCATCCATTAAAGATCCGAAAAGTCCTCCGCAATCAGATCCGAATATTCCTGGAAAAGATCCGATCTCCGAAATCGGCCGGCCGCCCGCAGACGCACTCCACACCCACAAGGTCAGTGAACCAGCTGCTCGGGACGCTGAGTACCGTATGGCTCAGTGGTCGGGCTGGTTCTAGGCAGGGGTCCCCTCCACCGCCCGCTAACCCTTCCCCAGGGTCACGCCAGGCCGCACGAGACGCCGGGTGCGCGTCACTCGGTAGTCGGGCCAGCGGTAAGCGCCGGGGCCACGCAGATAGAGCACACCCGCAGGCGGAACAACATCCCATTCCGTCATAAATGTATTGTATTGTAACCCTGTCTATACTGTGCCTATTGTACAGCGCTGCGGAATATGCTGGCGCTTTATAAATAATATGCAAGATATTTGCCATACAAAAAGGTAGGGTTGCACCTATACTAGTATCGATATCGGTGCCGATACCGGGTACTGCAGGAGTACTTGGTACTCGTGCATTACCCCCGATATTTTTTTCCGATACCGGAAGCCGTCATTGAGCCGGCTTGCTGGCATCAGAGGGGCTGGGGCGGCTGTCCGAATGCTCTATCGGCATTTGGACAGGCCCTGCAGCTGCTCACCCCACTTTGTTTATACTTACCTTCCTTTAGCGACGCCGGGAAAGTCTTCGAGCGCGCGCTCTCCTTGGAAGGTCCCCAGCCGTGACCACGTGGGACCATGTGATCGTGGCTGGGGTCCTTCCAACGAGCGCACGCGTGGAAACTTTCCCGGCGTCGCTAAAGGTAGGTAAGTATAAACAAAGTGAGCAGCTGCAGGGCCTGTCCGAATGCCGATGAGAGCAGCTGCAGGGCCTATCGGCATTCGGACAGGCCCTGCAGCTGCTCACTTTGTTTATACTTGCCTTCCTTTAGCGACGCCGGGAAAGTTTCCACGCATGCGCTCGTTGGAAGGACCCCAGCCGCGATCACATGGTCCCACTGGTCGCGGCTGGGGACCTTCCAAGGAGCGCGCGCGCAAAGACTTTCCCGGTGTCGCTAAAGGAAGGTAAGTATGAGCGGAGAGCTACAGGTGAGCTGGGGGGGCATTATCCATGAGCTGGGGCAAATCCATGAGCTGGGGCATTTCCATGAGCTGGGGGGAATTTCCATGAGCTGGGGGGCATTTCCATGAGCTGGGGGGCATTATCCACGTGCTGGGGCATTATCCACGAGCTGGGGCATTATCCATGAGCTGGGGGGCATATCCATGAGCTGGGGGGCATTATCCATGAGCCCTGGCGGCTTTATATGAGGTCTGTTCTTATTGGAAAGCGGTCACATGACATAAGATAAAAGTATCGGTACTCGGTATCGGTGAGTACTTGAACAAAAGTATCGGTACTCGGTCTTAAAGTGGTATCGGTGCATCCCTAATAAAAGGTGTATGGGGGTCCGGGTAGTGCCCTGGGGGACAGGAAACAAGAACAAAAAGTTTTAAAAAAAGTTTTTAAAAAGGGACAGTGAGTTTTCCGTGAAATAAGGGTTAAAAATAAAAACTCCTTCAAATATCGTGCCTAGGAGGTCCCCATAACCTGCCCGTGAAGTGGTGGATTTGTAGGATGTATAGAAACATTTAAAAACAAAAAAATGACGTTTCAAATGACGGTAAATGCTTTTCCTTTAATCTATTCATAAACAACTGCTTGGGGCGGCAGCCTGTATGAAAAGAGGAGACCTTTTAGGACACGCAGAACAAGTTTAGTGATTTGTTGGCTAAATTATGGTGAAACTTATGCAGGCTTTGAATGAAAGTAACAATAGGTGCTTTAAAATAGGTGCTTTAAAATTGGGCCTTTAGTGTCGGCAACAGTGCCGTCACACCGTAACCCCTCTGTGGTGTTGTGGAAGAGTGCATAGTTGGACCCTGCATTCCAAAAATTGAAAATGATATAAATCTGGTACAGGTGTTAGTGCACCCAAATATTGTGCCTTTGGTGGCAGAAAGTGCCTTCACACCGTAACCCTTTTGTGGTATTGTGGAAGAGTGCAGGGTTGGACCCTGCGGTCTAAAAAAATTAAAATTATATTAATCTGGTAATTGTCACAGTCAGCCACAATGGCGGTACCCGGCATGCACCAAGTAGGGCCCTGGTGTGAGTAAAAACCCCTATATGCAGAGATGCAGGACACACAATAACCTTGGATACGTGAATATACCACAGGAGACACTGGGGACCTCTGCACGGCTATACCAAAGGAGTCCAATACGGATAGATCGGTCCTTAGAGTGTCCGAATCTGCTCTAATAGAAAAGCATTACCTAGTGGCCGTGCAGAGTCCTAGGGTAAACACAGTTACCTGAAGGAGTATATACTCCACAACCTGCAGGGAAGCACTTCAATGACAAAAAGCCGTGGTCAGCAGGGACACACAACAAAACAACATATCAATAGACAGTACAGCTAAGGATGTCCAGAAGAGTCGTCAGTGAATAAGCCAGAAGTTGAAACCAAAACGTTTACCTTAAGTCAAAGCGGGGATACAGCAGCAGAGGAAATCCGTCAGCCAGGCCAGAGGGTCAATAACAGGAAGTCAGTCAGAACATGAAACTCAGACAACGGAGAAAAACTGAGACTGATAACATGAAAACACAAGACATAAACTGGAACCTGGGGATACTAAAGAAACAACAGACAGATAAACAAAAGAAATAAGGTAAACCTAAAACATGAAATAGAACTTGAACTTGGACAGAATAACAGGGGAGCTCTCAGGAACAAATCAGTAGCTGAAGTGAACCAGATGCAAGAGCATGGTGATATGGGCTTTATATAGGGGAGTAATCAGCCCATATCACCAGCAGATGCTCAACGAGCAATGGAACTTAACAGACAATTTAACTCCTGTGCTGCATCTCAGGGAAAGCAGCACAGGGAAACACATGGGAACACATACATGAGCAATACAGAGGGCAGAGAGATAGGGTTGGAACGTGGAAACGTTACAGTAGCCCCCCCCCAAAAAAAGGTGACCTCTGGGCACCTGCAAAAAAACAGAAAAACATACTCATTAATCTGAGTCCTCTGAATCTTTAGCTAAATTTCTCATGATACTAGGGCATCGCTGAAGCACGGCCCATTGTGCCTCATGGAACAGTAACCCAGAAGCAGTCCTCACAAATAGGGATGAGCTGTTCGATCAGTTCAGAGTTCGATTTGAACTTTGGTTGTTCGAAAGTTCGCGAACTTCGAACTTTTTGGGTGTGTTCGGTTCGAGTTCGCAAAAAAAATAATTTGAAAAAAGTATAAAAAATGCTTAAAAAAAATAGAAAAAAATCTAGAAGTAAAGAGACTCTTTACTGCAGAATATTATAAGCAATGGTTTATTAGATATTGAATTAAAAACTAATGTGTACGTGCAAAGATTCTCAACTCTAAATGACCTATGTTTTTCAAACGCATAACGACAAGTGTTTTTAGTCTGATCTAATCAATTTGATACATTGTAGACTATACTGAGGTACTGAGGGGGTCGGGTAGTGTCTGCTTCTGATTGAGATTTGAGAAGTGTTAATTTCCCTCCTAAAACTTCCTAATATGCTGCATTTTAACTGCTGTGTGAAAAAATTACAAAATGTCCTCATTGCTCGCTTTTAACATCTAAAGCAATGTTATTTTTCACCTCGGGATTAAACATTCAAAGGGTTATTCAGAGAGCGGTGAAAATCAGGAGAATAACTGGAGAAGTGAAAATTCTAGGTCAAAATAGCCAAACCAGAAAAAATCTCCCATTTATCTCACTTTCCAAATCGGCTATTTGGTCTAGATTGTTCTCTTCTCCTGCCAGTTCTCCTGGCTTTCACCTCTCTCTCAGGGTTGTTCAGAGAAAGGTGAAAACCAGGAGAATGGCAGGAAAAGAGAACAATCTGGACCAAATAGACGATTTGGAAAGTGAGATAAATGGGAGAATTTTTCTGGTTTGGCTGACAGGGTTATTCAGAGAAAGGTGAAACTCAGGAGAATAACTGAAGAGAAAATTCTAGGTCAAAATACCCAAACCAGAAAAATTCTCCCATTTATCTCACTTTCCAAATCGGCTATTTGGTCTAGAATTTTCCATTCTCCTGCTTTTCACCGCCAAAAAAAATCAGTAAACTTTTTCTACGTGTGCGAAAATGTCTCCTCTTTTCATACAGACTGCTGCCCCAAGCAATTGTTTATGGATAGATTAAAGGAAAAGCATTTACCGTCATTTGAAATGTCATTTTTTGGTTTTTACATATTTCTATACATCCTAGAAATCCGCCACTTCACAGGAAGGTTATGGGGACCTCCTAGGCACGATATTTGAAGGAATTTTTCGTTTTTATTCTTAACCTTTATTTCATGGAAAACTCACTGTTCCTTTAGAAACGTTTTTTTTTTTAAACTTTTTTGTCCTTGTTTCCTGTCCTCCAGGGCACTACCCGTACCCCATACACCTTTTATGGCAAATATCTAGCATATATGCCCTCTTGGAGGGCACTCTAAAAATCAAACTTTCAGCCCCATTGACTTGTATTGAGTTCGAGTTTGAACATTTGGAAAGTTCGAGATCGAATGTGAACCGAACTCGGGGGTGCTCGGCTCATCCCTACTCACAAAACCATTAGGAACATTTCCCCTTTTGGAAACATTTTACCAACCAGACTCCCCGGTTGCTGAGAATCCGTAAAGCAAGCCAGGAGTATGGCCTTATAAGCCTCAGAATGAAGCGTGGCATCCTTGGACCCTGGGCGGAGAGTGGCATCCTCAGACCCAACTTGACTGGGGTTTTTCACACGCTTTCATTTCCTTTTCGAGCAGGACTTGAGGGGGTAACCCTATCACAGGACAAGACACTGGTGGAACCACTGTGGGACATGGGCACAGTGGGAGCGCAATGAGGCTCTGTTACCGCTGACACACAGCTTGGGAGGGTTACCGCAGACACACAGCTTGGGAGGGTTACCGCAGACACACAGCTTGGGAGGGTTACCGCAGACACACAGCTTGGGAGGGTTACCGCAGACACACAGCTTGGGAGGGTTACCGCAGACACACAGCTTGGGAGGGTTACCGCAGACACACAGCTTGGGAGGGTTACCGCAGACACACAGCTTGGGAGGGTTACCGCAGACACACAGCTTGGGAGGGTTACCGCAGACACACAGCTTGGGAGGGTTACCGCAGACACACAGCTTGACTGGGTTTCTGGAACCGCTGACACACAGCTTGACTGGGTTTCTGGAACCGCTGACACACAGCTTGACTGGGTTTCTGGAACCGCTGACACACAGCTTGACTGGGTTTCTGGAACCGCTGACACACAGCTTGACTGGGTTTCACTTGGCATAAAGGGCTCAGCGCCCACACTTGGCATAAAGGGCTCAGCGCCCACACTTGGCATAAAGGGCTCAGCGCCCACACTTGGCATAAAGGGCTCAGCGCCCACACTTGGCATAAAGGGCTCAGCGCCCACTGGAACCGCTGACACAGCACCAGGTTTAGGTAGCACCGCTGGCACTGTGCCAGGTTTAGATATCATGGGTGGCATGTAGTCTGCAACAGACATGGGTGGCACGTAGCCAGCAACAGATGTGACAGCTTCACTGTCGGACAAAGGCAATTTGATTTTACAATTAGACATAAATATAGCGGTTACTCCGCTAATCTCCATGATTGCGGCATCACCGCTGGACATGATTGCGGCATCGCCGCTAGACATGATTGCGGCATCGCCGCTAGACAGGATAGCGGTTTCCCCACAAAACTCCTTGGTTGTGACCCCACCACCAGACCCCATAATTGCGGCCTCGCCGCCTGGCACTATGAGTGCGGTGGGTGGTGCAGATAAGCGTACAGCACCATTGGAAATACAGCCTGTAATAATGTTACGCCCTGGACCACCATTACGGTGTCTGGCCGTTTGGCGAGGGTATATACGAGAAGTATTAATGGGAACAACCTCCATGGCTTCATCCTCTTAATCCCTGGCCGAGAAGGAGTCAAACTCCATTTGTTCCTCGGGATCAGAAGGGAAAAACTCATCTGGGTCTGAGATGTCAGTTGCCCCCTCCACAGACCTGGTTACCTCTGGAAGGGCTCTCCTAGGCCTGGACAGTAAAGAGGGTCTGACCTTGGATACATGGCGGGGTCTGATGCCATCTGACCCATAGTCAGGAATATTCAGCAAGGTCATTAACATCAATTGCCCTCTCCACAGGTCTGGTTACAGGACAAGTAGAAGAGCTAGATAATCTGCTGTTTGAGGAAATAGCCAAAATGGCAATGAAGGGGGAAGTTATTATCATGGGGGACTTTAATCTTCCTGATGTGAACTGGAAAACCAAAACAGCTGGGTGCACCAGGAGTACAGATATTCTAACTCCCTACTGGGATTATCTCTAACACAAGTAGTTGAGGAGCCAACCAGTAAAGAGGCCATATTGGATTTAATACTCACAAATGGAGGTTTGGTATCGGACGTTGTTGTAGGTGAAAATTTGGGATCTAGTGATCACCAGTCAGTATCTATACTATAATAGAATAAGCCTAAAAACGTCCGTCGCCAAAAGCCGTCTGCGCATGCGCGACGGACTTTTGAAAGCGGCCGTTAAAACACACAGGTAGCTGCGCGTGCCGGCCGCGTGAAAAAAAAAAAAACGGCACGAGCCGCGCGCAGCTACCCGTGTTTACACGGCCGCCAGATGCCCCGATCCTCCAGCGCTGACCGTCCTCCGGCTGCCGGCGGGCCTCCAGGCTCAAGGGAGCCCCCGGCTCGGTTTTGGGCCTACAGGCCCAGCCGAGCCGGGGACTCGCCTGAGCCTAGAGGTCCGCCGAATAGGCCGCCGGCAGTCGGTCAGCGCTGGAGGTTCGGGGCTGAAGTTCACAAAACATACTCACCTAAATCGGCCCCGATCCTCCAGCGGTGACCGGCTGCCGAGCGGGCTGCTCAGCCGGCCTCTAGGCTCAGGCGAGTCCCCGGCTCGGCTTGGGCCTACAGGCCCAGCCGAGCCGGGGACTCGCCTGAGCCTAGAGGCCGGCTGAGCAGCCCGCTCGCAAAACATACTCACCTAAATCCGCCCCGATCCTCCAGCGCTGAGCGGCTGCCGAGCGGGCTGCTCAGCCGGCCTCTAGGCTCAGGCGAGTCCCCGGCTCGGCTGGGCCTGTAGGCCCAAGCCGAGCCGGGGACTCGCCTGAGCCTAGAAGCCGGCTGAGCAGCCCGCTCGGCATCCGCTCAGCGCTGGAGGATCGGGGCCGAAGTTCAAAAAAAACATACATAACTCCATACGTCGTCCCTGAGCTCCAACGGGGACCGGCGGCCTGCTCGGCGGGCCTCCAGGCTCGGGCGAGCCCCCAGCTCGGTTTGGGCCTACAGGCCCAGCCGAGCCGGGGACTCGCCTAAGCCTGGAGGTCCGCCGAGCAGGCCGCCGGTCCCCGCTGGAGCTCAGGGACGAAATACCCATAACACAATCGAAAAATTCGGCCCAGAACTCCAGCGGTGACCTCCTCCGGTCGAGCGGGCTGCTCGACCGGCCTCCAGGCTCAGGCGAGCCCCCGGCTCGGCATGGGCCTACAGGCCCAGACCGAGCCGGGGACTCGCCTGAGTCTAGAGGCCGGCCGAGCAGCCCGCTCGGCCGGAAGAGGTCACCGCGGTACACAAAACATACATAACCCCCTACTGCGTCCCTGAGCTCCAGCGGTGACCGGCTGCCGACCGGCCTCCATGCTCAGGCGAGTAGCCAGCAGTTTGGCCGAGTGTTGCAGGCTGCTCGGCCGGCCTCCTAGCATAGGCGAGCCCCCGGCTCAGCTGGGCCCGTAGGCCCAAGGCAAGCCGGGGGCTCGCTTAAGCTAGGAGGCCGGCCGAGCAGCCTGCTACAGCCCCAGCTGGAGTTCCGGGCCTATGTAGGGTGTAAGTTGCCAAAACATACTCACCCACATCGGC
The DNA here is from genome assembly GCA_009667805.1 of Leptobrachium leishanense. Lineage (NCBI taxonomy): Eukaryota > Metazoa > Chordata > Amphibia > Anura > Megophryidae > Leptobrachium > Leptobrachium leishanense. The sequence continues at coordinate 158,706,945 of CM019069.1, forward strand.
CCTTACATCCTCCAGCGATGGCGGTCTCAGCTCACAGCGCCCTCTATCTCTTTCTCAGTTGGTCGCCGGCATGATGTCACGAAAGCCTTTGACCCGGGGTCAAAGGCTTTCGTGACATCATGCCGGCGACCAACTGAGAAAGAGAGAGAGGGCGCTGTGAGCTGAGACCGCCATCGCTGGAGGATGTAAGGGCCGATGTGGGTGAGTATGTTTTCAACTGGCGCAGGACTCGAGGCCGATGTAGGTGAGTATATGCTCTCAAAACCCACCCTTTATAGCTCGGCCGGTATCCAGGATTAAGGCAAGCCCCCGGTTCGGCTTGGGCCTAGAGGCCCAGTCGAGCCGGGGACTCGCCTGAGCCTCCCGGCCCAGGCGAGTCCCCGGCTCGGCTGGACCTCTAGGCCCACGCCAAGCCGGGGGCTTTCCTTAAGCTTGGATACCGGCCGACTTAGAAAGGGTGGGTGTTGAGAGCATATACTCACCTACATTAGCCCGGAGCTCCAGCGGTGGTTGTCACAGGCTGCTCGGGGCGGCCTCCAAGCTCAGGCGAGCTCCCGGCTTGCCTTTGGCCTACAGGCCCAGGTGAGCCGGGGGCTCGCCTGAGCTAGGAGGCCGGCCGAGCAGCCTGTGACAGCCACCGCTGGAGCCCCGAGTCAATGTAGGGGGATTGTAGGCTAAACATACTCACCCACATGGGCCCTTAGCTTCTCCGGCGATGGCGGTCCCGTTTGCAGCGTCCTCTCTTTCCGCTGGTCGCCGGCATGATGTCACGAGCCCTTTGACCCTGGCATGTTGACCGGGGTCAAAGGCTTTCGCGACGTCATTTCCGGCGTCCAATGGAGATTGAAGATGCTGGAAGCGGGCTGACCATCGCTGGAGGAGCTAAGGGCCCATGTGGGTGAGTATGTGTACATCGGCCCGTAGCTCAACCGGTGGCAGTCATTCGACTGTTGCAGGCTGGTCGGCCGGCGTCCAGACTCAGGACAGTCCCCGGCTCGGCTGGGCCTGTAGGCCCAAGCCGAGCCGGGGGCTGTCCTGAGTCTGGAGGCCGGCCGACCAGCCCGCTCAGCTGGAGGAGGTCACCGGTCGAGCTCTGGGCTGATTTATGGGCGTAAGTTTTGGGTATTTAGTCCCCGATTCTCCAGCGGTGACCGGCTGCCGAGCGGCCTGCTCGGCCAGGCTCAGGCGAGTCCCCGGCTCGGCTGGGCCTGTAGGCCCAGGCCAAGCCGGGGCCTCGCCTGAGCGTGAAAGCCGGCCGAGCAGGCCGCTCGGCAGCCGGTCACCGCTGGAGCACAGGGACGCATTAGGGGGATATGTATGTTTAGTGTACCACGGCCTCTGATTCCCCAGCGGTGACCTCCTCCGGCCGAGCGGGCTGCTCGGCCGGCCTCTAGACTCAGGCGAGTCCCGGCTCGGCCTGTAGGCCCAAGCCGAGCCGGGGGCTCGCCTGAGCCTGGAGGCCGGCCGAGCAGCCCGACCGGAGGAGGTCCCCGCTGGAGTTCAGGGCCCATGTATCTGAGTATGTTATGGGTATTTCGTCCCTGAGCTCCAGCGGGGACCGGCGGCCTGCTCGGCGGACCTCCAGGCTCAGGCGAGTCCCCGGCTCGGCTGGGCCTGTAGGCCCAAACCGAGCCGGGGGCTCGCCTGAGCCTGGAGGCCCGTCGAGCAGGCCGCCGGGCCCCGCTGGAGCTCAGGGACGACCTATGGGGCTATGTATGTTTTTTTAAACTTCGGCCCCGATCCTCCAGCGCTGAGCGGCTGCCGAGCGGGCTGCTCAGCCGGCCTCTAGGCTCAGGCGATTTCCCGGCTCGGCTGGGCCTGTAGGCCCAAGCCGAGCCGGGGGCCCGCCTGAGGCTGGAGGCCGGCTGAGCAGCCCGCTCGGCAGCCGGTCACCGCTGGAGGATCGGGGCCGATTCAGGGAAGTATTTTTTTTTAACTTTCACCCAGCCAGGTGCGCGCGCATCCCACCGCCGCAAGAACACCAAAAGCGTCTTGCGAGGTAGGATGCGCACGCAGCTGGCTCAACGCGCGCCTCCCGCCAAAACAGTTTGTGGAGTTTGCGCGCGCCTCCCGCCGCTGATCCACCAATGAAAGCGCGCGAAATCACCACAAGAAATCTGAGCCACGGCACGAAGCACAGCACCGAGCGCAGAGCCCAGCACAGCAGAAAATTAAAGAACAAAGCAAAAGAAAATACAGGAGTGTATAAAAAGAGGCACAAATCACTATATACGCCAGTAAACCCAGCACATAGCCAAGCACATAGCCGAGCACAACTGACTAAACGCCACAGAGCCAAGCACATAGCCTAGCACAACTGAATAAACGCCACAGAGCCAAGCACATAGCCGAGCACAACTGAATAAACGCCGCAGAGCCAAGCACATAGCCGAGCACAACTGAATAAACGCCGCAGAGCCAAGCACATAGCCGAGCACAACTGAATAAACGCCGCAGAGCCAAGCACATAGCCGAGCACAACTGAATAAACGCCACATAGCCGAGCACAACTGAATAAACGCCACAGAGCCAAGCACATAGCCGAGCACAACTGAATAAACGCCGCAGAGCCAAGCACATAGCCGAGCACAACTGAATAAACGCCACATAGCCGAGCACAACTGAATAAACGCCACAGAGCCAAGCACATAGCCGAGCACACTGAATAAACGCCACATAGCCTAGCACAACTGAATAAACGCCACAGAGCCAAGCACATAGCCAAGCACAACTGAATAAACGCCGCAGAGCCAAGCACATAGCCGAGCACAACTGAATAAACGCCACATAGCCGAGCACAACTGAATAAACGCCACAGAGCCAAGCACATAGCCGAGCACAACTAATAAACGCCGCAGAGCCAAGCACATAGCCGAGCACAACTGAATAAACGCCGCAGCCAAGCACATAGCGAGCACAACTGAATAAACGCCACAGAGCCAACCACAATAAACGCCACAGAGCTGAGCACAATAAACGCCACAGAGCTGAGTACAGCACAATAAACGCCACAGAGCTGAGCACAGCACAATAGCCACCACAGAGCCGAGCACAATAAACGCCACAGAGTTGAGTACATCACAATAAACGCCACAGAGCCAAGCACAATAGCCGCCACAGAGCCAAGCACTATAAACGCCACAGAGCCAAGCACAATAAATGCCACCGAGCTGAGCACAGCACAATATCCCGTACAGAGCGCAGCACATTAAACGTCACTGATCCACGCACGGTGCCAAGCACACCGGAATAAACAACTGCAAAACCCATCAGAATAAACTCGGCAGAGCACAAGACTGATGCATGTTTTACTAAAAATGTTGTGTTTAAAGAAATTTATTCGAAATAGTCACTAAAGATATTTAACGTTACTTGATGCTTCTGTGTTTTCCTTTCGACAAACATTCTTACACACCACACTTTTCAATAGACTGCCCTCTGGGCAGGCTTTACATCTAGTGGTTTAATAAAAGAACAGGGATGGAGCCGCACCACACAAAAACAAAAGTTTTAGACTTTAAAAAAACAGATTTTTCTAAAATTAGATTTTGTGTGAAGGAGTCATTGTCAGACTGGAGGAGTTTAAAGGGAGTCCAGGAGAAATGGGATTATTTAAAGGAAACATTTTTGAAGGCCACAGGCAATTGCATTCGGCTTGTTAGCGAAAACAAAAAAGGGAAGAAACCACTGTGGTACTCTGCAGAAGTGGCCAAAATAGTGAAGAACAAAAACACAGCATTCAATAATTATAAAAAAACTCAGGCAAACCTATAAGATTAGGCAGAAAGAGGCAAAGCAATTTATAAGAGCTTCCAAAGCACACGCAGAAGAGAAAATAGCTCAGTCAGTAAAAAAGGGGGACAAAACATTTTTTAGATACATAAACGAGAAAAGAAAAGTAAAACAAGGATTAGTTAGATAAAAAAAAAGGAAGGAATGTAGAAGAGGATAAAAGTCTCGCTGACTGCCTCAATGAATATTTTTGTTCAGTCTTTGCAGAAGAAAAGGAAGGAAAGGGACCTCAGTTAGGAGGAAACACTAATGAGACATTTACATATCAGTTTACAGAGGAGGAGGTTCTACAGCAGCTGTCTAAAGTAAAGACAAATAAGTCAATGGGGCCTGATGGGATCCACCCTAAATTATTAAAAGAGCTCAGTGATGTAATAGCAAAACCGTTAACAGATTTATTTAACCAATCCTTGCTAACGGAAGTCGTCCCAGAAGACTGGAAATTAGCAAATGTTGTGCCCATTTACAAGAAGGGTAGTAGGGAGGAATCGGGGAACTATTTATTTATTTATTTATTTATTTGAAAAGGATTTTACCAGGAAGGATACATTGAGATTTCTCTCGTTTTCAAGTATGTCCTGGGTTCGAGAACATTGAGTGGTTACAGTTGTTACAGAAATACAAAGTAATAAAATGCAAGCTATTAAAAACAAAACACAAATATACAGATTAACATATCATGGGAAGGGCTAGAACCTTGGGTTAATTAGGGTGATTTGCCAAGTGGAAGCAGCTGGAAAGTAAGCTACAAATTTCTGACCAGCACTGGGTGGATGGGGAGGGAGGGTGGGACAGCAGAGTCCAGGAGCACGCGCGGTGGCAGAGGGTGATGTGAGGGTGTGTGGCCGGGCTGTGGAAGAAAGAATTTGCAGAGTCAGATCGTGTGGGCTGTAGAGAGTAAATTTGTTGACGACCGGGGAGGGGGGAAGAGGGAGGGGCAGGCATATGGCAGAATGGCTTTAACAAAGCAGGAAATACATTTAGCAAGAAAAACCAGTCAAAATATTAATAGATAGTTGCAAGCATAAAATATTAACAGTACGATTAAAGTCAAAATTGTGGCGTAGAATTGCAGAAGACATGTTGAATCGCCGGTACCTTCAGATTCAGAGTCCAGGAGCACGCGCGGTGGCAGAGGGGGATGTGAGGGTGTGTGGCCGGGCTTCAGATTCAGAGTCCAGGAGCACGCGCGGTGGCAGAGGGTGATGTGAGGGTGTGTGGCCGGGCTTCAGATTCAGAGTCCAGGAGCACGCGCGGTGGCAGAGGGTGATGTATGAACTATAGGCCAGTTAGTCTTACGTCAGTAGTGGGGAAATTAATGGAAACCATGTTAAAGGAAAGGATTGTTGAACATCTAAAAACACATAGATTACAGGATCAGAAACAACATGGGTTTACCTCAGGGAGATCATGCCAACTAATCTTATTGATTTTTTTTGATTGGGTAACAAAAATAATAGACACAGGTAGTGCAGTAGACATTGCTTATTTAGATTTCAGTAAGGCTTTTGATACTGTTCCACATAGAAGGCTTATCAATAAATTGCAATCTTTGAGCTTGGATTCCAATATTGTTGAATGGATTAGGCAGTGGCTGAGTGACAGGCAACAGAGGGTTGTGGTAAATGGAGTTTATTCGGCGCAAGGTCTTGTTACCAGTGGGGTACCTCAGGGGTCAGTACTTGGACCCATTCTATTTAATATTTTTATTAGTGATATTGCAGAAGGTATTAATGGAAAAGTATGTCTTTTTGCTGATGACACAAAGATTTGCAACAGGGTTGACGTTCCTGGAGGGATCAGCCAAATGTCAAATGATTTAGGTAAACTAAAAAAATGGTCGGAGCTGTGGCAATTGAGTTTTAATGTGGATAAGTGCAAGATAATGCACCTGGGACGTAAAAACCCAAGGGCTGAATATAGAATATTTGATACAGTCCTAACCTCAACATCTGAGGAAAGGGATTTAGGGGTTATTATTTCAGAGGATCTAAGGGTAAGTAGTCAATGTAATAGAGCAGCAGGAAATGCTAGCAGAATGCTTGGTTGTGTAGGGAGAGATATTAGCAGAAGTAAAAGGGAAGTGCTCATGCTACTGTACAGAGCACTGGTGAGACCTCACTTGGAGTACTGTGTGCAGTACTGGAGACCGTATCTCCAGAAGGATATAGACATCTTAGGCTAGGGTCAGACGAAAGCATTTTTCCACGCGAACGTGAAAAAGTGCGTCTGAACGCATTGACGTATTTTTTCACGGAATGCGCAAAAACGGTCAGACGACACGCATTTTCGGGCGTGATTTTGTACGGATCGTCAAAACTTTTTGCGTCTGGACGTTATGTAGGCTGGACATTAGCAGCGTCTGACATCTCCTAATCACGCGAACACGCCGCTATGCCGCAGCTGCGCACTCAGTACTAGCGGTTCAGCGTTCTCAGAAAAATGCGTTCAAATTCCACTTGCGTTGCACGGCCGGACTTTTGTGCGGCCGTACATCGTATATTGGCCGTCATTGCCCGTCATCTGCTGCTAGTACGGCCGTAATTATGTGCGCCAGAACGCACGTTAAAAGTGCGCTGGTCTGACCCCAGCCTTAGAGAGAGTTCAGAGAAGGGCTACTAAAATGGCGTACGGCTTGAAGGAGAAAAGTTACCAGGAAAGGCTTAATGATCTTAACATGTACAGCTTGGAAAAAAGACGAGACAGAGTAGATATGATAGAAACATTTAAATACGTAAAGGGAATCCACAAGGTAGAGGAAGGGAGTATATTTAAACGGAAACAAAGTAGCAAAACAAGAGGACATAGTCTTAGATTAGAGGGGCAAAGGTTTAAAAGTAACATCAGGAAGCATTATTTTACTGAGAGGGTGGTGGATACATGGAACAGCCTTCCAGTAGAAGTGGTAGAGGCCAAAACAGTAATTGAATTTAAGCAAGCATGGGATAGGCATAAGGCTATCCAAAACAAAAGATAAATCCAGGTAAAGTATCCATGTAATTGGGCAGACTAGATGGGCCGAAAGGTTCTTATTTGCTGACATTTTTCTATGTTTCTATGTTTCTATGTTACCCAGTGGTGTATTTAGGTTTTGTGCTGCCCTAGGCCTGACTAAACTCGTGCACCCCCCCAATTTAAATTTGAGGCGCCCCTTCCTGTCAAGGGCACACCTCTTCCTGGTTAATCCCCACCCTTCCTCTTTAAGCTCCACCTTTTCCTCTTAGAGCTCCGCCTTTTCCTCTCTTTATATTAAAAGTGGATACCAAGTGCCTACTTGTATATTTTGTATACCATTTCAAATGTATCTATTGAGATAAATGAAATTATGAAATGTTTAAATTCAAGCATTTTTACAAAGAACAGCCACGCATGTCAAGTAAACTGGATCACAGCCGCTCTAATTGATTGAACAATAAAACCCACAGAAACATGCACTGCATATGAGCGTATCACAGAGCTGACAGCAATAAAACCCACAGAAATGGGCACTGTGTATGAGCATATCAAAACTGCACAGCAATAAAACTCACAGTAATGTGCAGTGTGTATGAACGTATCCCAGAGCTCCAGGGCAATAAAACTCACAGTAATATGCAGTGTGTATCACAGAATCCAAAGCAATAAAACTCCCAGCAATGCAATGTGCGGTGTGTATGAGTGTATCAGAATCCCCAGCAATAAAAATTCCAGCAATGCAATGTGTGGTGTGTGTCAGCGTATCAGAATCCACAGCAATAAAAATTCCAGCAATACAATGTGTGGTGTGTGTCAGCGTATCAGAATCCACAGCAATAAAACTCCCAGCAAACCGAGTGTATATGAGCACACAGCAAATATTTATTCTATATTTACCGGCCTCCGTCCACGGTAGGGCTGTGTGCAGAGTCAGCAGGGACTGTGTACGGATCAGCAGGCGGTCCCTCCAGGCCACGTTAGGATCGCTGCTGTGCCTGGACCCATCTTGTCAGCAGTGGGGTGCCACTGCCAGAGGGTGCACCGTGGCTTTGATTCCCTTCCGGGTGGGTGTTCAGTCCAGAATAGAGTGAGAGTCCGTGTTAACGAAAGGGCGGGCAGCTGCGTGCGTGCGTGCGTGTCACGTGGTTCAGACAGTCAGGTGGTACTGAGACTCAGTACCACCTGACTGTCCGGATCGCGTGACCTGCACGCACGCAGCCTCACCAGGAGCCAGGCAGCTCAATGACAAATTTCTATCACTGCAGTGCTGCTTAACCTCCCTGGCGGTCTAATTTTTTCAAAATTTTGTGTCTAAAAGCGTCTCAATTTTTTTTTTTTACAGGAAACGTGTTTTTGTACATAGTTAGCCTGTAATAATTAGGAATCACGCACTGAAATCCGTGAAATCAAGAGTCCTTACTGGTAAAATCCTTTATAAATAAATTAATTAATTTTAAAAAAATAGTAAATACACGGAGTCCGATAAAGATTTAAACACGACATAAATAATTATCCAAAATAATGCAAATAAATGATATTCAATAAAATACAACAAAAAACACTGAAATCTGTCTGAGAACAAGGGTGAGATGATGTATGCTCTATTTCTTATCCTGTACTGCCACCTAGTGGCCAATCATAAACTTTTCAATTTGTATTCAGTGAGTTTTGTGAATGAAGTTTGCTGCATCCATCCCCCCTGCATCATGTGACTCGCAGGGAGCCATCCAGGAAGCAGCTCGCCGCGATCACACTGCGGGGTACAGCGTGGGAGCCAGGAGGAGGTGAGTATGTATCCAGCCCAAGTGTGGCTCGGGGTTACCGTTTGCAGTAGCGAAATTTAACCCCGAGTCACACTCGGGAATACCGCCAGGGAGGTTAAGGAAAGGTCCACTTTAAACAGCAGTAAGCAGACAGGGCTTCATATTCTGCTGATACCCCCCTTTACCTGCCATTTACTGTCATCTTCTCTCTCTGCACTCAAATCACATCCCCCTCCCCTCTCCTAGAGCTGCTGCGGGGCAGGGGAGGAGCTATGGAGGGAGGAGAGGGGGATTTTTATTCTATTAGATTTTATTCCGTATGCAAACGCCCTGCTCCGCTGCTCATTGTTTGAGAACACAGCTCAAAGCTGACACACAGTGACAGTGGCACCTCCTAATGACACCCCAATAATCACTGGTACCTGGGTCGGCCCGCCCTCTGCCACTCCCCTAAGTACACCACTGCTCTGTGATATGCTCACACACAAATTTGGCGAACTGCCAGCAAGTACGGTGCTGTTTGAAGGCAGTGCAAATCCCCATAGAGAAGTAACGGTTAATCTATTCAGAGAACACCAAACAGCAGAGAAATGTCAGTGAAATGCCCTGATGTTCGGTGGTTTCAATCAGCAGGTTTATTCAGGCGAACCCCATAGGTTTCAATGTTAAAAATATTCCCGTTTTTATGCAATATCTAATAAACCATTTATTATTTTAATCTGCAGTAAAAAGACTTTATTAATTTTTAGGTTTTTTTAGTACCTTTTAGTCATTTTTCAGATTTTTTTGGGGCAAAACTCCCCCCCCTTTTTTTTTTAATAGCAGTTTTTCTTTTTTCTGTAACAGAACTTTTTATTATCAATCATAGGATCTTATATGTAAATTCCAGATATTTTCGTTCAGTAGTTCTTTTGAAAACAGCAGGCCACGGATTTGCGGTGGCAGCATTCAGCGGCCGACTCCATGCACTTTGGGGACCCTGCGGTGAATGGTGAATTCACTGCAGGGTGGGGAAATTTTATTCCCTGACGTGCAGGGAACTACAGAACACCAAAATGTTGGCGTCATTTCGGTGCTCTGTGAGTAACCCATTTAGTGGTGAGGTTTTTTGCTGCCCCCTGGAAAGTGAAAGCCTAGGCCTTGCCTACCCAGGACATACTTGAAAATTAGTGAAATCTCAAATGTATCCTTCCTGGTAAAATACTTTGCAAAAGTAAAAAAAAAAATTAGGGGTGGGGCCACCCAGTGCGGGCCGCCGCCCCCTGGAAAGTGCCGCCCTAGGCCTAGGCTGAAATACACCAGTGATGTTACCCTAGAAAGGGCTCTCCTAAACCTGGACGGTACAGCGGGTCTGATTACCTTGGACTCATAGCATGAACTGGCCTTGGTGACCCGACTATGGGTCATGGGCACAGTGGGCACTTTGCCAGCCTCGGCGCGCACTGGCGTCTTGCCAGTCCCGGTGCGCATTGGCGTCTTGCCAGTCCCGGCACGCACTGGCTGAAGCGGGCACCTTGAAATGAAATGCGACGAACTGGCACAATAAAAACAGAGATTGCCAGTTTGCCTTCTGTTCATTTCCTCACAAGAAAGCGGACCACGTACCCTGCTTTCTTGAACAGCTTGAACATCAGAAGGGAGAAAAATGGTGTCCATTAACCCCTTGAATGACCATCTGAAGTGGCTGCAGACTTTTCTGGCCTGGCTGAGTAGCCGTGCCAGCCCTGGGTACCTGGTTAGGAAACGCTGTATCACCAGATTTAGGATGTGTGCTAGGCATGGTACATGCATCAACTTACACAGGCGTAGGGTGGAGAGAAGGTTGCTGCTATTATCACAGATGACCATTCCCAGCTGAAGCTGGCGTGGTGTTAACCATCTCTTCACCTGCCCCTGCAGAGCTGACAGAATTTCTGGCCCCGTGTGGCTCCGGAAGAGGAAGAGCTCATACAAGCAGCTTTCTGGAGGCGTGGTGGATGAACAAGCTCCAGCACAGAGCCCCGTCATGGATCCCTCCCAGCTGCAATCAGAGTTACCCAGTGTGCCGTGAAGGAAATGTAACGGTCCTGTCCATGCTTGCTGGACCACGTGTCTAAAGTCACATGCACCTTGCTGCTGACTGCCTTTCCCAATGACTCCATAACATTGTCTTCCACGTGCTGGTATAGTGCTGGAATGGCCTTCCGTGTAAAGTAATGGCATTTAGCAACGGTGTGGTCTGCTGCACATTTCTTAAAGAACTCCCAGACAACAGAGTTCCTGGATGTGTGCTTTGAGACAACAGAGCTCTGCACCGGAGCAGCTCTGACATCTGATGCCTTGGACTGGATAGTGCTACGGTTGGTCATAGAAGATGTTGTGCCTCGTGTTTGTTGTGCCTCCTCCTCCTCCTCACTTGACTCCTCTGTTCGATCAGGCACCCAGGTGGAGTCAGTGACCATCATCATCATTGTCATCACTCCCTATCTCCTCGTCACTGGAGCCAACTTGGCAGTGTGCTGCAGTTGCTGGGGCAACATAAGTGCCAGTTATTTGTGTGTCATCATTGGCACACCCTTCCTCTAGGTTGATTATACTCCCTTCCTCAACCTCAGAGATTGAATCAGAGCACTGTGCTTGCTGCGCATCCTCAAGCAGCATGTCACTGTCATTGTAGTCAAACAATTCAGCTGACTCCTCCGTGTGTGATCGTGAGGCTACGGCAGGAGTAGCTGTGGACATGGAGGCTGCATTAGATGCTTTGGCAGCTGAGGTGGACTGCAAAGCACTAGAAGCCTGGCTGGCAGAGGACTCGGAGGATGAGGATGGCCTGGTTAGCCAATCCACCAAATCCTCTGTATGTTGCTGCTGCTTAAGACGGCCAGCACCAGTTAGGAAAGACAAGCGTGCCCCTGCAGAGGATGCACCACGTCCACAACGACCAGAGGCACAGCCTCCCAACACAGAGGCTGCTTGCCCTCTTATCTGTGCCTGGGAGCGTCTGCCTGTCCTTTTTGGTCTTTCTGACATGGTGAGTGATCTATAGATTAACCACTTCCATGCTGAGGACGCGCTCAGCGCGTCCTCCACATGGCTCCTGCTGTGCGGAGGACGCGCTCAGCGCGTCCTCCCTTTGGGGTCAGCGTTCGGCCGGGTTCCGGCCGATCGCTGGCCCCCCCGGTGCGGGCTGACATCCTCGATGTCAGCCCAGCATCCGGAACGCCGCCGATGAAATTAGGTGTCATCGCAGCAGCGCGATGACACCTAATTCAGGCGCCCCCCCGCATGTGCGGAGGAGGCGCCTGAAAGGGAGGGGGGGGGGAGGTCCTTTGGACCTCTCTCCCTCCCGATCGGCGGCACTGCGGGGGTTAACCCATGCACCATTTGGAAGGGCACAGCCTGCCCTTCCAAATGGTACCTGGCATTAACCCCTGGGGAGCCGGATCACGAATCGGCACTGAAAAGCGCCGGTTCGTGATCCTTTCCCGGAGCTGGCCGACATCTTGGATGTCGGCCAGGCCTCCGGGAACTCCCCCTGAGGACTGGCGTCATCGTGCATAGCACGATGACGCCAGTCCTAGAGTTAACCCCTAACTGCCACCAACGGTGGAGATGATAGGGAGTTCATTGGAACTCCCTATCTCCTGATCCGTGGCAGCTAGGGGTTAAAGTTTGGTATGGTTGGATCAGCCAGAGCATGGCCGTTCCAACGATACCAAACACTACTGTGAAAAAAGTTTTTTAAAAAAAATAAAAATAAAAATATTAAAAAAAAATTATAAAAAAAAACAAAACATTTTTTTCTTTTTTTTGGTTCGTTAATGCAGCAATATTGTTCCCATTTCAATTATAATGTGAACAATGATGCTGCACTAACGATTTTTGTATGCGGTGCGTTTGTTAAAAATCGTGTAATTTTCCCCAAAAAAAAAAATGTAACGAGACCCCATCTCTAATTTTTTTAACAATTGCACCCCATACAAAATATAACCGCAATTGCTCGCATGTTAAAATGTGAAAAAAACACTTTACACGCTGTAAATTATTGAAAATTCATATTTTATTGCATTTTTTGTTATAATATACAGACAGGTCATGACGTATACATATAATAATGACATATTATGAATCTACCGAGTCTGACGGAAAGAACGATATATAATATGTCTGGGTCATATACTAAAATAAGCTTCAAAACACGTTTAAACATGATGAGCAAAACCGGTAAAAATGACCTCAGCACAGAGGCGGGAAAAGCCTCAGCAGCGAAAGGGTTAAAAGATATACAGAACTCTGTTTCAACTCTGGTTTAAAGATTAAATACCAGTCTGCCAGCCATATTACCAGTCTGCCATGCTTAATACCAGTGTGCCTAAATACCAGCCTGACATGCCATGCATACCACGTGTCATTATATATATGCATAAAGTAAATATACGCATAATGTATACGCTACAAAAAAAATGGCTGCCCAAGCCCAACACTAGAATGTTCGGGTTTGGCTTGAAGAAAAGATGGCAACCCAACCCCCATCCCTCCAGAAGAAAATTGACAGCAGTGAGTGAAAAAAAGGGACCAGTATATATAGAATTACACACTGGTCAGGATGTGAGAAGTGTCCCCTTTTTTTCACCCACTGCTCTGTCAAGTTCAACATTTCTTCTGGAGGGATGGGGGGGGGAAGAGAGCCTTTAGTTGAGGCTGTCCACATGCCCCCCCCCATGTGTGTCTGTGTATATATGGTCTGGTCTGAGGTCTGTGTGGAATAATAAAAATATATATATATATATATTAGACACATGGTATGCATGGCATATCAGGCTGGTATTTAGGCAGACTGTATTAAGCATGGCAGACTGCCAGAGGGGGGGTCCCGGCGGCACCTGGCCCAGGTCCGGCTGCGGGGAGGCTCTCCCTGTGCTGCTGGACCGAGGTGAAGAACAGACGGAGGGATGTCTGCTGATCAGTGCCGGTGGGAGGGATTTACAGCACACAGCGCAGGCGCCGTGTGCTGCAGCTCCTGCCCCTCCTCTCAGCGCGTCGCTCCGCCGAGGGGAAAGTTGGATTTTTCCAACTCCCTTCGCTCAGTGCCGCATCGTGAGACGTGACCAGAGCGAGGGAGATGGAGGAATTTGGCACAATGAGCGCGTCTCGCCACGCGGCGCCGCTTACAGATGCCGCACTCCGCTTCGCGCTCAGTGTGCCTCAGGCTTTAGTCTGAAAATACTGTTTATTTCGTTTTGATTGAGCCCATAATTCTGTCCAATAAGATCTCAACCTCGCTACTCCTGTGTGAGCGCCGCAGCGCCCGTTACAGAAACTCACAGATCCTCAATGATCCAAACCAGGATGAGATCCATATACAAATTCAAGAAAAAGTTAAAACATTTTATTGAAGAGAACCACATCTATAATTGCGCATAATAACAAAAAGTGCATGAAAAACCACACAAAACCTGAGAAATGTGTCCAAGGATAAAGAAGTTCAGTCTGGGCCCCTGTAATATTGCAAAAGCAAAGGAGATCCTCAATCACTTGTAACCGTATATATCAGAAGAAATGTCACCTGTCACCATATCACAGATATATAGAATCTTGATTTACAAACCCCTTCTATAAAGACGAGGGGGCTATTACAATCTTTGCGATCAAACGCTCGCGCAACGCATGAATTTGTGCGGCAGGCGTTTAACGTTTACGCGCGTAAATCACCACTGGCATTACAATCCTCGCGCATTTTTTCATCCGATCAATAACGCTCGTAAACCGGAATTACGTTTTTGCGCCTGCCAAAATCAATCTGCGCATATATGCTGCAGCAATAATAAAAACACGCACAGCTTCTCCATTTTATTGTTTGGGTATGTGTAGAATGTGTAACTATACTGTGCTGTATATTTTTTTTCGGGCCGGTGTATTTGGTTTCGACCAGAACGTTCAGATTTGCCGTTACCACCAGATTTTAGGAGTTAAAATTATGCGCGCAAACGCTGTGCGTTACGAACTGCGCATAGATTGTAATACCATCCGCGTACCAGCGCACAAACGCATTTGCGCTCACAATGATAAGTATAGGACGCGCAAAGTACATTAAGCTCGCAAAGGGATCGCGCAGGTTCACCCGCGGTAGACGTATACGGGCGTTTGTTGAGCAGACAGTGTAATATGAAGTTCAGCGCAAAGGGTTTTTTACCCCTCGCGTTAATGCGTTTTTGCGCCGGCGCAAACGTTTGCACGAAGATTGTGATTTAGCCCTGTGTGTGTAATAAAGTGTCACGCAGGTTGCCGTCTTGCTGTAAAGGGAGGTGTTGGTGGCTGGGACTGATTGCAATGATTTTTCCATGTGAAGAAAAGGCCGGTGTTTATTACAAAGTGTTTTTCCTTGATTTCACCCACTTTCACTGCTAGTAATAAATCTCAGATTTCTGTCATTTTCACTTTCCTTCCGGATCAGTGGTTCATTGCGGGTGTTTGGATCGCTCTATGATAGGCCTTTTTCAGGCCCTTTCGGGGACACCCCTTTGATATGAACATGTTACGCAGTTTGTCAGCTTCTACTAAAAAATTCATTAACATTGAATAATTTCGTCTCGCACGAAGGTCTCGCCCAATGGGTATAACCCCCTAAAGATGGGATCCGCCTGTTTAAAACTGTACAATGAAACCAGCGAAAATCAAGGCAGAACCAACATTAACTGTACATTGTCACGTTATACTGCTGCTCCACAATATTGCTGCATTGATATTTGCACATATTGCTGCTGACCATTAGGTGGCGCCAGAGACACACATTGCCTTTATCACTGCTGCTATGTAATATTGCTGCTGACCATTAGGTGGCGCCAGAGACACACATTGCCTTTATCACTGCGGCTATGTAATATTGCTGCTGACCATTAGGTGGCGCCAGAGACACACATTGCCTTTATCACTGCTGCTATGTAATATTGCTGCTGACCATTAGGTGGCGCCAGAGACACACATTGCCTTTATCACTGCGGCTATGTAATATTGCTGCTGACCATTAGGTGGCGCCAGAGACACACATTGCCTTTATCACTGCGGCTATGTAATATTGCTGCTGACCATTAGGTGGCGCCAGAGACACACATTGCCTTTATCACTGCGGCTATGTAATATTGCTGCTGACCATTAGGTGGCGCCAGAGACACACATTGCCTTTATCACTGCTGCTATGTAATATTGCTGCTGACCATTAGGTGGCGCCAGAGACACACATTGCCTTTATCACTGTGGCTATGTAATATTGCTGCTGACCATTAGGTGGCGCCAGAGACACACATTGCCTTTATCACTGCTGGTATGTAATATTGCTGCTGACCATTAGGTGGCGCCAGAGACACACACTTCCTCTAAAAGAGGGGATTAAGTCCAGATAGTGCTAAAGTTTAAGTGATGTATTTTGCAATAATTATACAGTAGACTAGTGTCTGGAGTTGCTATAAATTATAATTTGAAGAATAGGTATATTATCCCATATCCAAACAGATAAATATTGTTAATGTCCACTTGTAACCTAAGTCACTTAGCGGTCACTGTAACAAACTGTGTAGCGCTCGCAATGAAGTAGCGTAGTTAGGATCATAGAAAGCAAATTCCTCTGACCAACGTTAACAAAGCAATTTGTGTGCAAGAACCTGATCTCCCAAGCCAGGGAGCAGGTAGACAACTAGAGCAGCACTGAAGCTCGTTTGGTTTCGTGACCAAAAGACTGCTTAGCGTTGTTTCACAATAACGAGATACAATGAAACAATTCTTGGAATCATAGACAGAACTCAGAATCGTATAAGCATGAGGATTTTCACGTTTGTTCATACACAAGGGTTTATCGCAGCATATGAGTTGTGCAAGCTGCAGGGCAGTCAAATCAGAGAAAACCTTTACTTTTGGAAATAAACCTGATGGTGCAAATGCCGGATAGTAAGTACTATATGCAGAACTCACAGCATGATAGAGAGACCCACAATAAGGTGCCTTGCGATTAGGACTTCGGATGGAACGGGTAGCTATCAGAGGCCAGAAGTGGGAGATAGATTGTACAAGGAGCCGGGCAGGTCTCATATCTGCATATAGACAACGCAACATCAAATCGTACAAACAAACACCAAAGGAGAAAACCAGAGAATCGTCAGAGTGGAAAGCCAGGTCACAAATATGTAATCAGGGTCCTCAGACAGAAATGGGTTGGCAACAAAGCAGCAATAAGTGTAAATAACCAACAGGCGAGGAGGGAACTAAACTCCACGTCAGGGCGATGAGTAGCTGCTTGTGCCCGGCTTTAAACCCGGCGGCTCCTCGTGACCACGCCAGACCCCGCCCCCTCAGACGTTGATCGGCCATCATTATGTGCTGGCACCCGGCTAGCCAGCGGCGCAGAACCATGCCCAGACCCCCCAGGGAGCGCAGCAGGGGCTGAGGACGTATCACTGTTGAAGAGATGGGAAATGGGAACATCCACGCACAAATTCAGTCAAGATCTCAGAGAAAAACAGAATAAACACACAATGGTGCAGAGCGTCAAAATAAGTATAAATGTATAAAAAATGCCCTCACATTTAATTGAGCCGCCAGACCGATCTAGCCAGACTCTAGGCTTTAGAAGCAGAGAGCCAACTTCAAGGGTGGCTCAGTCTTCTCTGGTCCAATTTCTCTCTCTTCCCCGTCTCGGGTATCATAACGGTGGCTCAAAAGCAAAGAGAAAGAGACGCTCTCATAGCGCAATAAGTCCTCACAATTCCAAGACGAAGAGCACAGTCAAATGTGCACTTACCGAAGTTGGAGCCTGTGGGTATATAGGCTCATTTATAGCGCATGTGTATTTTTTCAGTCAAAATACCCAGAAGCCTCTCTGCTCCGCCTCTGCGATTGGCTGGGCCTAATCGTTCGGTTGCCTGGTTGTCCCGGTTTGATGTCGAAGTTAGAGCCTGGTTACCTCAGTTTAGTGTCTTTATCAAAATTCTAAAAGACTACAGTATGTCGGTGAACGAATAACTATCATTTAATAGCATATAAATAAAATACATAAAAAGAATCCTGAGACGCGTTTCGACCGGTTAGGCCTTCATCAGTCTGTGTATAATAAAAAAAAAGCGAAAAGGGAGCTCTGCAGTGCTTCCCCTATTTGTAGGTGGATTCTCATGCTCCACTTTCCGTTCATTGCGCTCCTGGCGTTTCCCCGTTACCACTTTCGGTCTCCGCGGGTCGCTCCGATGCCGCTATTCCGCCCAGCGCCATCTTGGGTTCCCTTGTATGGCCACTCGTGTCCCGGCTATTATCCTATCACATTGCCATCTTGAAGGCCTTGGAGACGTTTATCATCAGCGCAATAGTGCAATCAATAAACTATAACATAGTACAAAGGGAATATGTCCTATATCCTTAATACGGCGCATACCTATTAATCAATAGTTAGAGGATCGTCCATATCCAAAATCTATACATTACAACTGAGCATTTTATATGGATCAAACTGCTTCCAAATGGATTAATGCCAATCTCTTTAAAGGGACGTTCAAAAATATTTAAAAAGGTGCCAATAATATAAACTATAATCCATCAGGAGAGATTACTTTAAGACTAAAAGCTCCTACAAAAATGCGGAAAATATAACTAATCCGCACAACAGGAATATTAGACAAGTTATTAAGAAATACTGGCCAATTCTTCTGAGACAGGACCCTATTTTGAGCGAGGTCCTACAAGAAAAACCTAGGATGTGCCATAGACGCCCAGCCCTGAGTTTTTTTATTTTTTTCTATTTTGTAGTCAAGCTCAGGCAATAACCGTATTCGTGTGAAGCACAAACACCCGGCACCTAGAACTGTAGGCACAGGGTAACTTCAACATAGGAGAGGGCAGGGAAACAATACAGAGCATCAGGCCTGCACCTCCCAAATAAATCTCTAGCTCCATGTACCCCACGGTCACAGTGACTCTTGTCACATATCTCCCCCTTTCGGTACGACTTACCCTGGACGGGCTGCTCATAGGGTTTCCAGGTCGGCCATGTTTTCCTGGACACATATTGCTATGTCATGCAGAGGGGGAGCACAGGGAAAGTGCTGCCCTGCAACATGTGTAATTAATATGCTGCAGGAAGGAAATCAAGGCAGGTCACCTGGGAATCCTTTATGATTTCTTCCCTGCAGGGGATGGATTATACATGTTGCGGGGTGGCATTTTTCATGCACTGCCCATCAGCATGAATATATTATATATGTATCCAGGAAAACATGGCCGCTCTGGCAGCCCTAGTTACTCACCATTTCAGTTTTTCCAAAGCAATGTCCATAACGAACAGGCACTGAAAAGAAGTCTCACTCCCAGCCCGACCGCGGCATCTCCCGCATCTTCCACTGGGGAGAAGAGCCAACCACACCATCTCCCATAGGGTTGCCAGGTCGGCCATGTTTAACTGGACACATATAACTTATTCATGCTGATGGGCAGTGCATTAGAAATGCCACCCCGCAACATGTATAATCCATACGCTGCAGGTAAGAAATTAAAAAGGAATTCCAAGTGATCTGCCTTGATCTCCTATCTGCAGCATATCAATTATACATCTTGCAGGGCAGCACGATTCCAGGCCCCCCCCCCGAATGAAATAGTTATATGTGTCCAGGAAAATATGGCCGACCTGGCAACTCTAACCTCCCGGTGCTCCCATCAGCCGCTGGAGAGAAAATGAGGTGTCCGGCGTCTCCTTAGAAAAGGATTGGGGGCCTGGACCGATTTCCCTGTATCCTGGGGGAACAACATTTGGAAACCTCCATCCCATCCCCAATCCCACAGCAAGTGCCCTCCACCTCCACCACCTCCACCACCTCCACTATCCGGGGGAGACGTCAGTATAACACACTGGAAAGGCGCAAAAAACACAAACAACAAAAAAAGGGGGATATTTGTAACAAAAACAATGAGTGAGGGGCTGCGACTCACACAATGACACCAGTATAAATAACAGAGGAGACGATTGGCTGTGTAATAAATGAAAATGCAGCAATAAAAGATGTTCATTAAATAAATAAATAAATCTGTGGCAATAAAATGCTTAATAAAGGGAGCGTAGAGTTAATAAACGCACATTATAAATAATATGTAATATATTAATCTTCCAACGATCAAACAGGCCCCAATACGATACACGCAGCATGCGAGGAATTATACAGGCACTTTGCCCACATAAAAACGTATCAATACTCTGTAATATGATCGTGATCCTCAATCTAAAAAAAATAAATCCAAATAAATCAGTATAATGCAGCCTGGGGGGGGGGGGGTCTTCCTACACCCCTCATCAACTAAAAAATACTTCCATGTGAAAGAGGGAAAAAAGCTCTTTTCAGCTTAAGATAAATAAGGAATGTCAGTCACTTCTCTAGAATCCGGCAGGAATCGAAATCTTACCACAATCACCAAAAACAAATCACCACATTTATTAAAAATACCCAACACATAAAAAGAAATTATAGGGGTTATACAGAAAGAGTCGATATGGCCCCGAAATGGCACCGAACCCCATACAGTGACATTTCATGGCCATTCGGCTATTCAGAAAGGCAAATTTTGGTGAATTGTCAGTGAAATACGGTGCCTGTTCAGCAGTAGTGAAATACAGTGCCTGTTCGGCGGCAGTGAAATATGGTCTCTGTTCGGTGGCAGTGAAATACGGTGCCTGTTCGGCGGCAGTGAAATACGGTGCCTGTTCGGCGGCAGTGAAATACGGTGCCTGTTCGATGGCAGTGAAATATGGTGCCTGTTCGGCGGCAGTGAAATACGGTGCTGTTCGGCGGCAGTGAAATATGGTGCCTGTTCGGCAGCAGTGAAATATGGTGCTGTTCGGCGCAGTGAAATACGGTGCCTGTTCGGCGGCAGTGAAATATGGTGTTCAGCAGCAGTGAAATCTGGTGCTGTTCGGCGCAGTGAAATACGGTGCCTGTTTGGCGGCAGTGAAACACTGCCTGTTCGGCGGCAGTGAGATACAATGTCTGTTCAGTGGCAGTGAAATACGATATCTGTTCAGCGGCAGTGAAATACGGTGTCTGTTCGGCGGCAGTGAAATACGGTGCCTGTTCGGTGGCATTAAAATCCCCCATAGAGAAGCAATGGTTAATCTATTCACATTGAACAGCAGAGAAATGTCAGTGAAATGCCCTGATGTTCAGTGGTTTCATTCGGCAGGTTTATTCAGGAGAATCCCATAGGTTTCAATGTTAAAAATATTACCGTTTTAATCCAATATCTAATAAACCGTTTATTATTTTAATCTGCAGCAAAAAGTCTAGATTTTTTAGGATCTTTTAGGCATTTTTTGGGATTTTTTCAGCAAAAGTTTCTTTCCGTTTTTTTTTTTTTTAAATCGTTTTTTCATTTTTCTGTACCAGACCTTATTATCATTCATAGGATTTTTATATGTAAATTCCAGACATTTCCCTTCAGTAGTTTTATTTACATACATCATTTAAATTTTCAAACTTTCAAGCGTACTTTTTTTTTTTTTTTTTTACCCTGTTCGTCAGCTTGTCGTTTTTTTCCGGCAGCTGATCTGTGCTGCGATCGGCGGCTTGTCTGCTTTTTACAACATATTCAGTGTGGTTTTTCCGGTGGTTCCGGTCGGTTTTCGGCAGGTTTTCCCTGCACTCCGGGTGCTCTGAGGTGAATGCTGATTACACCACACAGGGTGGGAAACTTTATATATAATATGGCAGGTCTCAAAATGTCAGGTCCCGAGCTACTAGCCAGTCCTTAAGAGTTACTCGCCACCAGTAGCCTTACCCATAACTCCACACCTAAACACACCCTCTTAAATTATCATTAAGCAATGTAAAACAAAGGAAAATAATGTGCGGTGTGTGTATGCGCGTATCCCGGAGCTCCACAGTAATAAAACTCAGTAATGTGCGGGGTGTATGAGCGCGAGTTTTATTCCTATGGAGCTCCGGGATTCGCTCATACACATTTCTGTGAGTTTTATTCCTATTGAGCTCCGGGATTCGCTCATACACATTTCTGTGAGTTTTATTCCTATGGAGCTCCGGGATTCGCTCATACACATTTCTGTGAGTTTTATTGCTGTGGTGCTCTGATAAGCTCATACACACGGCACATTACTGTTTCAGCACCGCTCAGGAGCTTTCCTCAGTATATATATATATAAATCACGAGTATAGCAGTCTGTAGTGATACAGCTGACCTAATCTATATATATATGTTAGAACACACTGTCCCTGCAACTACCTTGTAAGTCGACTTGAGCAACTCGAAGACTGTCACGGTGCTTGCTCAAAAAGTTGCATAGAATCCACGAATGGAGCCGCACAGGTGTAAATAAAATAAATTTATTAAAGCTTATAAAATTGACCGACGTTTCAGCTCATGTGTGAGCCATTCTCAAGGTCACATACATAATGAAAACATACCACTTAAATGCAAGACAGAGAATGAAGTCACCAATCAGATTGAAATGCCGGCCCTCCTGCATGTGCAACCAATATAATTATATATACAAATCACATAAGCATCGCTGCATGTGACCCATCACACGCCCAAGAGAAAAGGTTATCACAGTGACATAAACACAAGCACAGACATTTAAAAACAATCATGGAGGAATCAAAAAACAAACTATTCAAAAACACGAAAGTTCTTAAGAGGGAAAAGAAAAAAACATAATAAATAATAAATGAATAAAGAAGATTAGTGCCCCCATTCAGGGTACCCCAAAATAGAACTCAAAAATATAATAAATAAAAATTCGAATAAGAAACACATAACAAAAAAATCCTCAAAAAGAACCTGAAAACAAGAAAAAAAGAAGAGCGACCAAGAATTACTTTTGCAAGAGAGATTGGATGTTACCAAATCAATATACATGTATTTACTTAGATTATCTATCAGCCAAAAAGCAAGTGTATGAATTCTATTCCTTCAGTCCACGTGGAGTGACAGGATCCCATTTATGGATCCAAAAAGATTCACGCTGCAATAAAAGCTGAGATCTATTGCCACCACGGCGAAGTGGTGGAACATGATCAATGCCTATAAATCTAAGAGAGGGGAAGCGATGTTGACAAGATAAAAAATGTTTTGCCACTGGCATGTCAGTGTGATTGTCTCTGTAGGCGATATTTATAGCTGAGCGATGGCCACGTATGCGATCACACAATGTGAGATCAGTTTTTCCAACATACTCCAAACCACAGGGTCATGTGATAAGGTATATGACAAATTGAGTTTGACAAGTAATCCGATATTTGATGTTAAATCTACGTCCCGAATATGGATGGACGAAGGATGTTCCTGCTTGCATGTGGCTGCAGGTAACGCAACCTAAGCATTTAAAGCCCCCCCACTTTAATTATACTAGAGTTTGGCGTATATGAATTGTACGGGTTTTAGGATACGTAACGCCCCAACTATCGGCAGGAATAACCCTGATTATTGTAAGAAGTGGATGGCGATTGCCAATAGATGCTCGCTTGATTGGATGACCATCACATTGAAGAAGTAGGACGGGATCTTCAGCTCACGACTCGGTGTATTACTAAATATGAGAGCGACCATGCCTCAGTCATTTCCTCGGCCCCCTTTGCTCCACAATTAGTGAAGATCCAGGAAGACCTCGATAAATACAAGGCAGATCTCATTCGTTTTAAAAAACAAAAAGTTGAAAAGGTCAAATCTGATTATACCACACATCAGGTGTATCGATGGTTGAATGGTGATCGCCCTGGAGTGGATATGCTCCTAATCGCTCCAGAAGGAGAATTACCAAACCCATAATTCCCTCTGTAGATGTTACATCAGGCGAATCGGCGTCTGACACTGAACTTCCAGCCTCACATCCTCAAGGGGCTTCTTTTTAGGTGGCAATCAATCCCACAACACAGAGGTTTTACCTCCTTCAAGGATCCAAACCAGGGGAACAACCTTCACTCATGTAAAAGAGTACGACGGGGCGCAAAGAGGAAGGGGCACTCGAGGCAGACCACCACTGCACAGACGTTAGCCCCAGTTTTCAATCTTTCCAAAAAGAAACTTGAGCTGGCACATCTACAAGTTCTCAGCAAAGGTTTGACCTTTGTTCCAACCTTCAATAAACCAGCCTTTGACTTGGAGGTCCAAAATTACAAACTTCAACGTATTTTGGCGATCCAAGAGAACTTTGGCACAACCTCTGCCGGTGCATACTCTCAGCTGAGATTGAAGAGCACTAATGATGTCAAGACTTGTAACTATTTTGTTATTTCTTTTGGTAAAATTATACAGGAGAATTCACGGGGAATAATCCTTTTGTGGCGCCTGATGAGACAGTACGGGCTGCTGCCTAACCTAGGTACTAGGGCAGTGTTACACACCTGCCGATAATGTCTAGAGAAGGGGTGGTGTATCTATGTCGGGCGCTGCCTGTATGTGGGTATCTCGTACTTTGTGGAGCGCGATGTTCGTGGGGTAAATATCCCTCGATAGTCTACTAGAGGCTGGAAGTATTGGTGGTGAAATATTGGTGATTTGACTAGAACTTCTTGTGTTCAGAGCAGATGGTCTTAGTCATATATACAAAAAAACTATTGTATTGGATACAATGGTATGTATCATAAGCTGAAGCAGGATTCACATAGAGAGTGGTCAGGGGTTACCATCTAGTGGCTTAATGTAGTATTGCAGGGAACAGATTTCTCCAGTCTGATAAAAAGGTTACTCAGTGCCCTGCTGCCATCTGCTGGCTGGATTTGATATTACAGTCTGTGTTAATGAAGAAGGGAAGTGGCTGGTTCCTTCTTATCCTCCGTTGCGCAGGTCTTGTCCTCATAAGAGAAACAGAGAGAGGACATACATAGCGCAACACTTCTATCAAATATGGGGTGTTGTATGGAAAGGTGAATAAACTCACGTGGTCTAGAGCCTAGTGGGAATGTCAGGCTCAGACTTAGTCACTATTTATTAAGATTTAATAAATTTGTTATTTTATTTACACGTGTGCGGCTCAATTCGTGGAATATATATATCTATATACACATACACACATACACACACACTCCAGGATGCAAAATAATTTGAAATTGCAGCTATCATTTGCATATCTTTCCCAGCATTCTTTGCTGCATATGTGGAATGTAGCGCATGAGCTCTGATGCAGTTCTTTGAATTGCTGGGATGTGTAAATGACCTCTGCAATAATAAACATATGTATTAAAAAAAAAATCACAACTATGGCAGTATGTAGTGATACCTTTCTTATTGGACTAACGTTCCAATAAAAAAGTATCACTACGTACTGCTATACTCGTGATTTTGGCATCTGGACTAACATGGCCTATCACGCGCCCATATACACGCTCAGGTCTATGCGCCCATATACACGCTCGGCTCACGCGCCCATATACACGCTCGGCTCACGCGCCCATATACATGCGAGGTCTACACGCCCATATGCACGCTCGGCTCAGGCACCCATATACACGCTCAGCTCAGGCGCCCATATACACGCTCGGCTCAGGCGCCCATATACACGCTCGGCTCAGGCGCCCATATACACGCTCGGCTCAGGCGCCCACATACACGCTCGGCTCACGCACCCACATACACGCTCGGCTCAGGCGCCCACATACATGCTCGGCTCACGCGCACACATACACGCTCGGCTCACGCGCACACATACACGCTCGGCTCACGCGCACACATACACACTCGGCTCACGCGCACACATACACACTCGGCTCACGCGCACACATACACACTCGGCTCACGCGCACACATACACACTCGGCTCACGCGCACACATACACGCTCGGCTCACGCGCACACATACACACTCGGCTCACGCGCACACATACACACTCGGCTCACGCGCACACATACACACTCGGCTCACGCGCATACACTTATAAATTCGACCAGAAAGATGTGTTGATAGGAGGGATAACTAAAACCTCATTAGAGAATCTGTTCAGTGCTCTGGCCTTGTAGGGGTTAAACAGCATGAATGCAGCAGGACCTCCCCCCCCCACACATACCTATGCTCAGCCAAGTGTTTAATCAGGAGGGGGAGAATCTGGTATCTCTGCATCTCCTGGTTTGACAGTGATGGCCCAGGCTCCATGCTGTGCAGGGGTAGAGGGGAGACAGGCAGCACAGCTTCTGCTGCTTTGTCCCCAGACACAGACCTCTGTGTGATCTGGCTCCATTTCTCTCTGGTTAGGTGGTGAAGGGGCAGTGGGTGTAGCCTGTGTGTGCCTGCCCTGCTAGCACCATGCTCCACATGATGGCCAACGAGAAATTCTGGGGCAGGGCAGCTTTCAGCTAAGAAGAACCACAGTTACTTTGAAGAGACCCCCCTAGCTGTTGAGGCCCGGGTGCCATGGCAACCGCTGCAGCCTTGTAATTACCTCCATGGCAGCAGCTCCTCTCAGAGAATCCGAACACTCAGGCTTTTTTTTTTCGTGCACAAAGGCTTCTGGGCTCTGGGTCAGCTCACGTGACACAGACCACGCGGAAGCTGGCTGAGTGCAGACGCTGGGAAGATGTGAAAGCACATCTCTCCCAGCGTTAGGTCCATCCCTGCTTGCGGCGCTGCCCCCCTCCTTCCTCGCTATGCACTGTGGCAGATAGTATCACATGAAAGGGAATGTCAGTGACGGTTCCATGCCGACACTGGCATTCCAATTACAGCACAATTTCTACTCGCCCTCCCCCAATTTCCACTCGCAAATTGTGAGGGGGCGAGTGCAAATTTTGACCCCTGTAATATGGCATGTTAGATGGGGTTAATATGATATTGTTTTTGCATGTATTTGGATTCTTTAAATATCCTTTTTTTAATTAGGTTTTTAGCAGTGCTGTGTGTTGTCTAGTGTTATTCATCAAATGGTAAATTATTTCATGTTAATGTTTTTATAACAGACTATTATTTGGCAAAGAAGGGGTTAATAACTTTATATATTGTATCATCTGGATGAAGTAGAGGTAACATCACTGCTCTATAGCTGTGGAGACACCAGTTCGATCCCGGCCAGAGCACCTCTCCAGTAAGTGTCCTTGGGCGAGACACCTAACGGTACATACTCACCACCCAGGACATACTGAAAACCAGAGAAATCTCTATGTATCCTTCCTGGGAAACCAGAGAAATCTCAATGTATCCTTACTGGAAAACCAGAGAAATTTCAGTGTATCCTTCCTGGAAAACCAGAGAAATCTCAATGTATCCTTCCTGGAAAACCAGAGAAATCTCAATGTGTCCTTCCTGGAAAACCAGAGAAATCTCAATGTATCCTTCCTGGAAAACCAGAGAAATCTCAATGTATTCTTCCTGGAAAACCAGAGAAATCTCAATGTATCTATCCGTCCTGGAAAACCAGAAAAATCTCAATGTATCCTTCTTGGAAAACCAGAGAAATCTCAGTGTATCCTTCCTGGGAAACCAGAGAAATCTCAGTGTATCCTTCCTGGGAAACCAGAGAAATCTCAATGTGTCCTTCCTGGAAAACCAGAGAAATCTCAATGTGTCCTTCCTGGAAAACCAGAGAAATCTCAATGTGTCCTTCCTGGAAAACCAGAGAAATCTCAATGTGTCCTCCTGGAAAACCAGAGAAATCTCAATGTATCCTTCCTGGAAAACCAGAGAAATCTCAATGTATCCTTCCTGGGAAACCAGAGAAATCTCAATGTGTCCTTCCTGGGAAACCAGAGAAATCTCAATGTATTCTTCCTGGAAAACCAGAGAAATCTCAATGTATCTATCCGTCCTGGAAAACCAGAAAAATCTCAATGTATCCTTCTTGGAAAACCAGAGAAATCTCAGTGTATCCTTCCTGGGAAACCAGAGAAATCTCAGTGTATCCTTCCTGGGAAACCAGAGAAATCTCAATGTGTCCTTCCTGGAAAACCAGAGAAATCTCAATGTGTCCTTCCTGGAAAACAGAGAAATCTCAATGTGTCCTTCCTGGAAAACCAGAGAAATCTCAATGTGTCCTTCCTGGAAAACCAGAGAAATCTCAATGTGTCCTTCCTGGAAAACCAGAGAAATCTCAATGTGTCCTTCCTGGAAAACCAGAGAAATCTCAATGTATCCTTCCTGGAAAACCAGAGAAATCTCAATGTATCCTTCCTGGGAAACCAGAGAAATCTCAATGTGTCCTTCCTGGGAAACCAGAGAAATCTCAATGTATTCTTCCTGGAAAACCAGAGAAATCTCAATGTATCTATCCGTCCTGGAAAACCAGAAAAATCTCAATGTATCCTTCTTGGAAAACCAGAGAAATCTCAGTGTATCCTTCCTGGGAAACCAGAGAAATCTCAGTGTATCCTTCCTGGGAAACCAGAGAAATCTCAATGTGTCCTTCCTGGAAAACCAGAGAAATCTCAATGTGTCCTTCCTGGAAAACCAGAGAAATCTCAATGTATCCTTCCTGGGAAACCAGAGAAATCTCAATGTGTCCTTCCTGGGAAACCAGAGAAATCTCAATGTATCCTTCCTGGAAATCGAGAGAAATATCTATGTATCCTTCCTGGGAAACCAGAGAAATCTCAATGTGTCCTTCCTGGGAAACCAGAGAAATCTCAATGTATCCTTCCTGGGAAACCAGAGAAATCTCAATGTGTCCTTCCTGGGAAACTAGAGAAATCTCAATGTATCCTTCCTGGAAAACCAGAGAAATCTCAATGTATTCTTTCTGGAAAACCAGAGAAATCTCAATGTATCCTTACTGGAAACCAGAGAAATCTCAATGTATCCTTCCTGGGAAACCAGAGAAATCTCAATGTGTCCTTCCTGGGAAACCAGAGAAATCTCAATTTATCCTTACTGGAAACCAGAGAAATCTCAATGTATCCTTCCTGGGAAACCAGAGAAATCTCATGTATCCTTCCTGGAAAACCAGAGAAATCTCAACGTATCCTTCCTGGAAAAATACTTTGTCAAAAAAATAAAAATAATATATAGTGCTAAGGGTGGAAGGCACGGTCATGCCAAAGGAGGCTCTCAGGGGGCGGGGCTAAACTAATGTCAGAAGGACAGCACAGAGAAAGGTGCAGGTACAAGGAGTAGCCCGCCCCACCCCGCCTCCCCACACGTTAACGATATAGTCAGAATATTGTAAATTCCTAGTGATTATAAGCAGCTTCGGGGAGCTTGAGTCGCGCCGCTTCGTGTGGTGTCGCTCTGGCAGTGGTGGGCGGCTCGCTCTGACGTTTACATTAAGGCTCCTCTCACATTTGTTGATCCGCAGCGGTAATATGTGTCTCTCTGCTCATTTTACCGTATTCCATATGAGCGACATTTAATCCGTGATACATTCTGATACAATTCTCTGCGGAGAACATGGTTACAATCAGGGTTATTCAGAGCGAGGTGAAAAGCAGGAGAATGACTGGAGAATGGAAAATTCAGGTCAGAATAGCTAAACCAGAAAAATTCTCCCTTTCATCTCACTTTCTAAATCGGCTATTTTGACCTAGAATTTTTCATTCTCCAGCCATTCTCCTGCTTTTCACCGCTCTTTGAATACCCTGTATATTGTCAGTGGATGCATCTAACCGGGTGGAGGTTTCTTTCTTTTTATATATAAGAAAGTATTTTTCCTTTTATTGACATTTTAGATTTCCCTATATATGTTTGGTATTTTAATAAATGTGACTTTTTTTAATGGTGATTTTGGTAAGATTTCGATTCTTATCGGATTCCAGATAAGTGACTGAGATTCCTTTTATAAATCTTAAGCTGAAAAGAGATCCTTTTTGTCTTTTCCTCCACCTGCAAGTATTTTATAGCCAACAAGGTGGAAAGCCTGCCCAGAGGGCAGTCTATTGTGTTTATACTGCCCCTGCTCATGGATATTGCCCCAGCACGTGGATATTGCCCCAGCTCTTGGATATTGCCCCAGCACGTGGATATTGCCCCAGCACGTGGATACTGCCCCAGCACGTGGATACTGCCCCAGCTCGTGGATACTGCCCCAGCTCGTGGATATTGCTCCAGCACGTGGATATTGCCCCCAGCTCGTGGATACTGCCCCAGCACGTGGATACTGCCCCAGCTCGTGGATACTGCCCCAGCACGTGGATATTGCTCCAGCACGTGGATATTGCCCCCAGCTCCTGGATATTGCCCCAGCACGTGGATATTGCCCCCCAGCTCCTGGATATTGCCCCCAGCTCCTGGATATTGCCCCCAGCTCCTGGATACTGCCCCAGCACGTGGATATTGCCCCCCAGCTCCTGGATATTGTCCCCAGCTCCTGGATACTGCCCCAGCTCATGGATATTGCCCCCAGCTCATGGATATTGCCCCCAGCTCATGGATATTGTCCCCAGCTCCTGGATATTGCCCCCAGCTCATGGATATTGCCCCCAGCTCCTGGATATTGCCCCCCAGCTCCTGGATACTGCCCCAGCTCATTGATATACTGCCCCCAGCTCATGGATATTGCCCCCCAGATCAGACCCCAGACCAGACATGGGGCAGCTGTTCGAATGCTCTATTGGCATTCAGACAGCCGCCCCATGAGCTCCGCGCCATACTAACCTTTCCGAGCGGCGCCAGGGAAATGAAAGTTTCCACGCTTCTGCTCGTTGAAGGACCCAAGTCGCGGTCACGTGGGACTCCCACGTGACCGGGGCTTGGGTCTTTCAAAGAGTGGAAGCGAGGGAACTTTCCCTCCGCCGCTCGGGGGTTGGATGCGTGCGGCAGCCGGGTAGAGGCTGCGAGCGCAGCCTCTACCCGGCTGCTGTGTGCATCTTGTAACCGCCGCGGCGAGCGCACAGCCGGCTCGTGCCGCGGCGGTTGCATGCGCGCGCAACCAACCGCCGCTGGTTGCGCGCGCATGCGCAGAGTAAGGCTTGGCGACGGACACGCCAAGCCTTACTCTATTATAGTATAGATGAAGGGTGTAGGAACACACCCCCCCCCACACCCAGAACACCCACATTATACTCTTTATTTGGATATTTATTTATTTTTTTGGTTTGAGGATCACGATCATATTACAGAGATTTGATGAGTTATTAAGTGGTCGTATAATTCCTCGCTTGCCGCATGTATCTTATTAGACATTTTAAATGACACAGATTTTTGAAGGACTTTTTTTTTTGGTGCTGCGTGTTCATTTATTGCGCAGAAAATCATCTGGGGAAGGGGGGCAGCAGGTCACTGTTGTGCGGGGAGGGGGGCATCCTGACCCCTCAGGCTGGAGCTTAATCTGCCGTTGAGAAGTGCTGCCAGTACTCTCTCCCTGAGGTGCTGACTGCCTCCTCTCCCTGAAGCTCGCTCTGTCCATGGAGTAAGAATGGGATGGCTGTAGGTTCCTCTGACTCCTCTGCCAGCCTGTGGCTCTGCTCCTTTCGCCTGAAGCCTGCAACAGCAGTTTGAGGACAGAGGTCAGCGACTCTCTGCCCCAATACCAGCTCTTCTGCTTGGGTGGTGAAGAGCTCCTCCATGAACAAAATGAGGTCCTCTACCTCCGAGACAACTGTCATCATGAGCTGGGAATCTGGGCCAGCTGCCCCCCATCTTCCATGTGCAGTGGGAAACACCTCAGTCTCTCCTACAACCAGAGTCCATGACTGGCCCAACCAAATCCAAGCCCTCAAGCTCCCTCAGCCATCCTTGGCTGGGAACATACTGTAGGATATCTGGGTCGGCTGCCCAGCATCCCAGTAAATCACCAATGGGGATCTCGTTCTTGCCCACCATTGCCAGGCAATCCTTCTGGCTACAAATGTCATCTGGTTCGGTCCAGCCTGAAAACTCGTCCTTGTTACACTCCACTAGGGATGGGCCGAACACGATTCGAATGCAATGCAAGTCAATGGGGCTCGAACGTTCGAAAATGAAGGTCCCCTCCAGAGGGCATATATGCAAGATATTGGTCATAAAAGGTGTATGGGGGTCCGAGTCCTGACCTGGGGGAAAGGAAACAATGAAATACAAATTTTTAAAAAAAGTGTTTTTAACCCAAAAATGATTTTTTGAGCCATTTCCCCGCTGTGCGCTGAGCTCATTTTTACCGCTTTTGCTCATGTTTAAACGCGATTTGAAGCCATGAGAAATGTTTGAGCAACGAGTGGGAAAAATGACGATCTTAACACAAACGTTAACACTCACTTGCGTGAGCATTAACGTTTGCTGCGGCGTTCACCGCATATTTGTAACGATTCCCCAGGACAGACCTGGTAGGATCCCTGGTAACAGACCTCTAACCCTCCGATCCTTAGGATGGTCGGGACTCGCACCACTAAACCTAACCTCTAGCAGCCACACAGGCCGGGGAGACAGCAGCCAAAAAATATAACCACAGACTGAGATCAATATATGTTTGTACTGCGCTATAGTATATGGCAGGATGGAAACGCACCAGCAGTAACAAGCAGCGGAATATACCAGACAGGGGCGCAGAGCGAGAGTAGTTGTTATAACAAAACCGGGTCAGCAACGTTTAGGCACTTGTACTGCGCTACTGTATATGGTGAGAATCGGCGCACACCAGTAGCAACAGGAAGCAAACAGAACAGGCAGGGAGTACACAGAGAGAATAGTCAAATGGCAGGCAAAGCCGGCAACAGATCGGGTCCTCAGAGCAAGCAGGGTCAGTAACGAGTATACAAACTGATACGGTAAGGCAGCGATGCGGGAATGAAACTCCACGGTACAGACTTAAAAGAGTAATGTCAAATAAAGGGTGTGAATGAAAAACTCTCTGCGGCGTAATTTCAAAGGGGGACTTTGATCTGAAATTACGCCGCAGAGAGTGCTGGGGGATTCATCAGATACGATCTTTGGCCCCACACGGTCTTAATGAGGGTTTTTCATTCACACCCTTTATTTGACATTACTCTTTGAAGTCTGTGCCCCCATGATCCAGCTATATGGGTGATTTTGAAGGATCATGCCTATTCGCCCAATGGTGTTAACATTGCAAAGCATTGTTTACGGCAGACTAAGCTCTGTGAGGGGTCATCGCAATCCTCCAACCTGATAGTCATTGAGTCTTGCGAGTCTGGTTGTTGTTATTATTTCAGCAGTTGTATCTCCTGATTGGCTGCGATAGAGTGTTCTAAATCGATTCGTCTTAGATAGTCAGATGACCTTTCATTCAGCTGATAGGTCATTTTCGTGTCCTGTAGCGTCATGCCCGAAGATTTCCTTTGCTTCCTGATAGACAGTGATTGGCCAATTTCAGTCATGTGACTAGGATCTGTTACAATATATACAGGGAGAGCGAACAACACTATCAGATTTACATTGACGCCTGATGAAGCCGATGTTTTGATGGGCGAAACACGCGTTTGTGTTGAGTGGTGGTTTTAAAATGTATTGGAGCTGGAAGTAGGAGGCAAGAATTGTGGATTTTTGTTATCAGCAGATGTCGGTCGCTGGTCGTTGGCATTAATCCCAGTTATGGGACCAATTGTTCACCGTATCGAGCAAGCCTAAGGATAACTTTGATTGCACTACTACCAATAGTTAGCACTCTGTAATTGCGCTTTGTTGCACCTTTATTTAGATTTGTTGGTTGAGTGCTATATGTATTTTCAATTATCGGCTGCCAATGAATGTATCGATGTGTAAACAATTATGGCCATAAATACCAATACGTACTGTTGGGTTATAGTGGAAGTCTAAGCCACTTGTGTGTGTCCAGCATTGACCCTACTGTTATACCAGTGAATTGGAATACGCCCTACTACAGCTCTGTTTTGTGTATATGTTTCGTTTGTTCCTTTTTATCGTAATTAATAAAAGTTATGACTAAATATTCAGCATCTTGATGTCTGTCTGAGGAAGCTTGACTTTCTCTTCTCTTTGCCATCGAGTTAAGTTAAGTAACCAAATTTGTAAGAAGAATAATTAATGCAGCATATGAATCCTCACACGGCCGGGCAGCACCTCTACAGTATAATAATGCAGCATATGATTCCTCACACTGCTGGGAAGCACCTCTACAGTATAATAATGCAGCATATGAATCCTCACACTGCCGGGCAGCACCTCTCTATACAGTATAATAATGCAGCATATGAATCCTCACACTGCCGGGCAGCACCTCTCTATACAGTATAATAATGCAGCATATGATTCCGCACACTGCCGGGCAGCACCTCTACAGTATAATAATGCAGCATATGAATCCGCACACTGCCGGGCAGCACCTCTACAGTATAATAATGCAGCATATGAATCCGCACACTGCCGGGCAGCACCTCTACAGTATAATAATGCAGCATTTGAATCCGCACACTGCCAGGCAGCACCTCTACAGTATAATAATGCAGCATATGAATCCATACACTGCCGGGCAGCACATCTACAGTATAATAATGCAGCATATGAATCCTCACACTGCCGGGCAGCACATCTACAGTATAATAATGCAGCATATGAATCCATACACTGCCGGGCAGCACATCTACAGTATAATAATGCAGCATATGAATCCTCACACTGCCGGGCAGCACATCTACAGTATAATAATGCAGCATATGAATCCTCACACTGCCGGGCAGCACCTCTACAGTATAATAATGCAGCATATGAATCCGCACACTGCCAGGCAGCACCTCTACAGTATAATAATGCAGCATATGAATCCGCACACTGCCAGGCAGCACCTCTACAGTATAATAATGCAGCATATGAATCCACACACTGCCGGGCAGCACCTCTACAGTATAATAATGCAGCATATGAATCCATACACTGCCGGGCAGCACATCTACAGTATAATAATGCAGCATATGAATCCTCACACTGCCGGACAGCACCTCTACAGTATAATTAATGCAGCATATGAATCCACACACTGCCAGGCAGCACCTCTACAGTATAATAATGCAGCATATGAATCCGCACACTGCCAGGCAGCACCTCTACAGTATAATAATGCAGCATATGAATCCACACACTGCCGGGCAGCACATCTACAGTATAATAATGCAGCATATGAATCCTCACACTGCCGCGCAGCACCTCTACAGTATAATAATGCAGCATATGAATCCACACACTGCCGGGCAGCACATCTACAGTATAATAATGCAGCATATGAATCCTCACACTGCCGGGCAGCACCTCTACAGTATAATAATGCAGCATATGAATCCACACACTGCCGCGCAGCACCTCTACAGTATAATGCAGCATATGAATCCACACACTGCCGGCAGCACCTTACAGTATAATAATGCAGCATATGATTCCGCACACTGCCGGGCAGCACCTTTACAGTATAATAATGCAGCATATGAATCCTCACACTGCCGGCAGCACCTCTACAGTATAATAATGCAGCATATGAATCCACACACTGCCGGGCAGCACCTCTACAGTATATAATGCAGCATATGAATCCACACACTGCCGGGCAGCACATCTACAGTATAATAATGCAGCATATGAATCCTCACACTGCCGGGCAGCACCTCTGCAGTATAATTAATGCAGCATATGAATCCACACACTGCCGGGCAGCACCTCTACAGTATAATAATGCAGCATATGAATCCGCACACTGCCAGGCAGCACCTCTACAGTATAATAATGCAGCATATGAATCCACACACTGCCGGCAGCACATCTACAGTATAATAATGCAGCATATGAATCTCACACTGCCGGCAGCACCTCTACAGTATAATAATGCAGCATATGAATCCACACACTGCCAGGCAGCACCTCTACAGTATAATAATGCAGCATATGAATCCTCACACTGCCAGGCAGCACCTCTACAGTATAATAATGCAGCATATGAATCCGCACACTGCCAGGCAGCACCTCTACAGTATAATAATGCAGCATATGAATCCACACACTGCCGGGCAGCACATCTACAGTATAATAATGCAGCATATGAATCCTCACACTGCCGGGCAGCACCTCTACAGTATAATAATGCAGCATATGAATCCACACACTGCCGCGCAGCACCTCTACAGTATAATAATGCAGCATATGAATCCACACACTGCCGGGCAGCACCTCTACAGTATAATAATGCAGCATATGATTCCGCACACTGCCGGGCAGCACCTTTACAGTATGATAATGCAGCATATGAATCCTCACACTGCCGGGCAGCACCTCTACAGTATAATAATGCAGCATATGAATCCACACACTGCCGGGCAGCACCTCTACAGTATAATAATGCAGCATATGAATCCACACACTGCCGGGCAGCACATCTACAGTATAATAATGCAGCATATGAATCCCCACACTGCGGGCAGCACCTCTACAGTATAATAATGCAGCATATGAATCCACACTGCCAGGCAGCACCTCTACAGTTAAATAATGCAGCATATGAATCCTCACACTGCCGGGCAGCACCTCTACAGTATAATAATGCAGCATATGAATCCGCACACTGCCAGGCAGCACCTCTACAGTATAATAATGCAGCATATGAATCCGCACACTGCCGTGCAGCACCTCTACAGTCTGACGCTAGCTTTAACCGGCGCGCTGTGTGCAGCTTCTGAGAAGATATTATATTAGTATAGCAGGGAAGCCGGCTGCACATTTTGCATCACTCCCTCTACACTAATAGCGTATCTTCTCAGAAGCTGCATACAGCGCACTGGTAAATGTAGCTTCTAACAGCGTGGGAGACTGGAGGCTGCGCTTGTTGGTGGATCCAGGAATCAGGTGAGTAATAGAAAGAAAAAAAAAGTTTTAATTTATGTCCTCGGATTTTTTTTTTTTAGAAATGTGATGCCTTACCTTAGCCTTGTGTTCAGTCAGTGGAGGCTCCCTGGATCCTGGTTGTGGGGGGGGGGGTCTGTCGTGGCTGCAGGTATAGTACCTCCCTCCCTGAGCCGCCTCTCTGCCACATGCACCCGGCCCGCAAAGTCGCAGCTCTGTCATCCGGCGGCCGCATGCTCCTCAAGGGATCCTTGGGAGGCCCCGGCGGGCTGCCCTCTACAGTGCCTGATTAGAGGGGCTAGTCTGCCTGATGTTTTAGCAACAAGATTGTTTTATCCCATAGGCTTCAATGTTAAAAATATTCATGTTTTAATTCAATATCTAATAAAGCGTTGCTTATAATATTCTGCAGTAAAGAGTCTCTTTATTTCTAGATTTTCTAGGATTTTTTAAGCAGTTAAAAAAAAAATCTAACTTTTTGCTAACAGCCTGAAAGTTCAAAGTTTGCGAACTTTCAAACAGCCGATGTTCGATGCGAACATCGAATCGATTCAAACCGGCAGCCCATCCCTACACTCCACATCCTTCGTGTAAATATGATCTTCGTCCAGCACAGCTCCCTCTTACAAGAAGACCCGGTCTACATACTTTGGAACTGGTCCATGCTGGTGTTCGATCCATATTTATTGAGGGGTCTCCAGTCCTTACCTCCTCAAGAATCTCCATGTCGCACTAGGTTTCACAACACACATACCTTTGGTAACTAGCTCCTTCTGCAGGCATCTCTTGGACGTCTGAGTCCTGTGGTCGGGAGCATATAATCCCACCAGCTGCCTGTCAATGTAACGCGGGATCCTGTACTCGCGTGCATAAAGCTCCCCTTTCTGTCTGTATCCCGATGGAGTAATGATTCTGGCACAAACCCACCCAGTCAATAGCCGGAGCTCCTTGCAGGGTATAAACCAAACTGGGACATAATTAGACCAGGGACAGGTAATGGAATCAACTCTGGTCAACGAGTCACATTGCGCAACAAAACAGATCAATAGGACAGTAGCAGTTTGTGAGGATAAACAGGGGATTCGGATTATACAGTGTCTGATAATGGGGCAGTGTTTGCCACTGAAGACAAATAAGGACCACTCCAACCTTTAACAGATGTAAACCTATTCTAGATAAGGGAGTTGACAAAAGGCTACAGTGACCCACATAGTAATGCTATTAGCAGATAGTTAGATAATTTTTTTACTGAGGTGGTGGATACATGGAACAGCCTTCCAGTTGAAGTGGTAGAGGCCAAAACAGTAATTGAATTTAAGCAGGCATGGGATAGGCATAAGGCTATCCTAAATAAAAGATAAATCCAGGTAAAGTATCCATGTAATTGGGCGACTAGATGGGCCGAAAGGTTCTTATCTGCCGACATTTTTCTATGTTTCTATGTTTCTATAAACATAGACAATAACGATAATAACAGTATTGCTACAAAACACAGACAACACAAACACCCTGCACCAAGCATTGTATGTACAGGGTGACTTCAACAAAGAGGGCAGGGAATCCATATAGAACATCAGGCCTGCACCACCCAAATTATTTTAGCATTTATATGGCGCCAACAGTTTCCGCAGCGCTTTACAATATCCAAAGGGAATGAGATACAGATAAACTAACATATGATGGAAACAGGAGGTGTAGAGTAGG
The DNA here is from genome assembly GCA_009667805.1 of Leptobrachium leishanense. Classification (NCBI taxonomy): domain Eukaryota; kingdom Metazoa; phylum Chordata; class Amphibia; order Anura; family Megophryidae; genus Leptobrachium; species Leptobrachium leishanense. The sequence continues at coordinate 158,744,805 of CM019069.1, forward strand.
GATGAGCTGTTCGGTTCGGATGGTTCAGAGTTTGGCCCGAACTTAACCTGTTCGGTTAGATCGCGAACTCATAACATTTCCGGGTGTTCGGAGCAAGTTCGATCACAATGGCCCATAATGCACTTTCCCACTGGCCTGAAGTTCGTAATTGGCTACAGCCTTGTGTAACGTTGGGGGCTTCCAGCCCTACCTGTGTGCTTGAGGTCAGCAAGTCTGATGCTGCTCGCTGACCACTGCCTGGTTTAAATGGAGACAGGCAGGGAGGTGATTGCATGAGGTGTGGCTTGAGTGGGGGGCGTGGTCTGGTGAAGGTCTTTAAAAACCCTCAGTATAGTTTCAGAAGTTGCCAGATCGTGGTTATCCATACCTGAGCGCCTTGTACCTGACTGCTATAGTGATTTAACCTGTTACTGACCTCTGCTTGTGTTCTGACCATTCTGCCTTCTGTTGCCCTAGACTATTTGCTTGTACTACGCTACTGCTCTGATATTGACCCGGCTATTCCATTTGACCATTCTGAACTCTGTATTCCTGATTCTGGCTCGGCTGACTCCTCTCTGTATTGTTAACCCTTTTCTGTCTAGCTAGTTTACCTGGCCAATTCTAAGGACCAGACAGATAGGGATCATTCACAGCTACACTGTTGGTAGCTTCTGGGTTTTGTGGAGTGTTGGGAGTTAAGTACTGCGTGGTGGGATCTGGGAACCGTGACATTACGATCTGGCCCATATGGATCCCGCAGATTTAACACAGCACTTGGCTACCTTTGTATCCAGAGAGGATGAGCAGGATCATAGGATGGATCAGTTTGCCATTGCCTTACAAACTATCCTGAATCGTACTGCACACCTGGAACCAGTTGGGGTTGCACCCCCGCCTGCTATACCTGTGTCCCCTGTTGTTCAGACATCCCAGGTACACATAATGAGGCAGCCAGTACATAGTGAGCGAGCAGTAATTCTAGAGGTGCTGGAGATCCTGAGAGGGGCTAACAAGCTCATTACTCAGCACCTGGATATCCTGTATGCAAGTTTGCTGCAACCTCCTAGGGACGTCTTCCCAAAGGAGCCTGTTCCAGTTCCAGTTAAAGTTCCAGAGGACCCCTGACCCTGGAGAAAGGGTATGGAGGAAGACTCAGGGCTTATGCTTTTATTGCGGTTCTTTCCTGCATAAAAGAATGGACTGTCAATTGCGCCCCCAGAAGTTACCCTCCATGTTCCAGCCTTACCAGCCCCAGAGTCTACTGCCCTGCACGTCGCAGGATGTCCAAAATCCACTGCCCAACAGGGAGAGACCAGGTGTAATGCCCAGCAGTGGGAAGTTAAGAGTGCTGCCCTGCAGCATGAACAATCTAAGGTGGCTGCTCAGCAGCACAAAGAATCTGAGTCTGCTGTTTGTCAGCTTCAAGTCCTGTCCATGTCTACTGTGCCTAAGCTAGCAGTTCCAGTCAAGAGTGCTGCCCTGCAGCACGAACAAATCAAGTCCACTGCCTCGCAGTGCGAGATCTGGTCCACCGCTAACCAGTTTGAGAGCCAGTCCACTGCACAGCAGTTCAAGAGACAGTGCCAAGCCAAGGTGGTTGCAAAGCAGTGTGATCAAGATTGTTGCAGAGCCAGCAGCTGCAAGCCACGCTCACCCGAGCCGGCAGCTGCAAGCCACGCTCACCCGAGCCGGCAGCTGCCAAGCCACGCTCACCCGAGCCGGCAGCTGCCAAGCCACGCTCACCCGAGCCGGCAGCTGCCAAGCCACGCTCCACCGAGCCGGCAGCTGCCAAGCCACGCTCACCCGAGCCGGCAGCTGCCAAGCCACGCTCACCGAGCCGGCAGCTGCCAAGCCACGCTCACCGAGCCGGCAGCTGCCAAGCCACGCTCACCCGAGCCGGCAGCTGCCAAGCCACGCTCACCCGAGCCGGCAGCTGCCAAGCCACGCTCACCCGAGCCGGCAGCTGCCAGCCACGCTCACCCGAGCCGGCAGCTGCCAAGCCACGCTCACCCGAGCCGGCAGCTGCCAAGCCACGCTCACCCGAGCCGGCTGTTGCCAAGCCACGCTCACCCGAGCCGGCTGTTGCCAAGCCACGCTCACCCGAGCCGGCTGTTGCCAAGCCACGCTCACCCGAGCCGCTGTTGCCAAGCCACGCTCACCCGAGCGGCTGTTGCCAGCCGCTCACCCGAGCCGGCTGTTGCCAAGCCACGCTCACCCGAGCCGGCTGTTGCCAAGCCACGCTCACCCGAGCCGGCTGTTGCCAAGCCACGCTCACACCGAGCCGGCTGTTGCCAAGCCACGCTCACCCGAGCCGGCTGTTGCCAAGCCACGCCCACCCGAGCCGGCTGTTGCCAAGCCACGCCCACCCGAGCCGGCTGTTGCCAAGCCACGCCCAAGTCACCACAGAGTCGTGCTAAAGGCCCCTCCTGTCCTTGCCAAGGGTGCTACCCAACCGGTCCACACCAAGTGCGCTGCCCCACCGAGCCCAGCTGTCCCGGCGTCTTCGAGCCCAGTGGTTCCAGTCCAGTCGCCGCAGAGCCGTGCCAAGGTCCCTGACCCACAGATCCATGCTGTTGCCGCCATGACTAAGTCGCAGCAGAGCCGTGCCGGGGTCACTGACCCGCAGATCCATACCACTGGTGCCGTGTTCATGTTGCCGCAGTGCAGAGAGGACACTGTTGCTGTCCATTCCGCGTCCTGTACCAGGGGTAGGAGACGCAAAAGGACTGGTGCCAGTGCCTTCCAACCTGGACCCAGCTTTGGCTCCCAAGAGGTCTGTACCTCAGGCCCGCAAGCCCGAGAGTCGAGTCCTGTCCCTGCTGGATGTTTCCGAGCCTCTAACGGTGCTATTATATGCCTTGAGGACCGAGAGGTGTATGAGAGGGCTCTACGTATCTACAAGACCCATTGACTTTTTCTTGTCATTTTTCTTGTCCTCTTTTGAGCATCCGGCGTCTGCTCGTGGAGAGGGGTACTGTAACGTTGGGGGGTTCCAGCCCTACCTGTGTGCTTGAGGACAGCAAGTCTGATGCTGCTCGCTGACCACTGCCCTGTTTAAATGGAGACAGGCAGGGAGGTGATTGCATGAGGTGTGGCTTGAGTGGGGGGCGTGGTCTGGTGAAGGTCTTTAAAAACCCTCAGTTTCAGAAGTGGCCAGATCGTGGTTATCCATCCTGAGCTCCTTGTACCTGACTGCTTATATGATTAACCTGTTACTGACCTCTGCTGTGTTCTGACCATTCTGCCTTCTGTTGCCCTAGACTATTTGCTTGTACTAAGCTACTGCTCTGATACCGACCCGGCTATTCCATTTGACCATTCTGAACTCTGTATTCCTGATTCTGGCTCGGCTGACTCCTCTCCGCATTGTTAACCCTTTTCTGTCTAGCTAGTTTACCTGGCCAATTCTAAGGACCAGACAGATAGGGATCATTCACAGCTACACTGTTGGTAGCTTCTGGGTTTTGTGGAGTGTTGGGGGTTAAGTACTGTGTGGTGGGATCCGGGAACCGTGACACCTTGCACCTGACCACAGGTCTGGTGCAAGACAGGTTCAACAGTATGCCAATTACGGCTCAGTCCTGATTGGGCAAATTTTGCCCAATCATGGGCTCACAGAGTTAAGTCGCGCAGCACACTAACGTTTCAACTCGTCTTCACCACGCATTTGAGGAGATTTCATAGAAGATTGTTGTGTGTTGTTACTGCCCGTCTGCCACGCTACTGGGGGGGTCTGGGGGGTCTCATTTCTACAAAATATCTAGGAATTTTGGTGATGTGTGTCTTGTCACTGTGCCAGCAAGTATTTTTGTGGGTTACAAATTTCTTTAAAACATTTGAATTGAGGTGATCTGTCTCTTGTCACACAGCCAGTGCCACGCAGTATTTTGGGGCTCACTATAATTTCTACAAAATATTTGGGAATTGAGGTGATCTGTGTCTTGTCACACAGCCAGTACCACGCAGTATTTTGAGGCTCACTAATTTCTACAAAACCTTTGGGAATTGAGGTGAATCTTCTGTGTCTTGTCACTGCCAGCAAGTATTTTGGGGTCACTATAATTTCTACAAAACATTTGGGAATTGGTGATCTGTGTCTTGTCACACAGCCAGTGCCACGCAGTATTTTGGGGCTCACTAATTTCTGCAAAATATTTGGGAATTGTTATAATCCGTGTGTTCTCACTGCCTGCCACCCATCAAGGGGTCTCACTGATTTATAAGAGGTTTCTGAGATTTGTGTCTTCTCACTGCCACCCATCAGGGGGTCACACTGCATTTTAGGAGGTTTCTGTGAATTGTAATCTGTGTCTTGTCACTGTTGCCAGCTATCAGGGGGTCCTATCAGGGGGTCTCACTGACTTGTAGCAGAATTCTGCGAATCGTAGTTTGTGTCTTGTCACTGGCACCCATCAGGGGGTCTCACTGATTTATAGGAGGTTTCTGGGAATTATAATCTGTGTCATGTCACTGGCTGCCAGCTATCAGGGTGTCTCACTGAGTTATACCAGAGTTCTGGAAAGCTTTAATCTTTATACCAGAGTTGAATCAGAGTTCTGTATATATTTAATCTATATATCACTCACCATGTCTGAAAGAACAAAAAGGAAAGGCAGACGCTCCCAGACACAGATAAGAGGGCAAGCAGCCCCTGTGTCGGGAGGCTGTGCCTCTGGTCATGGTGGACGTGGTGCATCCTCTGCAGGGGCACGCTTGTCCTTTCAAACTGGTGCTGGCCGTCTTAAGCAGCAGCAACATACAGAGGACTTGGTGGATTGGCTAACCAGGCCATCCTCATCCACCGAGTCCTCTGCCAGCCAGGCTTGTAGTTCTTTACAGTCCACCTCAGCTGCCAAAACATCTAATGCAGCCTCCATGTCCACAGCTACTCCTGCTGTAGCCTCGCTATCACACACGGAGGAGTCAGCTGAATTGTTTGACTACAATGACAGTGACATGCTGCTTGAGGATGCGCAGCAAGTACAGTGCTCTGATTCAATCTCTGAGGTTGAGGGAGTATAATCAACCTAGAGGAAGGGGGTGCCAGTAATGACACACAAATAACTGGCACTCATGTTGCCCTAGCAGCTGCAGCATACTGCCAAGTTGGCTCCAGTGACGAGGAGATAGGGGGTGATGATGACAATGATGATGAGGTCACTGACTCCACCTGGGTGCCTGATCGAACAGAGGAATTAAGGGAGGAGGAGGAGGCACAGCAAACACGAGGCACAACAACCTCTGTGACCAACTGTAGCACTACCCAGTCCAAGGAATCAGATGTCAGAGCTGCTCCGGTGCAGAGCGCTGTTGTCTCGAACACATGCAGGAACTCTGCTGTCTGGGAGTTCTTTAAGAAATGTGCAGCAGACCCCACCGTTGCTATTTGTAATCTATGTCAGATGAGGCTGAAGTGTGGGATAAACACCGGACACTTGGGTACCACGTGGGTTGTATCTTGGATGGGCGCTGCACTTTTATGCTATAGGGGTTGCTTAACTCTATGGCATGTGTATCTATTCGTGAATATATACACTGAAATGAGATGCGTACGATGTACACGAGAGTATTCTGATGGTGCAGTTGTGCTGAACTGTGATGGTATGGATAGTGCCCGTGGGTAACTATCTTACTGGTGGATTTGAAAATAAATCGGAATGCAGATGTTAATAGTCTTTTGGGTTTGTGACAAATAATAAGTTCTGTCCCCAGTCTGCGGTTGCCACCTTTTGGTTGGAAGGGGCTGTGTATTGTATGGTGTTCTGTGTTTAAAGGAAGAGGAATATATTCCTTGTCCTGTACTGCCACCTGGTGGTCAAAAGATGGCAGTGTGGAGATGGTCTGGGGAAAATTGATTCTTTATCTTCCTTCTTGATGCAGGAGTACAGCCTCAAAATAAAGGGGTGGAGAAGCAGGATAGTGTGTTACCGAGACCAACTATAGGTATAAAGGTAAAATAGATGTCAACTCACGTGGTTCTGAGCCGGTATGAATACCACGCTCACTCTTGAATACTCTCCCAGACAGTAAAGGCGGCCGGGCACCCTTCTTTCCCTGCCTTCTGCTTTCCTTGCCTCTGGCTTCTTCCTCTCTGTTGGGCTGGAGTCCTCGCGGTGTTGCAGCTGGATTCTGCCCTGTGGATGAATACTGCCAGGCTTGGAAAAACCAGGATACAGGTTTCAAGGGAAAAAGGGGTTTTTAATCAAAAATAAATAAAATATAACAACAGTTATAAAAGAGGGATTTTATTTTATTTATTTTTGATTTAAAAACCCTTTTTCCCTTGAAACCTGTATCCTGGTTTTTCCAAGCCTGGCAGTATTCATCCACAGGGCAGAATCCAGCTGCAACACCGCGAGGACTCCAGCCCAACAGAGAGGAAGAAGCCAGAGGCAAGGAAAGCAGAAGGCAGGGAAAGAAGGGTGCCCGGCCGCCTTTACTGGCTGGGAGAGTATTCAAGAGTGAGCGTGGTATTCATACCGGCTCAGAACCACGTGAGTTGACATCTATTTTACCTTTATACCTATAGTTGGTCTCGGTAACACACTATCCTGCTTCTCCACCCCTTTATTTTGAGGCTGTACTCCTGCATCAAGAAGGAAGATAAAGAATCAATTTTCACCAGACCATCTCCACACCGCCATCTTTTGACCACCAGGTGGCAGTACAGGACAAGGAATATATTCCTCTTCCTTTAAACACAGAACACCATACAATACACAGCCCCTTCCAACCAAAAGGTGGCAACCGCAGACTGGGGACAGAACTTATTATTTGTCACAAACCCAAAAGACTATTAACATCTGCATTCCGATTTATTTTCAAATCCACCAGTAAGATAGTTACCCACGGGCACTATCCATACCATCACAGTTCAGCACAACTGCACCATCAGAATACTCTCGTGTACATCGTACGCATCTCATTTCAGTGTATAGAGTTAAGCAACCCTATAGCATAAAAGTGCAGCGCCCATCTAAGATACAACCCACTTTTTTCTATACCGATATCCAGGTAGATTCAGGCACTACCAAAGTATCTTAGGAAGGCAGCAGCACTTTTTACCCACTAAAGAGACCAGTGCCAATTGTAGTTAACCCCCCCTTTTTTCCACTTGGGTACCACGTGCTTGAGGTGACGTATGAACAAGTGCCACACATCACGTTGGAGCAAAACTTTGCATAGGTCCTCCTCCTCATATGTCTCTACCCACACTGTATGTCCTGCCATGTCATTGCCTACAACTTCCACCGACAGGGATGATGCTACAGTAACGGATGTACCAGGTCCTTCCTCACAATGTGACATCATCCCAGTAGCTGAAGATTTACACAGTCAGATTACGTTGCCGCAGCTGCTGCAGCGAAAGAAAAAATATAGTCCCAACCACAGCGTCTAAATGCCAGCTTAGCAAAATTACTCGCATTGCAGCTGGTGGACTCTGCTCCCTTCCGTGAATTTGCTGAATGTGCTGTACCACAGTGGCAGGTTCCAAAACGCCATTACTTTTCACGCAAGGCCATTCCAGCACTATACCAGCATGTGGAAGACACTTTTATCCAGTCATTGGGAAAGGCAGTCAGCAGCAAGGCGCATGTGACTTTAGACACGTGGTCCAGCAAGCATGGACAGGGTCGTTACATTTCCTTCACCACACACTGGGTAACTCTGATTGCAGCTGGGAGTGATCCAAGACAGGGCTCTGTGCTGGAGCTTGTTCATCCACCACGCCTCCAGAAAGCTGCTTGTATGAGGTCTGTCTGCTCCACCACCACCTCTTCCTCCTCCTCCTCCTTCTTTGTCTCTGGCGAGGTGGCAGTTAAACCGACGCCTGACAGGGTCTATGCAATGGCTCAAGCAAAAAGATGCCATACTGTGCTTGAGCTGGTTTGTTTAGGGGACAGGAGCCACACCGGGTCAGAAATTTTGTCAGTTCTGCAGGGGCAGGTGCAGAGATGGTTAACACCACGCCAGCTTGAGCTGGGAATGATCGTCTGCGATAATGGTAGCAACCTTCTCTCTGCCCTACACAAGGGTAAATTGACGCATGTACCATGCCTAGCACACGTCCTAAATCTGGTGGTACAGCGTTTCCTAACCAAGTACCCAGGGCTGCCAGAGCTTCTCATCCAGGCCAGAAAAGTATGCAGCCACTTCAGACGGTCATTCCCAGCAAGCGTTCGCCTGGCAGAAATTCAAAGAATTCCACCTTCCCACAAACCGTCTGATCTGTGACATGCCCACCAGGTGGAACTCGACATTAGCAATGCTGCAGCATCTGCACAAGTGGCAGAGGGCCATCAACGAGTACCTGTGTGAGTATGGCACAAGGACAGGTTGAGGTCAACTTGTTTTTTTTCCCCCTGCAGTGGCTGATCAAGGATGCATGCACTGTACTGTCACTATTTGAGGAGGCAACAAGGATGGTGAGCAGGGACAGTGCATGCATCAGTGACACAATTCCTTTAGTGTTCCTGCTGGAGCACACTCTGCAGGGAATTATAGATGTGGCTCTAGAGGCAGATCAGCGGGAGGAAGAGGAGGCCTTCCCTATCTCTCAAGGCACCAGTCTTTCCGCAGACAGCATTCCAGTGGGTCCTACTCAGATCAGACAGGAGGATGAGGAGGAGGACTATTTTAGTAGTGGGGAAATTGAAGGTGGGGATTCCTCAAGGGAGGGTTTTGTGTGCCCAGAAACAGAAGGGCTTGTGCGTGGCTGGGAGGAGGAAGTGCACGATACGGTCATCCTCATTGACCAGGAAGACTCGGAAGCTAATGTCACCTCCAACCTATGGTGCATGGGCTCCCTAATGATGCAAAGCCTGGTAAAGGACCCCAGGATTCGTGCTATCAAGGAGAGGGATCATTACTGGTTGGCAACCCTTCTTGATCCACGATACAAGGGGAAAGTTGTGGAGCTCATCCTGCCCGCACAGAGGGAGCACAGGATGAAAAAACTTGAACGCTCTAAAGCGACACTTGTGTAACACCTTTCCAGGCACTGGTAGATTACCAAGTGCTGACACACGTGCTTCTGAGGCTGCGGGTGATCAGAGGAATAGTGGTGAAGGCCAGGGCCGCTTGACTGATGCTTTTTTAAATTTTTTTTAGTCCACGACGCCCAATGACGTCAAATGTAGGCACCCATTGCCCGCGTCTTCACCATATGGTGCAGGACTACCTAGGGGCAAGGGCAGACCTGGATACCTTTCCAGCAGATGATCCACTGGCTTACTGGGTGTTGATTGGATCACTGGCCAGAATTTAGCCAATATGCTATGCAGCTACTAGGTTGCCCTTCATCTAGCGTGCTTTCCGAAAGGACGTTCAGTGCCGCTGGAGGTTGTCACAGACAAAAGAGTGCGTCTGTCCACCGACTCTGTAGACCGGCTGACATTTATAAAAATGAATCAGTCCTGGATCAGCAACTATCAATCCCCTGATGCTGAAGTAATGGAATAGATCGGGGATGTCCTCTTCTGCATTCACAAAATCTCCAGCACTGAACTTTTCCACAATATCACAAAAGGGTTACGGTGTGAAGGCACTTGCTGCCATGAAAGGCACAATATTTGGCTGCACTGACGCCTGTGCCAGATTTATCATTTTATTTTTTTGAACCGCAGGGTCCAACCCTGCACTCTTCCACAATACCACAGAGGGGTTACTGTATGATGATACTTGCTGCCCTGGCAGTCTTGCACCAAAGGCAGAGTATCTGGGTGCACTGACGCCTTAACCAGATGCATATCTCTTTAATATAAGACCGCAAGGTCCACCCTCGCACTCTTCCACAATACCACAGAGGGGTTACTGTACGATGATTCTTGATGGCCTGGCATTAAAGACACAATATCTGGGTGCACTGACGCCCATTACCACCAGATCAAAAACTTTTCAATATAGGACCACATGGTCCACCCCTGCATTCTTCCACAATACCACAGAGGGGTTACTGTATGATAGTACTTGCATGCCTGGCACCAAAAGCACAATATTTGGGTGCACTGCCACTGATGCCTGTATCAGATTCATATCCTCAGAGGGGTTACAGTGTGACGGCACTGTTGGGGATGCTAAAGGACCAATTTTGAAGCACCTATTGTTACTTTCATCCAAAGCCTGCATAAGTTTCACAATAATTTAGCCAAAAAAATCATTAAACTTTTTCTGCGTGTCCTAAAATGTCTCCTCTTTTAATACAGGCTGCCGCCCCAAGCAGTTGTTTATGGATAGATTAAAGGAAAACCATTTACCGTCATATGAAACGTCATTTTTTTGTTTTTAAGTGTTTCTATACATCCTAGAAATCCGCCACTTCACGGGCAGGTTATGGGGACCTCCTAGGCACGATATTTGAAAGAATTTTTTATTTTTAACCCTTATTTCATGGAAAACTCACTGTCACTTTTTAAAACGTTTTTTTTTACTATTTGTCCTTGGGCACTACCCGGACCCCCATACACCTTTTATGGCAAATATGTAGCATATATGCCCTCTTGGAGGGCACTCTAAAAACCGAATTTTCAGCCCCATTGACTTGTATGGGGTTCGGATTCGGACCCGAATATATGCGAAGTTCGTGTTCGAGCTCGAACCGAACTCAGGGTGTTAGGGATGAGCCGAACTCACAGCCAGGAGAAGTGGCGGATTGGGCCGTCCTTGATGTGGAACGAGAGGCGAGTATGGGATTTAATGGGGGGTTTAGGGGGTGCTAAATGATTTTGCAGAACACCAGCTTTTAGGTGTAGCTAAACTTGCACTTTGCGTCCTGATGGATAATTAGTGCCAGCGCTTTGTAATACCTCACTTATTAAAACGCTCATTAATGATTGCGCTCCCCATGTTAGCTATAGGTTGCACAAAGTACACTAAGATCAGGCAAGATCCGATGCGCAAACTGGTTTCCCTCCCGTGTAGCGTCAGGATTGTGATATCAAAGCCGTGCGTTAAACTTGTGTATCCTAACGCTTAAATATCGAGACGCTGCATTAACACCAAGTGTAGCCCAGAGCCCAGAGAGTTAATGACGCGGCTGTTACTTGTTATAAGAAATCAGTCCGTTTCATGGAAATCGATTTACTTTCACTTTCACTTTGCTTTTCCTATATATTTAGCTCCGAGCTATAACATTCCCGCAGTCAGGATCCGGATCACACTGAGGTACGTGTATGTGCATCTCTGTATCTGCAGATTAATCCAGATATTCTTTCATCGTTAGATTATTGCAGCGTAATATATCGCTCTCTGCACGCCCTTATATCACCCTGTTTAATACATTGTTTTATAGCATGAGGTCATTACAATGTATTCCTCTTGGATTTTCAGAACTGAATAATACACCATTTGGAATGTTCCGGAAAAAACTACTATAAATATCTTGAATAATTTATTTTTCACAATTCCTGGCTTAGCACCGGCTTTGTGATACGGCTCTAACTTAACCAGAGCTGCTCGCAACTTACCAGAGCCATTATAGTCTATGGAGTTATTGGGCTACATGATATAATTTTTATTTTTTTCTGAGAAACTATTTTTCCAGGAAGGATACATTGAGATTTCTCTTGTTTTCAGTATGTTCTGGGTGGCGAATATGTGCCGTTAGGTGTCTCGCCCAAGGACACTTATTGGAGATGTTGCTCGCTGGGATTGAACCCATGACTCCGCAGGCTCTCTCCATGCAGAGCAGTGACATTACCTCTACTCCACCCAGCCGGTGTCACCTGCGGGAGCGTTAACGTTAGCCCAAGTATTTAACGCAAATTACAATCCAAACGCTGACGGGTTAAGTATCTCGTTAGCGTTTGGTATCTTGTGCTTTTCAGCGCGAGGTTACTGTACTTTGTAGAAAAGGTAGCCAAATAAATGACTACTGTAGAGCTTCTTAGATACCAAATCCAGAGCCACTAAGGGGATAACCCAATATAACAAGGAAAGGGACCTCTAACTGAGGTAACCGGCTAGGACATATAATTTAAAATAGAATACTTTATTAAACATTTAACATAAATCTTACAGAAGAAAAATAAACTCAACTCAATACAGCATAAACTCAATACAACATAACTAATGAAAGAAAAATGTGTGTGAAATGAAAATAACCACTAAGAATTCATAAGTAAATTACCTCTTAAAAGTGAATATTGCAAAAAAATGATAACATGAACCTGTGAAGTAACCATAAAAGTTGCTCCAATTTATTTAAAGCATTCGTTTCTCAGTGGAGCATATGGATTCACAGTTTGATATAAGGATAATGATGATCCCTATCTGATCAATGCATACTCCTAAAGTAGATTTAGGAGATGCAATGGTTGAAGATCCTATGAGATTGAATCCGTTTTTTAATTAGGTAGGTTTATTCCCCACCATTAAATACACATGTGATAAAGTACCATTAATGGAGCGTAGTAAACTTATTTTCGACCTAGATCGTAGATCTTTATGAGCAAGCTTTGTACAGGCATTCAGCCTAATGAGCAGTAGGTGTCATGGGGTTAAAGCTGTTAAACCTTTCTAATTACACTGCTCTGAATACCAGTTTAAGATCATCATCAACAGCATTGCCTGTCATACACTTGAAAGCCAGTCACAGCTATTTGAAATTTTTGCATGATGCCAACTATAATAAGATTGTATGTAAACCAATAAAATAGAAATTATTTTAGGCAGTTATCAAAGTATATACTCAATTATGTTGTAAGTCAGTGCTGCAGATTACCAATTAGATCAACAGAAATATTTGCTATACAGATGTATTTAAATGATTGTATCGAAAACAGCCGATGTGGGTCTAAGCAATTACTACCATTGCTTGTTCAGACAGGCACACGCAATGTTGCCTATAATTCGGGATATCCCTTAATGACCATCACAATTAAATAAATGATCTTTATAAACCGTATACTTCTAGTTTGGATTATTATAGCTATACGTAAGGTACTTATGTAATGCTCATGTTTCATAGACCACAATAAATTTATTGGTGAAATTACACCCACAGCGGCGTTTAAATTTACGTTTATTCAAATAGCAATTATTTCAATGCTTATTCAGACGATTGCAGACAGCGTTGCATATAATTCAAGCAATAGATGATATTTCTTAATAGCCGTCACGATTTAATAAATGATCTAATGATACAAATTGACCGCATGCCTATGGTTTAAATTATTATAGTTGTGCGTAAAGTACTTTAGAATTGCTTATGTTTCAAAAACCACAATAAATTTCGTTGGTGAAATTACACCCACAGCGGCGTCTAAATTTACGTTTGTTCGATAGCAATTATTTCAATGCTTATTCAGATGGTTACGAACAGCGTTTCAAATAGTTCAAGCAGTAGGTAATGCTTTTTTGGTAATTATCACAAGTAGGTGTGTACTTTGATGGTACAAATTAAACGTATGCTTCTAAGCTTAGAGATATTATTTATCGGTTTGGACTGTTGTACTCACATACAAAGATCGATTATCTCACAAAACTGCAGTTTTAAACTTGTTTCAACCATTCATAAATGCTTTTTTTAAAAAAGGTGCTTCTATTTCAAAAACCACATGTATACAAGATAGAGTACTAACGCCCAAAGCAGCGTTTAATTTAAGATTTGTTCAAAAGGAAACTTCTTATTCATCATTCATTATGGAGGTTTCGATCATTCACTATCTCACCAAAATGCATTCCTGAGGAGCACGCATGTGAAACGCGCGTCGGATGCCTTTAGTAATGATCTTGATCTTAATTTAAGATACCCTAAGAATAATATACTTTTCTTTCCAAAGATTTCATACAAATGAAATGATAAATGAACGATTGAATTTTTGGTGAGATAATGAATGATCGAAACCTCCATAATGAATGATGAATAAGAAGTTTCCTTTTGAACAAATCTTAAATTAAACGCTGCTTTGGGCGTTAGTACTCTATCTTGTATACATGTGGTTTTTGAAATAGAAGCACCTTTTTTAAAAAAAGCATTTATGAATGGTTGAAACAAGTTTAAAACTGCAGTTTTGTGAGATAATCGATCTTTGTATGTGAGTACAACAGTCCAAACCGATAAATAATATCTCTAAACTTAGAAGCAAACGTTTAATTTGTACCATCAAAGTACACACCTACTTGTGATAATTACCAAAAAAGCATTACCTACTGCTTGAACTATTTGAAACGCTGTTCGTAACCATCGAACAAACGTAAATTTAGAAGCCGCTGTGGGCGTAATTTCACCAACGAAATTTATTGTGGTTTTTGAAACATAAGCAATTCTAAAGTACTTTACGCACAACTATAATAATTTAAACCATAGGCATGCGGTCAATTTGTATCATTAGATCATTTATTAAATCGTGACGCTATTAAGAAATATCATCTATTGCTTGAATTATATGCAACGCTGTCAGCAATTATTTCAATGCTTATTCAGACGATTGCAGACAGCGTTGCATATAATTCAAGCAATAGATGATATTTCTTAATAGCCGTCACGATTTAATAAATGATCTAATGATACAAATTGACCGCATGCCTATGGTTTAAATTATTATAGTTGTGCGTAAAGTACTTTAGAATTGCTTATGTTTCAAAAACCACAATAAATTTATTGGTGAAATTACACCCACAGCGGCGTTTAAATTTACGTTTATTCAAATAGCAATTATTTCAATGCTTATTCAGACGATTGCTATTTGAATAAACGTAAATTTAAACGCCGCTGTGGGTGTAATTTCACCAATAAATTTATTGTGGTCTATGAAACATGAGCATTACATAAGTACCTTACGTATAGCTATAATAATCCAAACTAGAAGTATACGGTTTATAAAGATCATTTATTTAATTGTGATGGTCATTAAGGGATATCCCGAATTATAGGCAACATTGCGTGTGCCTGTCTGAACAAGCAATGGTAGTAATTGCTTAGACCCACATCGGCTGTTTTCGATACAATCATTTAAATACATCTGTATAGCAAATATTTCTGTTGATCTAATTGGTAATCTGCAGCACTGACTTACAACATAATTGAGTATATACTTTGATAACTGCCTAAAATAATTTCTATTTTATTGGTTTACATACAATCTTATTATAGTTGGCATCATGCAAAAATTTCAAATAGCTGTGACTGGCTTTCAAGTGTATGACAGGCAATGCTGTTGATGATGATCTTAAACTGGTATTCAGAGCAGTGTAATTAGAAAGGTTTAACAGCTTTAACCCCATGACACCTACTGCTCATTAGGCTGAATGCCTGTACAAAGCTTGCTCATAAAGATCTACGATCTAGGTCGAAAATAAGTTTACTACGCTCCATTAATGGTACTTTATCACATGTGTATTTAATGGTGGGGAATAAACCTACCTAATTAAAAAACGGATTCAATCTCATAGGATCTTCAACCATTGCATCTCCTAAATCTACTTTAGGGAGTATGCATTGATCAGATAGGGATCATCATTATCCTTCTATCAAACTGTGAATCCATATGCTCCACTGAGAAACGAATGCTTTAAATAAATTGGAGCAACTTTTATGGTTACTTCACAGGTTCATGTTATCATTTTTTTGCAATATTCACTTTTAAGAGGTAATTTACTTATGAATTCTTAGTGGTTACTGTACTTTGTGCTCCCTATACTTAACATGGGGAGCACAAAGTGTTAATCAGCGCTGGATTACAAAGTCCTAACGCTGATTACCGTCCGGCTCTGGTTAGCAAAAAGGACTTGGTGCAAACAGTTTTTCCTCACTAGCGCCCCCTTTTTTTAGCATTAGGAATGTAATTTAGCCCATTGTGATGTGTTTGTCGTGTTTATCTTTGAGTATATTTTGTATATATTGGCAAATAATAATGAATTGTCAGCGAAATACAGTGCCTGTTCGACAGCAGTGAAATGATGTTTAATCTATTCAGAGACTGCCGAACAGCAGAGAAATGCCCTGATTTTTGGTGGTTCAGATCAGCAGCTTTAATCAGTTGAATCCCATATGATTAGGCAGTGGTTCAGTGACACAGCAGAGGGTTTTGCTCAGTGGAGTTTATTGGGTGCAATGTCTTGTTACCAGTGGGTTCCTCGTGGGTCAGTACTTGGACCCATTCTCTTTAATATGTTTATTAGTGACATTGCAGAAGGTATTAATGGTAAAGTGGGTCTTTTTGCTGATGACAAAGATTTGTAACAGGGTTGATGTTCCTGGAGGGATCAGACAAATGATTAAACACATGGTCAGAGCTGCAGCAATGTCATTTTAATGTGGCTAAATGCAAGATAATGCACCTGGTGTAAAAACCCAAAGGCTGAATCTAAAATATCAGATACATCTGAGGGTTGGGATTTAGGGGTTATTATTGCAGAGGATCTAAGGGTAAGTAGACAATGTAATGGAGCAGCAGGAGATGCTGGCAGAATGCTTGGAAATGCTGGCAGAATGCTTGGTTGTGTAGGGAGAGCCTGTATTAGCAGTAGAAAGAGGGAAGTGCTCATGCGGTTATACAGAGCACTGGTGAGACCTCACTTGGAGTACTGTGTGCAGTACTGGAGACCATATCTCCAGAAGGATATAGACATCTTAGAGAGAGTTCAGAGAAGGGCTACTAAAATGGTGTACGGCTTGAAGGAGAAAAGTTACCAGGAAAGGCTTAATGATCTTAACATGTACAGCTTGGAAAAAAGACGAGACAGAGGAGATATGATAGAAACATTTAAATACGTAAAGGGAATCCACAAGGTAGAGGAAGGGAGTGTATTTAAAAGGAAACAAAGTAGCAAAACAAGAGGACATAGTCTTAGATTAGAGGGGCAAAGGTTTAAAAGTAACATCAGGAAGCATTATTTTACTGAGAGGGTGGTGGATACATGGAACAGCCTTCCAGTAGAAGTGGTAGAGGTTAAACCAGTGATTTGAGTTTAATCAGGCATGGGATAGACGTAAGACTATCCTAAATAAATGATAAATCCAGGGAAAGAATCCATAGAATTGGGCGACTAGATGGGCCGAAAGGTTTTTATGTATCAATGTAAAAAAAAAATCCTGGATTTTATTGCATATTTAACCGTTTATTCTTTTACTCCGCAGCAAAAAGGCTTTTTTTTTTTTTTAGGATTTCTTAGGCATTTTTCAGTATTTTCAGAGAAAGTGTGTGTGTGTCTGTCTGTCTGTCTCATTCGGATTTTCCCTGCGCTGAATTCACCGCAGGGTCTGAGAATTTGTTTCCCCGAAGTGAAGGGAACTAAAACATCAAAATACCGGTGGAATTTAAGTGCCCATTGAAATAACCCTGATAGTATAACCTTGACGCGCTAAACCTGATGTGTAAGTGAGCAGCCTGCGCCACAGCCTATGTGAGCTTGATAACAGAATGTGCGCTAGACAGGGGGAAGCAGTAACAGAGCCGTGACATGAGATACATTCAGCGCTGCACGGATTAATGTGAGATACTAAACATTCACTGATTATTACCCTGAAAGCTGAGATGTAATTAGACTTTTCCCCCAATTAACCCTGTAATTATTATTGATTTTTTCTGCAGCGGCTGAACATTCAGGCTGATTAACGTATAAACTGAACACATCAAAAATGAGTATTGATTCATATAAACAAACAATCACCAATTACAGCCTGGATAACTGTGAACATGGCAATCAGGGCTACCAGCGGGTCCTCCTGCAGCTTTTCGGTTTGCCGGGTAACGGAAAGTCATCCTTCATTAACTCCTGTAAGTTCGTCATTGATGAGGTTTATAAGGAACACGCCACGGCCCGGGAAACGGACGGTGGATGCACCACAAGGAGACTCCCCTATGACCTCACAAATGTCATAACGATGGTCGATAACCGCGGGTTTCCAACACTCAACAAGTTCGAGACCGGGGAGATCTTTGCCCAACTTGGTAAGTCAATAAACATCGCTCTTCTAGGCTTGTGGTGAATAGTTGGAATCCAGCGCCGGCTTCCAGAGTCTCTGGATCGAGCCAAGTTTAGGATAACAGGACAATCCAAGTAGAGTAGATCCAAACCCGGCCAGAACACCAGGACATGAAGCGGCTTGGTCTGGGTTACAGTGAGTATCGGTGGGGATTGGTGTAGGGTCAGACAGGAGATACACCCAGGCGTTACACGGGGGATAAATAAGATTTGAGTAAAGTGGGGCTGGGATTACCTCTATAGGTCAATAGTCTGTAAGATTACACTCAATGTGTTCACCTGATTGGATTTGCTTTTTATGATTCGAGGTGGATTTCTCCTCCACTCATGGCCCTGACGAAGGTCCACAGACTGAATACAACATGATGCGCAAAGTGTGTGTGTAATGTATGTGTGGGAGACTTTGTGTACATGTATGTGTAATAAATGTGGGCCACTTTGTGGTGTGTGTGTGAACACAGCTGTTGTGGTGTCAGTGTTGCTACATAGAACACACATTGTCAGGGTGTGTGTCTCAGTTACAGTGTCTTTGTCAGGTTGTGTGTCCTCGATTACAGTGTCTGTGTCAGGGTGTGTGTCCTTGGTTACAGTGTTTTATCAGTGTGTGTGTCCTCAGTTAGTGTGTTTGTCAGGGTGTGTGTCCTCGGTTAGTGTCTGTGTCAGGGTGTGTGTCCTCGGTTACAGTGTCTGTGTCAGGGTGTGTGCCCTCAGTTACAGTGTCTGTGTCAGGGTGTGTGCCCTCAGTCACAGTGTCTGTGTCAGGGTGTGTGCCCTCAGTCACAGTGTCTGTGTCAGGGTGTGTGCCCTCAGTTACAGTGTCTGTGTCAGGGTGTGTGCCCTCAGTCACAGTGTCTGTGTCAGGGTGTGTGTCCTCAGTCACAGTGTCTTTGTCAGGGTGTGCGTCGTGGTTACAGTGTTTGTGTCAGGATCTGTGTCCTCAGTGTTTTGTTTTGTCAGGATGTGTGTGTCCTCGGTTACAGTGTCTGTGTCAGGGTGTGTGTTCTCGGTTACAGTGTCTGTATCAGGGTGTGTTTCCTGGGTTACAGTGTCTGTGTCAGGGTGTGTGCCTTCGGTTACAGTGTCTTTGTCAGGGTGTGTGTCCTCGGTTACAGTGTCTGTGTCAGGGTGTGTGTCCTCGGTTACAGTGTCTGTGTCAGGGTGTGTGTCCTCGGTTACAGTGTCTTTGTCAGGGTGTGTCCTCGGTTACAGTGTCCGTGTTAGGGCGTGTGTGTCCTCAGTTGCAGTGTTTTTGTCAGGTGTGTGTGCCCTTGGTTAGTGTTTTTTTTTTGTCAGGGTGTGTGCCCTCAGTGTTTTTGTCCGGGTGTGTGTGTCCTCGGTTGCAGTGTTTTTGTCAGGGTTTGTCCTCGGTTACAGTGTCTGTGTCAGGGTGTGTGTCCTCGGTTACAGTGTCTGTGTCAGGGTGTGTCCTCGGTTACAGTGTCCGTGTTAGGGCGTGTGTGTCCTCAGTTGCAGTGTTTTTGTCAGGTGTGTGTGCCCTTGGTTAGTGTTTTTTTGTCCGGGTGTGTGTGTCCTCGGTTGCAGTGTTTTTGTCAGGGTTTGTCCTCGGTTACAGTGTCTGTGTCAGGGTGTGTGTCCTCGGTTACAGTGTCTTTGTCAGGGTGTGTCCTCGGTTACAGTGTCCGTGTTAGGGCGTGTGTGTCCTCAGTTGCAGTGTTTTTGTCAGGTGTGTGTGCCCTTGGTTAGTGTTTTTTTGTCAGGGTGTGTGTCCTCAGTGTTTTTGTCAGGGTGTGTGTGTCCTCGGTTGCAGTGTTTTTGTCAGATTGTGTGTCGTGGTTACAGTGTCTGTGTCAGGGTGTGTGTCCTCAGTTACAGTGTTTTTGTCAGGGTGTGTCCTTGGTTACAGTGTCTGTGTCAGGATGTGTGTCCTGGGTTACAGTGTCTGTGTCAGGGTGTGTGCCTTCGGTTACACTTACAGTGTCTGTGTCAGGGTGTGTGTCCTTGGTTACAGTGTCTGTGTCAGGGTGTGTGCCTTTGGTTACAGTGTCTTTGTCAGGGTGTGTGTCCTCGGTTACAGTGTCTGTTAGGGCGTGTGTGTCCTCAGTTGCAGTGTTTTTGTCAGGTGTGTGTGCCCTTGGTTAGTGGTTTTTTGTCAGGGTGTGTGTCCCCAGTGTTTTTGTCAGGGTGTGTGTGTCCTCGGTTGCAGTGTTTTTGTCAGAGTGTGTGTCGTGGTTACATAGAAACATAGAAAATGTCGTCAGATAAGAACCTTTCGGCCCATCTAGTCGCCCAATTACATGGATACTTGACCTGGATTTATCTTTTGTTTAGGATAGCCTTATGCCTATCCCATGCCTGCTTAAATTCAATTACTGTTTTGGCCTCTACCACTTCAACTGGAAGACTGTTCCATGTATCCACCACCCTCTCAGTAAAATAATGCTTCCTAATGTTAGTTTTAAACCTTTGCCCCTCTAATCTAAGACTATGTCCTCTTGTTTTGCTATTTTGTTTCCTTTTAAATATACTCCCTTCCTCTACCTTGTGGATTCCCTTTACGTATTTAAATGTTTCTATCATATCTCCTCTGTCTCGTCTTTTTTCCAAGCTGTACATGTTAAGATCATTAAGCCTTTCCTGGTAACTTTTCTCCTTCAAGCCGTACACCATTTTAGTAGCCCTTCTCTGAACTCTCTCTAAGATGTCTATATCCTTCTGGAGATACGGTCTCCAGTACTGCACACAGTACTCCAAGTGAGGTCTCACCAGTGCTCTGTACAGTGGCATGCGTACTTCCCTTTTCCTACTGCTAATACCTCTCCCTACACAACCAAGCATTCTGCCAGCATTTCCAAACATTCTGCCAGCATTTCCTGCTGCTCTATTACATTGACTACTTACCCTTAGATCCTCTGAAATAATGACCCCTAAATCCCAACCCTCAGATGTTGAGGTTAGGACTGTATCAAATATTCTATATTCAGCCCTTGGTTTTTACGTCCCAGGTGCATTATCTTGCACTTATCCACATTAAAACTCAATTGCCACAGCTCCCACCATTTTTTTAGTTACCCTAAATCATTTGTCATTTGGCTGATCCCTCCAGGAACGTCAACCCTGTTGCAAATCTTTGTGTCATCAGCAAAAAGACATACTTTCCCATTAATACCTTCTGCAATATCATTAATAAAAATATTAAAGAGAATGGGTCCAAGTACTGACCCCTGAGGTACCCCACTGGTAACAAGACCTTGCGCCGAATAAACTCCATTTACCACAACCCTCTGTTGTCTGTCACTCAGCCACTGCCTAATCCATTCAACAATATTGAATCCAAGCTCAAAGATTGCAATTTATTTATTTACAGTGTCTGTGTCAGGGTGTATGTGTCCTCGGTTACAGTATCTGTGTCAGGGTGTGTCCTCGGTTACATTGTCTGTGTCAGGGTGTGTCCTGTGTTAGTGTCTGTGTTAGGGTGTGTGTCCTCGGTTACAGTATCTGTGTCAGGGTGTGTCCTCGGTTACATTGTCTGTGTCAGGGTGTGTCCTGTGTTAGTGTCTGTGTCAGGGTGTGTGTCCTCGGTTACAGTGTCTGTTAGGGTGTGTGTCCTCGGTTACAGTATCTGTGTCAGGGTGTGTCCTCGGTTACATTGTCTGTGTCAGGGTGTGTCCTGGGTTAGTGTGTGTGTCAGGGTGTGTGTCCTCAGTTACACTGTCTGTGTTAGGGTTTGTGTCCTCGGTTACAGTGTTTTTGTCAGGGTGTGTGTCCTCAGCTACAGTGTCTGTGTCAGGGTGTATAAATCCTCGGTTACAGTGTTTTTGTCAGGGTGTGTGTGTCCTCAGTTAGTGTCTGTGTCAGGGTGTATGGGTCCTCGGTTACAGTGTCTGTGTGAGGGTGTGTGTCCTCGGTTACAGTGTTTTTGTCAGGTTCTGTGTATCCTTGGTTAGTGGTTTGTGTCAGGGTGTGTCCTCAGTTACAGTGTCTGTGTCAGGGTGTGTGTGTCCTCGGTTACAGTGTCTTTATCAGGGTGTGTGTGCTCGGTCACTAAGAATTAAACCCTTTTTTTTACAACTTTTTCACGTATGCTTTCTTCTTAAAACCAAGTAACCGCTCCTCATCCCCACTCCCCCTTCCCCCCTTCCCTTCCCCATAAATGAACACACAAGGTATTGGTTTGAAAAGGTCACGTCTTTTATTAATTAAGGCCAGATTATTTGCCTCTAAGGCAGAATTATTATCGATCCTCATATGCCAAATACGTTACACCAGATAACACTGGTACTGAATTTCCGCCAGATAACACTGGCAGCCAGATAACACTGGCAACTGCAATGCACCAAGCATTGCCCAGAAATAGCGGCCCCACGTGGTTAAGCATCGTGTCCACGTGTCTGCTCAGGGTATCTTTATGGCAAATAGCAGGCCGAGAGGATCTGCAAACTAGGAGGGCACCTGAGCTTGGCTGCACAAAACCACCACTCAGCCCGTACCCCACAGACCCTCCCCACTATCGCCTCTCCACGTGCCAGGCCGCCTATTTCACCGCTCATCGCTAAACCTAACCATGTCCATACTTCACGCAATCCCCCAGCTCTGGCAGCAAAAACCACGAGCTGGCTTCATGCCACATGGCAAATTTTATCTGAGTGACATTAGTTAAATGACTCCATGCCCAAATTAAGTACAATCCCCCAGTTCTGGCCTCAAAAACCACCAACTGGCTTCATGCAACATGGAATACTATAGGATCGGCAATACTTAAACTAACCATGTCTTTAATTAAAAAACAATCCCCCAGCTTTGGCTGCAAAAAAACACTAGCTGGCATCATGTGACATGGTGTACTATATGAATGCCTTAGGTAAACTAACTACGTCCATATCTAAACAATCCCCCAGCCTTGGCCGCAGAAACCACCAACCGGGTTCATGCGACATGGTATATCTCCATATGGGAAAACCACGGGCGGTCTTGAATGACTGGTGGAATCACCACTTCATTTGCCCCTATCGGTGGCGCTTCTGTCGACGTGACCTTTTTGATGTTGTAGGGAAGCAGCAAACCTAAAAAACAGGTTGGGTAGGGTGGGAAAAGAAAAAATTTAGCTCTGAATTCAGATTGCAACAAACCACCTTTTCTACCCCCTACGCCCCTCCCCCTACACTGCTTATCTCCCTAGTGTAACAATCACAGACACCATGAGTAAGCCCAGAGAACAAAAGACCATGCTTGCCCAGAGACAAAGAGAACTCACTCCCCATTTTCCTCTTGCACAATGCAGGGATATTTCTTAAGCCGCTATCTGTCCGATTCCGTCAATCTCCCGACTAATAATTATACCCTTTTTTTATGACTTTTTCACGTACGGTACCTTCTTAAAACCAAGTAACCACTCCTCACCCCCACCTCCCCTTTCCTTCCCCATATATGAACACACAACAAGGTATTGGCAGTTTGAAAAGGTCACATCTTTTATTAATTAAGTCAAAACACTCTGCCTCTAAGGCAGAATTATTATCGATCCTCGTATGCCAAATACATTACACCAGATAACACTGGTACTGAATTTCCACCAGATAACACCAGCAGCCAGATAACACTGGCAACTGCAATGCACCAAACATTGCACAGAAATAGCGGCCCCACGTGGCTAAGCAGCGTGACCACGCGTCTGCTCAGGGTATCTTTATGGCAAATAGCAGGCCGAGAGGATCTGCAAACTAGGAAGGCACCTGAGCTTGGCTGCACAAAACCACCACTCAGCCCGTACCCCACAGACCCTCCCCTACTATCGCCTCTCCAAGTGCCAGGCCGACTATTTCACTGCCACCAAAAAAACGAGAAGCCTCTTTTTTCTGCCACCAATAAAAGACTGTGACCTTTTCCCTCTTACCTCACAACAGGCTCCTTATCACGCCTTCAATGAAGAGAGTGTTCCCAGCCTTATCGCGCCTTCGATGAACTCCTCACTTCTTGTTCCTATTTCTGGGTGCTCCAAAACCATTAAACCACAGGCAAATAGCACGGTCAGATAACACCGGCGAATGCAATGCACCACACACATTGCCCAGAAATAGCGACCCCACGTGGCTAAGCAGGGTGACCACGCGTCTGCTCAGGGTATCTTCATATAGCAAATAGCAGGCCGAGAGGATCTGCAAACCAGGAGGGCACCTGAGTTTGGCCGCACAAACCAGCACTCAGCCCCGTACCCTACAGACCCTCCCCCTACCATTGCCTCCCCATGTGCCAGGCCGCTATTTCACCATTCGCAATACCTATCTCCTCCATCGCCTCTCTAGCTGTCCCCTAAATGTAGTACCATATTCAGCGCTGCGGAATATGCTGGCGCTTTATAAATAAAGAATAATAATAATAATAATAATACCATAATATCTGGCTTACCCCACTTTCTCCTGGATGTCTGCGCTATTCCCAATAACTGCCCCCACCCCATACCTCGCTTTCCTATCCATCTAATCCCTACTTCAGTTACGCTGAACCCCGGGTTCACTTCTTTCTTGGCGCCAACAGCATGACTCTCCATCCAGCGCCCATAGGAGTGTCCCAGGATCCGCACTCTTGTTGCGCGTCCTGCAAATAACCAAAATGTAAACTATTAACTAATGCACACACACAGTGTACCCAAACAGAAAAGAAACCAAAAGATAAACGGAAACAAATTATTATTTTTAAGACAAAACAATTGTTCCCCATGAGTTTTCCCCTCATTTATTTAATGGCCTCACATATCTCTTATACACTTCCAATTTCTATCTCCCCATCTTTTTAATTCAGTCCTTCGGGTAACTCTGCCTCAGTAATTCTGCCTCAGTAGTAGCAGCTCCTATCCTGAAAGAATGGGGAAAATGCAACTTCCCTTTCAATCAAGCCCCACAGTGGCCTGCTACAGAACCACTTTATTTTTTTGATACCTGGCCAAGTTAGTACCATCCTTGTGCCCCAGGAACATGTGACTATTTGAAAGAGCCGTCCCCAAGTATCCTCTCACACATACTTCTGGTCATACATCTCCACCATAGGCCTTAGCAGCAACACAACTCAAACTGTGTTATACCAGGTCCTACGTGTGATTTCACTATGTATAGTGAGATCCTTTTGTGTGTATGGTGAGGTCGCATGTCTGTGTATCTGGTTGTAAAACCATGTGCGCCTCATGACGGACAGAATGAAATCTTTTTCTGTTTTCTTGTGTTTTCAGGTAATTTGTTGCCGCTCAATAGGAGGTGAAATGGGTCACAGATTATAACAGTAATGTGGAACGACTGTTGGAAGAAGA
Source organism: Leptobrachium leishanense (assembly GCA_009667805.1). NCBI lineage: Eukaryota > Metazoa > Chordata > Amphibia > Anura > Megophryidae > Leptobrachium > Leptobrachium leishanense. The sequence continues at coordinate 158,769,973 of CM019069.1, forward strand.
TAAAAAGGCCAATTACACGGACTTTGTTGTCCCGATCTTTGTGCACAGGTTGGTGAAGTTTGGTGATTGTTCAGATTAATGGATTGAGCTCAGTTATTGTTCATTTTAGCTCTGCTCGATGCAAACAGTTACAGAATATCTTTACTGTGCGACCATGTGTTACAATACATTTTATAAGCCCAATATATAGACATAATTGATCAGATTTTACTGACTGTTTGATTCTCATTGGAAAGTTAAATTAGTTTAGGGTCTGTGTCTGTGAGAAGAAACTGATTCCAGGATGCCATAGCACTATGTATAGCTAACAATGGAAGGAAGCCAGACTGGGTGTGCTTATCCGAGCCCAAGACTATTCTCAATTTCCCAATTCTATGGGTAATATCTAATAGGTAATATATCTAGAAGGACAGATACAAAAACAAATATGCAAGAGAATTCTGTTTGATTAATTAATCTTGATCCGGCCACATTTGATTTCCTTTCTGGTACTATTGAGATCCCATTCAGTAAAACAATTATTGTTGCTGGATTCTACCGCCCACCAAGTTCCCCAGTGCAATCCCTTTCTGACATAACCCAAATTCTTAGTAAATTAGTCGCTCAAAACCAAAAAAGCGAACTGCTGGTCCTCGGCGACTTTAATGTTGATTGGCTGAATCCTAAAAACAATAAACACTGCTCACTGTTTAAGGCTTTGCAGCTAACACAATTAATCTCCTCCCCCACTCGCATTAATAAGAAAAGCCCTAACCACACCTTGCTGGACTGGATTCTCTCCTCATGTCCTGATCGAATACAGGAGGCAGGCGTTCTCGCTAACAGTTTCAGTGATCACTGCCTAGTGTACTGTGTGCACAAAATAAGGGCTATAAAATGTCCACCAAAGGTAATAATCACCAGGTCTTTCAAGAAATTGAATCTTGAATCCTTCCTAAATGATCTCAAACAGCTCCCATGGTACAGACTAAACCTAATCCCAGACCTGGACTGTGCAATTGAATACTTTCAAGCCGAGCTCCTGAAAGTCTGGAACACCCATACCGTACTGCGCAAAGTGCGAGTAAAAGGGGCCCATCTCCCCTGGGTTACAGCTGACCTCACGCATATGTACCAGCTTAGAGACTCCCTGTGGTCAAAGTTCAAGAGTACTGGATCCATGAACGATCACTGTGAATACCGAAAATGCCGGAATGAATGCACAAAAGAAACAAAAATGGCTAAAGCCCAATACTTCAATGAAAATTTAAACAATAACATATCAAACCCCAGAAATTTTTGGAAAATCATAAGTAACATACAAGCACCCCCAGCCACTCCCAACCAGCTGCTTTAAAAGTAAACAACCAAACTGGTACAACACCCCCTAGATGTAGCAAATGCTTTTAATAATTATTTTGTTGGATGCGCCACCACCCTGATTGCTAAGATAGGAAATGACACGCAATCAGAAAGGCCGCACGCAGGTCAGGACCCACCAACAGTGCAAAGACCCCGTAACCCAGAGAAATTCAGTTTTAGGCCAGTGCCTGTCAGTGCCATCACTAAACTTCTCCATAACCAAAAAATGAAATACCAGTCAGGACCTGATCAAATCCCAGCAATGCTGCTGAAAATCAGTGCACCAGCAATTGCAAAACCTGTCGCAACCCTGATTAATGAATCACTGGCGACTGGATACATACCCAAACTCTGGAAGACTGCAAGGGTGGTACCTATCCATAAAAGTGGGGACAATACTTGGTATCCAACTACCGCCCAATATCACTGCTCCCTGTAATGTCAAAAATTCTGGAAAAAATGTGTCTACACTCAATTACGTGATTATTATCAGTATCAGAACTATTTAACCCCAGATCAATCAGGCTTTCGTCCAAACCATTCAACTACAACTGCCCTTTTAAAAGTTTGTAATGATATCCAAGCTGGCATGGAACAAGGAAATCTAACTGGAGCCATCTTCCTTGATTTTGCCAAGGCTTTTGACACAATAGACCATGGCATCCTATTACAAAAACGTAAGAACTCTGGTATTGGTGATAGTACATTAACCTGGTTCCAATCATATGTGTCTGATAGGTCTCAATTTGTGTCCATTTCTGACAGCACTTCCCTCCCCCTCCCAGTCACGTGCGGTGTACCCCAAGGCTCGATACTTGGCCCCCTACTATTCACAATATTCATAAATGATCTGCCCAATGTCTGCAAAGCTTCTATTGTACACATGTACGCAGACGACACTGTAATCTATACCAGCAAACCAAATCTCCCACAGCTGGAGGCAGTGCTGCAAGAACAATTCACAGGGTAGAAAAGTGGATCGCAAATAACAAACTTTTTCTAAATACTGACAAAACTGTTACAATGCTCTTTGGAACCGCACCTAAACTACACAAATTGCAAACACCCCATCTATGTGTTGGGACAAAATCAAATGGCACGCTGACCACAGTCACTTCTCTCAAATACCTAGGTATGTGGTTAGACCCAAATCTATCTTTTGGCCCCCACATCGAAAAAACTCTCATCTAAACCCTACCCCAAACTAGGTGCCCTGTACAGAAACAAATCCTGCCTGAGCCCCGCGGTAAGAAAGCAGTTTGTACAACAAATGCTTATGCCAGCCATTGAATACGGAGATGTAGTGTATGCAGCCGCCCCGCAAACACACCTCCAGAAACTTACTACATTGTATAACTCATTCTGTCGCTTTGTGCTACAATGTAACTACATGACACACCATTGTGACATGTTAAAAGAACTAAACTGGCCATCACTGGACTCTAGACGCACCCTTCACCTTTCCAACCTGGTGTTTAAGAGCTTTTCTGGGAAGCTACCACCCTACCTGAATATGCTGCTTCCCCCGGCAGTTCCCTCATCCTATAACTTCAGATCCAGGACCAGCACCTTACTTGCAATACCGCAATACAAAAAGAAAATGGCTCGATCCTCATTTTCCTACAGAGCACCACAATTATGGAATAACCTCCCAGACACCGTCAAATCTTCCCCCAGTCTAAAGTCCCTTAAGACTTCCCTATTAACATACCTCAATACAGAATGCATCTGTAAACATGTAACATAATGACTTTATTTCCTCCATATTTATTTTTCTGTTAATCTGTATATTTGGTCTTGTGTTAATATCTTGTGAAAAATTCTATTTTTCATTATAATTACCATAAACCTTTTCCAAGTTTCTTCTTATATATCAAAACCAAAGTAAGAGCTGCGCTACGCCATGGCGGAGACCCCCAAAAAGAATCAATCACAAAACTGTATTGGTCTTTCTCAGAAGTCTGGCTTTCCTCGTTAAGCCAGATCTATTTATTAAAATACACAGAATTTATAGCCAATCAGTGTACAGATACATTACAACATCAAAGTTTAGCCACTCAGTTAACTTACTACCATATATGGTTCACAAGAGACCCTTTTCCCATCTTCCCGCTTCTGCGCACATTTTCCTGCACTGAACATAACAGGAAATCGGCCACAGCTCATATCCTATAGAAGGAACAACGGTCTATGCAGTATTGACACTAACAAAAATGGAGGGGGGGGGGAATTTCACACAGCCATTTATAAGAACCGGCTTTTTAAGACTAAATATTTATTATATTTACTGGAAATTAAAATCTAACAATTCTTTCCTTTGATCACATATCACCTGTGATCATCTAAAACAGTGGTCCCCAACCCTGTCCCTCAGGGCCCACTAACAGGCCAGATTTTAAGGATTACCTTGGAGAAATGCAGACTGAATCCTTCAATTACTGAACAGCAAATCATATCACCTGTGCTGTGCTTCAGATATCTGGCAAACCTGGCCTGTTAGTGGGCCCTGAGGACCAGGGTTGGGGATCACTGATCTAAAAGATAAACCAAACTTAGGCAATTAAACCTGGGCTACAGTGTTCTTGCCTAAGACCTTTAGATCATTCTAGATGCTCAGAGGGGAAGAAATTTTTTTTGGTATTTACTCCTAAAATACCTCAATACCTTTATAATGTACAAAAGGGATTCCCCAAGGAGGCCCTTTATGAGCATAAAATACACTTATCTATCTAGATTCACTCTTCCAGCGAACCACTTGGAGCGTAGGCGAAAATACCTAATCTAGACATTAAATAACTGTTTATTCCAATTTCCCAAAATATAATTCACCGAACAAGAAAAGTATAATAACTTGAATGTAAAAGTTCATTTATCTAATAAATCAACATGAGTCAGATCTATATCTGTGTGTTTTCCTATGTTCAGCTTCACTCCACAAAACGTATACACACCTGCATTCATACACACACTCAAGAACATTCTCATTTTCATAAATCCAATCCTTTCTCACACTTATCTAGGGGATTAAATAAAAAAATAATATTCCATAATTTAATACCATAGTCCACAGTGCGAGATCAGGGTGTGGTCTTTTTTTTCAACATCCCAGCTTGAGACGCATAATCATTGAATGTCATCAGAGCTCCCACCATAGGGACTCCTGAACAAGCTGTCTCTTTGCGCTGGTTGCTTATTTCCTGTGACCTTTGACCTTGACACAAAATGTCCATGATTCGTTCCATATGCAGTCATTGTGACTGTCAGGTTTCTTGATGATGTGATATGGTTTTAGCAACAATAAAGAAAAGAAAAAAGAAAAAAAAATATGGTATACCCCGCTAATCATATACATCCATTCATTCATTGTCACTCTCAAATGCACGAAAACAATAAAAAGGTTAATTTACACAAGAAGAGACACAGATAATACATTTTAAAATTTCCCCGCAAAGCCTACCGGCCTCACGCAACGGGAAAAAAATTATACTACTTCTGACTCCTTGTTAGAGAAAAATATATATACGCAACTTTGGCTCAAAAGGGAAAAAGCCGAAGTGCATATTCCACCCATTTTAAATATCAAAAAAAATATTTAATTACTATCCTATTCAGTCTTGTTCGGTGTTTTGAAACAAACCTGGTGTTTATAAAACACACCAATCCTCAAATGAAATAAAAAAAATAAAAACAGCATTAATTTTACCGGATCAGAACTTTCCATTTACCACTATATATGTCATGAAACGTATTTATGCAAATGCATTAAATTATATGTTCCTAAATACATTAATTAACTCTAATTTTAATTGGATGTGATCTTCAATAATCCTAAATGTGTCAGGGAATTTTGAACAATATTGATTGTAACAACAAAAATAATAAAATATAAAATAATAAAAGACACAAAATAATTATCACTTAGACGACATCAGCATATAAAAATACATTATCTTCTTTCTTTGTCTTCTGTCTTATTGGTTGAAAATAACAGTTTTGTAAAACTGACATGTCTTAAGTTGTATTTCCAAATCAATGATCTTCTATAAATAGCATGATTTATTGATGAGTTGTCGATAATCAGATTGTTTTATTGCCTGGTGTCTGATAATTCCTTATTATCCGGTTGATATAACATTGCAATGTGAAATGATAATGTGTTTGAGTAAATTTCCTTCAATTCCAACAGCTTTATCAATATTGGTATCACATAATCTTCCATCTAGCTTGAGCAAAGTTGGCATGCATGGGTAATTTTCACCTAAAGTAAAAACTTGGGAAAAAAATGTATTATTAACCTGTCAAAAACTTTAAAATTCATATGGTTAAAATATTTTTAAAATGGAGAAAAAAAATACAACACATTTTTGGACACAAAGAAAAGGAGTGGTCATGAGAGAGAAAAAAAATGGAGGAGAGGAGGGGTCATGAGAGAGACAACACGGAGGAGAGGAGGGGTCATGAGTGAGACAACACGGAGGAGAGGAGGGGTCATGAGAGAGACAACATGGAGGAGACTAGGAAAAGAATGTGAACTTCAATTCAAATAAAAAAAACACAACAAAAATATCATGAACTGGGAAAGAAAGTATAGAAGGGCATGTTTAAAACTTGACGCGTTAATTAGCACAAAGTTCTCAGAGGAAACTCGGAGAAAAAGATTCTTAATAAACATCAATAATCTTTATTAACCCCTTCACTGCTGAGCCATTTCATGTCTTAAAAAAAACACATTTTTCTTTTCTGTATTTTTATTGTTATTATTTTTTTTCTTTACTTTAAACATGGTCATGTTTGGCATCATTGGAAAGGCCATGCTCTGGCACTGTCAGGAGATATCTGTCAGGAGATATCTGGGTTCAAAGGAACCCTTATCTCCACCCCTATCTTTCCTTAGGAGTCAATGAGGACGTTCTCCACACGTCCTCAGCAGTGAAAGGGTTAAGGATATTAGTTAAAAACAAACATTCAAACGTGAGGTGTTTGTGCAGCTATTTTACAACCTGTTTTATTCCCTCCAATAATATTCAATGGAGGCACAGTTAAACGCTATTGCACTTCACACCAAAAGACAAAAACATCAGACAGCAAAAAATAAAACTACACATATGGCTACCACTGCAGAAAAAGAAAACAATCAAACAGTACTCAGATACCAAACTACAACCTTCCATCTCCCTTAGTCAACTAAAATAAAACAAAAAAAAAACACCTTCTCTCATTTGAAATCTGCCTAAATTCCTTTGTACAGCGCTACTAAACCTGTAGGCGCTTTCCTTTAAACTTTCACTCAAATCCTTCAGCTTTATATCACTTCATCCTCTTAGATTCCAAACAACTAAACATGAACCTACATATATATTCCATTATACAAGTTACAAACACTGTAAATGATCTCAGTCAGCCATTTTGGCAAAACATATAACCTATATTAAGGTGTGGTCAATCCCTTAGTGCTGGACTCAAACAAAGACCAGAGGAAAATAACCGACCATGCCTCTTTTGGGAAAATGTATAACTTATATTAAGGCAGATTGAGCCCATCACCTTGATACACTAATTTTTTTTATATATCATACATCAACTTATAACATAACATTCACGTGTAACCTGCCTTGTCAGAGTATTGACTTTCTATGTTCATCTTTCAAACATAAGCGAAGAACAAAAAAAAAAAACAGTCATTTTTGAAATTTACTGTAAAAGTAAAGCCCTATTGTCTCCATTTCCTGTGCTTTTTTTTTTTTTTCTTACACGAGGCAAGGCAGTAATGACACAGAAACAAAGCAACCTGGTTTACGACAAGCAGTCCCTATACATAAATTACATATAAAAAAGATAATATCAAAACTGCGAAATACAAAACATCAAAGATAAACACATACATTAATAGTTAGTAAAGACAAACATTTAAATAAACAGACGCAATCAATGGCCAGAAACAAAATAAAAAATAAAACAAAAACAAACATGCAATCTGAAAGAAAAAACAGTTAGCAAATCCTTTAGAATCAGCGCTCAAACACATGCAGCAAAAAAATAAAGAAAAAATGGCAGCAGCGCGCAAGAAAATAAAAATAAAAAAATAAGAGGAAAAAAACTGTCTCTCAATGGGAGATTAAATCAGTTGATATATAAGAAGAAAATCTAATCAGTTAAAATAAAATTCTCACAATTACAAGATATGGACGACCCAGAAACACCAGAATTGAAGTACAAGATAGACACAGAACGGAGACAAAACAACTAGAAACATCTCGTTCCTTTTTTTATGAGTTCAATTTCCAGCATATACAAATACTCAGCACACCGGGCGAGTTCAAACACACGTGAGGTCCTCAAACGATTTTCCTTTACTACAATACATAAAATGACAAAAACAAACCAAGACAAAGAGTCCAACCTTGCACCAAAAAAAATCAAAAAAAAAATCAACACGCTCTGAACCATAGCTTTAACTTCAAGGAAAATAAACAAAAACCAAGCCTGGAGGCAAGTTTGCAAAATCTGAACAAGCAAATGTAAGGATACATTCAAATGTAAAGATACACTTAAATATAAGGATACATCTGAATGGCAAATCCCACTTCAGACAACAACTGAAAAATTCTATTTTTCATTATAATTACCATAAACTTTTCCAAGTTTCTTCTTATATATCAAAACCAAAGTAAGAGCTGCGCTACGCCATGGCGGAGACCCCCAAAAAGAATCAATCACAAAACTGTATTGGTCTTTCTCAGAAGTCTGGCTTTCCTCGTTAAGCCAGATCTATTTATTAAAATACACAGAATTTATAGCCAATCAGTGTACAGATACATTACAACATCAAAGTTTAGCCACTCAGTTAACTTACTACCATATATGGTTCACAAGAGACCCTTTTCCCATCTTCCCGCTTCTGCGCACATTTTCCTGCACTGAACATAACAGGAAATCGGCCACAGCTCATATCCTATAGAAGGAACAACGGTCTATGCAGTATTGACACTAACAAAAATGGAGGGGGGGAATTTCACAGCCCATTTATAAGAACCGGCTTTTTAAGACTAAATATTTATTATATTTACTGGAAATTAAAATCTAACATCTTGCATTTTATTACTTTGTATTTCTGTAACCACTCAATGTTCTCGAACCCAGGACATACTTGAAAACGAGAGAAATCTCAATGTATCCTTCCTGGTAAAATCCTTTTATAAATAAATAAATTGACAGACTGAGAACAGGATTGGCCACCCTGTCTCAGCCGGTGAAGTATGAATTCTACTGTGTATTTGGATTGTATAAAAAGTCCAGGGATGCTTAGGGAAGTAGCAGGAAAAAAGGGGAGAGAAGGAAGTTTCAGAGTTTGCCCGAGCTCTCATGACAATGCGATCTCAAACCAGCCTTATATGCAGAATGATAACGTATATGAATAGTAACGTATAAATGATGTAGCTTTTTGTATTAATGTCTAATCTCTCTAACCATCTAGTTTTTCCATATTATCCAGTACTAATAATTCATTTACTAAATTGCTATCAGTTAGTTACACGTGTTTATTGCTTATCCTAATAATACTAATGACTTGTGTTATATCTACTAACCAATTTGTAGCAGGATTCTTTTGTTGTCATTTGTCATGCTTTAATGTCGTTCATGTGTGTGTCTCATCACTCTAAGCCAGAGGCAACATTTACATCTGCAGCTAAAAGGGTTAAATTGACTATCACAACTAATGACCTATTTGTATCAAGGTTATTTTCAGACCATGTTTTAATGTCATGTGTGTCTCATTACTCTCAGCCAGACTCAGCATTTACATTTGAAGCTTAATGGTTTAATTAATTGTGATTAGGGAACTACGGGGATGTTCCCTAATATGTGTAAACACTCTTGTCAGATGTGTGAATACTGTGAGGTTTCAGGTTAATTGATTAATTGAGTTATTTGCATTGATTGATGAATTGATATGGATTTATACGTGTGTTAGTTTCTGTGATAATCTGGTTTCAAGAATGTCCTTCGGGGTTTTGATGTATTTGCCTTCTATTTAATTGTGTATGTGTAATATATATAATATATATATATATATCTATATATATTATATATCTATATTTATACACATATATTGTGTTCATTAACTGTTTAATAAAAGTTTTACCCTTTACTTTCACCAGTCAGTCTTGTGTCCTGTTGATTAAATAATAAATTAATTGCTGATTGATTAGGCAATACAGACCAAGAGGACGTTTCTTCTGCAGAGTATTTTCACAGGGTTTGTTATGGAGAAGCCGCATCAAACAATAACTTTTAAAAAAAGTAACTTTTAAAAAAGCTGCTGCAATTCAGATGCGGCAAAATGTAGACGCTCCAAATAGGCCGCAGCCAAATCGACTCTCCAGGCTAAACTGGAGCATTATTTCCTATTACTAGGGTTTGGGTTAGAAGTTAGAAGTTAGGGTTACTTTACGATTTGTGCAAATACAAACAAAATCCCAGAAATACAGAACATCAAATAATCTTAAGGGATTTTAACACCATTACGTCACCAAAAATTAAACCTGGGGTGTCACGTATAGGGACTGTCAGGGTTATTCACTGACATTCGGTGATCTCCCGTTCCACGCACTTCTGTTAATCTGATTCACTGACTGTGCGGAGAACAAGCTGCCGAATGCATCAGAAAAACCATTGCAAAACCCCCCCGAATTGATCTGAAAACCCACAGAATGCATCTGACGATCCGACAAAAGCAGACTATCTGCCGAAAAGAGTGCTGACCAGCTGCTGGAAAAAGCTGACTATCTGCCGAACCGAGTGCTGACCAGCTGCCGAACCGAGCGCTGACCAGCAGCTGCCAGAAAAAGCTGACAAGCTGATGAAAATGTCTGGAAATGATATATAAGGTCCTATGAATAATAATAAAAAGTCAGTTACAGAAAAAAATGTTTTTTTAAAAAAATCTGAACAATTTCACCAAAAAATCCTACAAAATAGACTTTTTGCTGCAAGTGGTTTAATAAATATATCATAAACACAGGAATATTTTTAACTTTGCAACCTATGGGATTCACCTGATTAAACCTGCTGAATATTTGGTGAACTGCCTGCTTTCTGAATGGCCGCGATATCGCACCGTATGGGAAAACTCTGTTCGGTGCAATTTCGGGGCCAGTCTTTTTGCATAACTCTATGTCCTGGGATTGCTTTGTGATATATTAATAAACTGTACAGCGCTATAGAATCTGTTGGCGTTATACGAGTGACTGTAATGGTGAATGCATTCATCACTTAATTTATCCACATTCCAGGCAGAGGTGATGAGCATCTGGATAAACCTCTTGTTATCAGGGAACATCAAAGGGTTCTTTGAGCTGAGGAGGTGTGAACGTCTGGTTCTGTGATCAGTTCACACCTTGGTATCTTGGGACCAGGAACAAGAGGAGGAAATGACACGTTCAGCAGTCTGACCGGAGCCAGGTTTACCCAGATTAACATCAAGACGCAGCTCTTTGTTCTCAGCGCTTTATCCTAAAATATGAGCTATATTCCCAGACAGGCGTATGGAGGGTTCATGATAAATATATTTTTGCAAAGTCAAGAATTTATCCTACAGAATGATCCAACATGACTATTCTGGAGGGAATCGTTCGAGAAATAATAATAAGGGCCTTCGTAGATCACTGCGCTATCATGTGCGGTGTCTAAAGAACAAGGAAGAAGTAATGGTTCCAAAAATATTTACATCGTTCCAGTGGCATATATATATATATATGAAATGTAATGGATAACATGTGAGGAGAATGGTTAAAAGTAGTTGACATGGGTTGTCAAGGGGCCGATCTTGCCACCTCCTGCTGTGTCCATGAAATCTGAGAGCCAGGAGAGCTGTATAATTATAGGACACCCGATGGGCCATGTGCTGTTACTTAGAGGTCAATCTAATTGTAGTAAATTCCGTTTTCTGCCAGCACTCCATCTGGGAACAGATTCTAGCTGTGTGTAAGTAGCATAGGGTTTCTGTTTATTTTCTGTTTGTGGGTGTAAATATTCTCTTTTTATACTGTATATACACTGTGACCATTTTCGTGTCATAATAAATATATATATTCCTTTTATATAAAAAATCAATACAATACTGTATTCAGGGAGCGCAAATGATGATGGTAAGTTCACAATTAGACAGGGGAAAATTGAATGGTGAAGGGTTGCTTGTATCTGCAGTAAAAGAACAAAACAAACCAATGTGCCATCAGTCGGACTGATGAAGCCTGCAGAGAGCAGGGGAAACGCGTTTCGGATCCACTACTTGTTTTTATTTATTGTTTTAATCCATTAAACCCTTTTTTTGAAACCCAATTTCTGAGTCATTCCCCTCTTTGCGGATTGTTGATAACCATCCCCTGAAGTGCTCAGGCTCAAAGCTCCATTCTCCCCTGAAGTGCTAAGACTCAAAGCTCCATTCTCCCCTGAAGTGCTAAGACTCAAAGCTCCATTCTCAACCGATTGAAGGGTGGGACCCCCCTTGAAAGGATAAGAGGTCCTCTATGTTTATACTGAGCCACTCTGTTAGGGAGGCTCAGAAGCACGTAAGTGGGATATCTATCCCTACCTTCACTTTTCAAAGTTTCATATAGTTCTGTGCCATATATTTCTCTTTTTGAGGTATATTGCTGCTAAGCAGGACCATCTTCACTCTCAATCAACACTATATCGTGAAGGTGGGAGGGGCCCCCCATAGAGGTCCACATGCATTATCAACGAGTCTAATTAGGCTCCTCACTTGTGAGTGAAAGTGTTTTCATCATATCAATCCCTCACTGTGTGATATTGCGCAATTGGTTTGTTTTGTTCTTTCACTGCAGATACAAGCAACCCTTCACCATTCAATTTCCCATTGTCTAATTGTGAACTTACCATCATCATTTGCGCTTAGTGAATACAGTATTGTATTGATTTTTTATATATAGGTTTCTGGGTGAGGGATACACCTGGGGGTGAGCTGCACCTACTTATTGTATGCTATATACGATTGTCATAAATTCAAGATCAATAGCAGCGCCGACATTTCACCATTATAGTGAACCATTGAACATATACAGTATACAGTATTCCTTTACTAAGCTCTGCCTTTGTCGGATATAAGAATCCGTTACCCGGTAAGACATTTGTCCTAATAGTCTAGAAACTCACAAGGCCCCCAAGGCTATCTACTAAGTTGGTTTTGGTGGGGTCAGTCTACTAAAATGTGGGTTTAATTGAACTGGGCGTTTCAGGTCACCTCCATTTCATATTTGGCGAAAGACCTGTAGTGGCAGCAGAGAATTGTGATAGTGGGATATTTAGCGCAGACAAATATTTTTTATTTTTAAAATTTCAGTCTTGCCAACCATCCCCAGGCAGTTCTCTTCCGAAGGTGCATTACCTCTCGGGGTAACATCGGTGGAGCCTGCAGTCCCATCCACCGTTACTGGACAAAGATTCTCTGCTGCCTGTAGACAGGCCAGAGGCGTTCTGCACCATGGTCGGCTCTTCTGATACCGCAACACCATTCCAATCCAAAGGCTCCAGAGCCTGCTTCTGAGCGGAATCTAGCAGTATTTTGTAGACCAGTTCCCACTCCTAGAAACTTATTAAATCCAAATAGTTTTGCAGCCAGGAAACCTCAGAGACTCAGCAGTCTCTCTCGATACTCTCCGGTCGCCACTCCAAAGTCTGGGTTTGCAGTAAGTTTCTCAAACAATCCAGGGTGCTGAAGCTAAAGCCCTCTGTGGGGTTGCTATCCTCCAGCCATGGACACACTTTTGCAGCATACCATTGGAGAGCCCTGTACCCATTGTCCAGCATCATCTGTCTGGACCAGTCCATCTAATTCAGACAGCCATTGGTATCAGGGCAGCCATTGGTCCCAGAAAAGGCACACTCAAAACCAACTGGTGCCAGTAACTTTCCTCGCAGTGGGGTGGACCATTCCCAGAAAGTCCTTGTCCCGTTGGAGGGTGTTCCTCCAAATCTTAAACTGGATAAAATCCCTCCATCCCAGCTTGTCCTCCATGAAGCTGGGTCAGTGTCTTCTGAATTTGCTTATTGAACTTTGCTGCCATGGTTCTTTTCTGCTGGAGCCAAAAGGAGCTTTTTGATGCCAGCCAGTGTTATGTGGAAGTCCCGAACCCAAGTGCAGAAAGGCTCCCTTCACCTTCAGTATCCCAAAGGCATACTAATCCTAGCCCCAACCCCCAAGTCAAAAGTCTGAGCTCCTTGCAGGGCAAAAACCAAACTGGGAATTGATTCTTATTTACAGTTTACAATTGGGAAAAACACGCACAGGGAGAATGTAGAGCAGTGTTTCCCAAAACTGTCCTTGGGACACACGAACAGGCCAGATTTAAGTATTACCATTTTGGAAATGCATCCTGAATCCTGCAATCACTGAGCAGCGATTGGTATCACCTGTGCTGTGCTTCAGATATCTGTCAAGCCTGGCGTGTCAGCGGGTCCTTAGGACAGGTTTGGGAAACACTGATGTAGAGAAACAATGGCAAATACTCCCCAGCGTTTCAATGCTGAATAGCCACCCCCTCCCACACACGGTGAAATAAAGGCTAAAGCAAGGGGGCAGGGAGAACTAGTTTAAACAAGACCCTGGAGGTTAGAAGGGGCTGCAGTGACACACACTGAAATATTGTTAATGTGTTACTGTTAACACATATCAGACAGAGAATAGGGAACAAAGACACAAACACCTTGTACCTACAACACTAGGTACAGGGGGACTTTAACATAGAGGGCAGGGAAACCATATAAAACTTCAGACCCGCACCTTCCAAACACATCTTTAAGTCCATGCACCTAATGTCCAAGGTTACAGACTCCATGGAGGGTTGTGCTGGTGGGCTATGCAACTTGCAGCACTGCACAACTTGCAGCAGTGATTGTGCAGCACTGCGGAAGTATTGCAGAGGGAGAATACTTGTCCCCAGACTCACTCTGCTCCTGGTGGCCAGAGGCGACAGATCGGGTCATCGTTCTCGCCGTGGGATGAGAGGCGAGTATTGGATTTATTGGGGGGGAAGGCTGGTGCTAAATGATTCTTCAGAAGTGTAATCCATTAGCACCAGATTAAGGGTGATGGTAAAAGTCAGGTTAACCTATAGGTGGTGTCACAGACCTCCTGACACACCGACAGTGCGCCTCTGTCAAGCTCTGGCTTTCTCCCTGCTGGACCCCGAAATCCTGCATCAGCAGCCCCAAACCTTCTTTAAAATCACCAGGCACGACCAGTGTTTCAGAGTGCAAAATAAGACTCTTTATTTGAAACATACAGCTAAAAACAGTTGAGGGACAAACACCTTCATGAATACATTACAGATAACATCAACCGACTCCAGTCACAGGACAATGGGAAGGGACGTTCAACACAATGGACCGTTTACACATTCAATCTTCTCTTAAAGGGCCTGCTAGATCGTAGGGGAAGCGGGAAGTTTCAGGGAAGCAGTGGGAAGGAAAGGAATCTTCTTACAACAAGTGGACGCTATACAGAGAGGGAACAGCTAATACAGAAATGTACACTATACAGAGACACAACAGGAGACTCTACAATAAATACATCGAGGAATAATACACAGACACAGTCAACATAAATCCTGGATTCCCTGGGTAAGCCAGTTGGCAAACCCCAGACAGCACCTTGGCCCATAGTCAGTAGGAAGAAGCCGAGTCCCCAGGCTCATCCAACTGCCCAAGAGACAGCTGAGTCTGTCACATGGGAGTTATTGGTGCTAGCAGTTTGCAATACCTTACTTATCCTAACAGTAATTACTAATTGTACACCCTATACTTAACGTAAGTACAGGAAGCTCATACAAGCTGGTGCAATCACTGATCCGGTAACGGAATTTTACATAGTTTAGCGTTAGGAAGGTTATACGGGGGAGGGGGGCATGCCCTAAAGTCACTCATCCTGATAACACTTACCTGAATCACTAGGGAATAGGGCGCGCTGTGTCCACGCAATCGATCAATAGAGACAGTCACGGAAAGAAACCCCATTAATCCCCAATGAGGGTTCAGGGATACCCATAGAGTTAGACAGCCCTTCAGTCTATATAACAGCACTAAACATTGAGCCTTACATTACGGGTCTCCTTTTAATGGGAAACCCAAATCTAGAAATGTTCTAACAAACAAGCTCTCCAATCCAATCCCTTAAACGTTGTACAGATTCAAACAAAATAATCTGTAATGCACAGCAAGATGTCACACGGACAGCAGAGGATTGTGAAACCACGCTCACTGACATGTCTGGAACCGGCATGTCGCATTCAAGGTGTGCGTATGGAGGCCGGCTGCCTTGATGTGTATGACACATGGTAATTAAATGCGCAGAGGACATCGATTAAATCTGATCCTGAAGAAGACGCTCAGTTTATAGCACAGCAACACGCATGGAGCATGTTCCGTGCCGTGCTAGAAGAACAATAGTCATTAAGGCTGGCCGTCCACTGGATCCGCATTTGTGCGACTAGCACGTTGTCCGTACTCGTCTGACTACTCCTACAACACAGAGATTCAACCCGCGTCCACTGCCTCTGATTTGCATCGGGTGACTTCAATCGACTATATCAGACTGGTGACCTTTCCCATTTGAATGGGATTTGTTGGACGAAGTCGGATGACCTGGTAAAACTCAATGTAAAGTAATATTTTAGTTTTTATATATATTTTTAAACTGTTATTCATTTCATCTACAGTAAAACGTCTTTTATTTTTCTGAACATCTTTTTGTATTGTTGGTATTTTTCTGACCATTTCATTCATATTCTTTTTTTAATGACATTTTTATTTTATTCTGTAACATCTTTTTAAAGCACCTATTTTATTATTTAGACGCATTTTAATGCATTTTTACCGGTTTAATTCCTATTGGAAGAATAGCAGAGTTCCTTTTTTTTTTTTCTTCAGTCCGATATTCCTGGGTCGTCCCTAGTCAGACATGGTCGTGTGACCTTGGTCGACCAAGTTGGTTGCACAAATACGGACCTGGTGGACGGCCAGCTACAGGTTTAAGTCGGCTGAGTGGAGACACGAGATATCCATCGCATTATGCCACAATGATATTCTAAAACCTGTATGGATCGGTCTATCCAGATCTTTTTCCAGGGTTGTCACCAGATCCTCTTTATGTCATTTTAATCCTGAGGTTCAATCACTAGACTTGATTCCCCTCATTTATACGTCAATATGTAATATTTTCATCAATTAATGATAATATTATTTTCACTCTTAGTGTAAGGAACGTCATCCCAAGAGATGAAATTGCTTTATACAAAGAGATTCTGAAAACGGCAAGTCTTCTAACAGGTAACTATACACAACCTGCATGAGAACAACGTGAAGGACGCGTTTATAGTCACACTATGGAGAGAATGTAAGGTATGTCTGACGCCACCTAGTGGACTAGTTCTAATTATTGGTAGTCAGTAGGGATGAGCTGTTCGGTTCGGACGGTTCGGAGTTCGGGCCAAACTTTGGTTGTTCTAAAGTTTGCGAACTTTGACCTTTTTGGGTGTGTTCGGTTCGAGTTCGAAAAAAAAAAAGAGAAATTTTGAAAAGTATAGAAAATGCTTAAAAAAATACAAAAAAAATCTAGAAATAAAGAGACTCTTTACTGAAGAATATTATAAGCAACGGTTTATTAGATATTGAATTAAAAACTAATGTGTACGTGCAAAGATTCTCAACTCTAAATGACCTGTGTTTTTCAAAGGGCATAACAAGAACAGGTGTTTTTAGTCTGGTCTAATCAATTTGATACATTGTAGACATACTGAGGGGGTGGGGTGGTGTCTGCTTCTGATTGAGATTTGAGAAGTGTTAATTTCCCTCCTAAAACTTCTAATATGCTGTATTTCACCGCTGTGTGCTCAGACTCATTTTTACCGCTTTCGCTCATCATGTTTAAACGCGATTTTGAAGCCACATTTTGTTAAATGACCGACATGTTAGATTTCGTTCTTTCTGGCAGACTCCACAGATTCATAATATATCATTTTTATATGTATACGTCCTGTCCTGGCTGTATATTATGAAAAAAATGCAATAAAAATTGAATTTTTAATCATCTGCAGTGTGTAAAGTGTTGGTATTTTCACATTTTAGCACATGAGCGTCTGCAGTTATGTTTTCTATGGGGTGCGCTTGTACAAAAATTAGAAATGGGGACTTGTTACATTTTGTGGGGGGAATTACATGATTTACAGCAAACGCACACCATAGAAAAAAATCATTGGTGCATCATCGTTCACATTATAATTGCAATGTGAACAATATTGGTGCATTAATAAAAATAGCACACAAAAAAAATACATGTTTTTATTTTCTTTTTTTCTTTTTTTTACTTTATACCTGGTCATGTTGGGTATCATTCGAAAGGCCAAGCTCAGGCCTTTCGATTGACACCCCCCATGACCCACTAGATGCCTGGAGATATCAGGGTTCAAATGAACCCCCTATCTCCACCAGGGGATTGGCCTGGGCAATATATATACGCATGATGTGAGCTGGCCTGGGCAAATATATTATATATATACGCATGATGAAAATTTGCAAAGGATAAGGCACGCAAAGTGAAATTTTGATGAGTCTGAAATTGAAACTTACGTGACAACTCTTATTTTCTTTTTTTCGTTAATTTATATTTGTTCAATACAGTGAATTCTAATTTGTTTAATAGAGTTATTTTAAAATGGTTTAATAGTTTATTTATATTTATTTTACCTTTACTATTGGTGCTTTTCAAACTTTATTCTTAAGTAAAAAGAAATTTAGCAGTTTCTTTTTGTGTCATTTTTTTTTTTGGGGGGTGCAAGAAGCTGGTCTTGCCTAGGGCGCAAAATAGTCTAGCACCGGCCCTGACTGCATGGTCCACCCCTGCACTCTTCCACAATACCACAGAGGGGTTACTGTATGATGGCACTTGCTGGCCTGGCACCAAAGGCACAATATCTGGCTGCACTGCCACTGACACCAGTATCAGATTCATATCCTCAGAGGGGTGAAACTGTGTGACAACACTGTTGCCGACGCTAAAGGCCCAATTTTAGGCTAGGGTCAAACGAACGCATTTTTCGCATTGAGGTGTTTTTTCACGGAAAGCACTTAAACGGTCATACGATGCGCATTTTTGTGCGTGATTTTTTACAGATCCAAACCAGGAAACTTTGGGTGTCTGGACATTATGTTGGCCGGACATGAGCAGCGTCTGACGTCTCCTAATCACGCACACACACCGCTATGCGGACGCAGCGCACTCTGTACGTCAGTACTAGCGGTTCAGCGTTCTTGAAAAAATGCGTTCATTTTCCACTTGCGTTGCGCGGCCGGACATTCGTGCGGCCGTACTTCGTATATTGGCCATCATTGCGTGTCATTTGCTGCTACTGCGGCCGTGATTAAGTGCGCCTAAACGCACGTTAAAAGTGCGCTAGTCTGACCCTAGCCTTAAAGCACCTATTGTTACTTTCATCCAAAGCCTGCATAAGTTTCACAATAATTTAGCCCAAAAAATCACTAAACTTTTTCTGCGTGTCCGAAAATGTCTCCTCTTTCATACAGGCTGCCGCCCCAAGCAGTTGTTTATGGATAAATTAAAGGAAAAGCATTTACCGTCATTTGAAACATCATTTTTTTGTTTTTAGTAGACATGTGCACAGCACAAAATTTCGTTTTGAACTAATGGATTAGTACTAAAATGCAATTTATTTAGTTGCTAAAGAAATTCGTTTTCAGTTCTTTAGTATGAAAACTAATTTCATTCATCCGGAAACCAGTGGATACAATTACTATTGTAGTGGCGCCTATGGAGGTTTTCAGTTTACAACAGCTCTGGTTAAGTTAGCACCAACATTGTAATACTGCCCCGTGTCAGGCAAAGCTGTTACTGTAACTGACTGCTGCTCATCACAGCGCTCAGAGTTTCAGTAAAACTAGTAAATAATATTTTTATATATAAGAGGTTAGAACAATATTATTTCCTTGTTTTACTGAAACTCTGAGCGCTGTTACAGTCAGTTACTGTAACAGCTGAGCCTGATACATTGTACTGAGAGATAATGTAACAAGCAGCCGATCTCAGTGCTCACAGCCACTGGATTTAAAGGGCTAAAAAAAAAAAGGCTCCTCTCTGTATAATGTTTAGAACATCCTCCTGCATTAATTAATACCCCTCTCTGTATAATGTATGCAACATCCACCTGCATTAATTAATACCCCTCTCTGTATAATATATAGAACATCCGCCTGAATTAATTAATGTCCCTCTCTGTATAGAACATCCTCCTCAATTTATACCTTTCTCTGTATAATGTATATAACATCCTCCTGCATTAATACCCCTATCTGTATAATGTATAGAACATCCTCCTGCATTAATTAATGCCCCTCTCTGTATAGAACTTCCTACTGCATTGGCATGTGGAGGGTGCATATCTTCGGATGTTGTGATGTTGTGCTCTTCATTGCTGGTCTCTTTCACTCATCAATGTAATATCACAAAAAGGACTGAAACTAAAATGTAGTGCATTTTATTTTAGTTTCTTTCGTTTTTTGTACTGAGCAGTTTCGTTTCTCTTGAGTCATATGAAAACTAAATTATCCCAGAATTCGGACTAAATCGTTTTAGTACTAAAACGAATGCACATGTCTAGTTTTTAGGTGTTTCTATACATCCTAGAAATCCGCCACTTCATGAGCAGGTTATGGGGACCTCCTAGGCACGATATTTGAAGGAATTTTTGATTTTATTTTTAACCCTTATTTAATGGAAAACTCACTGTCCCTTTAAAAACGTTTTTTTTTTTACCTTTTTGTCCTTGTTTCCTGTCCCCCAGGGCACTACCCGGACCCCCATACACCTTTTATGGCAAATATCTAGCATATATGCCCTCTTGGAGGGCACTCTAAAAACCGAATTTTCAGCCCCATTGACTTGTATTGAGTTCGAGTTCAGATTCGGATTCGTATATTTGGAAGGTTCGGGTTCGGATCCGAACCGAACTCGGGGGTGTTTCGGCTCATCCCTAGTAGTCAGCTGTGGCATAAAGCGTGTATATGTTATGGGTAAAGCCGACATGCGGTTAATCCTAGGATTACCCGGGTAATCCTGACATCACCCAAAACCGCTGGGTAAAGCTGCAAAAAATAAAAATTTCGGAATTTACCCGGGTAATTTTAGGACTAACCAACTGCCCTTGGGTAACAGTCTGGAAGAGCTGAAAAATTCACACTTTACCCGGATAATGTGCAAGTCTGAAGCTTCCACTGGGTAATCTGAGGACTATCCACAGCTTAACCCGGGTAAATTGAGGACTATCCGCAGCCTCACCCGGGTAATCTGAGGACTATCCGCAGCCTCACCCGGGTAGTCTGAGGACTATCCACAGCTTCACCCGGGTAATCTGAGGACTATCCACAGCTTCACCCGGGTAATCTGCAGAGCATCCAACCCTGCTTGGGTAACAGTGAATTTTGCTATTATCTATGGATATTATCAATGAAAATGGCAAAAGACAAACATTAAAATGTATTGCAGATATAATGAATATACAGAGTGACAGGATATAATGAATATACAGAGTGACAGGATATAATGAATATACAGAGTGACAGGATATAATGAATATACAGAGTAACAGGATATAATGAATGTACAGAGTAACATGATATAATGAATATACAGAGTAACATGATATAATGAATATACAGAGTAACAGGATATAATGAATATACAGAGTGACAGGGTATAATGAATATACAGAGTAACAGGATATCATGAATATACAGAGTGACAGGAAATAATGAATATACAGAGTAACGGGATATAATGAATATACAGAGTAAGAGGATATAATGAATATACAGAGTAACGGGATATAATGAATATACAGAGTAACGGGATATAATGAATATACAGTGTGACAGGATATAGTGAATATACAGAGTGACAGGGTATAATGAATATACAGAGTAACAGGATATCATGAATATACAGAGTGACAGGAAATAATGAATATACAGAGTAACGGGATATAATGAATATACAGAGTAAGAGGATATAATGAATATACAGAGTAACGGGATATAATGAATATACAGAGTAACAGGATATAATGAATATATAGAGTAACAGGATATAGTGAATATACAGAGTAACGGGATATAATGAATATACAGAGTAACAGGATATAATGAATATACAGAGTAACAGGATATCATGAATATACAGAGTGACAGGATATAATGAATATACAGAGTAACAGGATATCATGAATATACAGAGTGACAGGATATAATGAATATACAGAGTAACGGGATATAATGAATATACAGAGTAAGAGGATATAATGAATATACAGAGTAACGGGATATAATGAATATACAGAGTAACGGGATATAATGAATATACAGAGTAACAGGATATAATGAATATACAGAGTAACAGGATATAATGAATATACAGAGTGACAGGATATAATGAATATACAGAGTAACGGGATGTCATGAATATACAGAGTAACAGGATATAATGAATATACAGAATAACATGATATAATGAATATACAGGGTGACAGGATATAATGAATATACAGAGTAACGGGATGTCATGAATATACAGAGTAACAGGATATAATGAATATACAGAATAACATGATATAATGAATATACAGAGTGACAGGATATAATGAATATACAGAGTAACGGGATGTCATGAATATACAGAGTAACAGGATATAATGAATATACAGAATAACATGATATAATGAATATACAGAGTAACATGATATAATGAATATACAGAGTAACAGGATATAATGAATATACAGAGTAACAGGATATAATGAATATACAGAGTGACAGGATGTAATGAATATACAGAGTGACAGGATATAATGAATATACAGAGTAACAGGATATAATGAATATACAGAGTGACAGGATATAATGAATATACAGAGTGACAGGATATAATGAATATACAGAGTGACAGGATATAATGAATATACAGAGTGACAGGATATAATGAATATACAGAGTAACAGAATATAATGAATATACAGAGTAACAGGATATAATGAATATACAGAGTAACAGGATATAATGAACATACAGAGTGACAGGATATAATGAAAAAGGTGTATTTACCGGGAGATAACCTCTAGCACTACAATCCGAAAGTGAGAATTTATTTTTGTGCTTTTCTAAATTCTGGCACGTCCTAACATTGTATGCAGCAAGTTGCAACCTTCAGCTTTACAAATTTAATTGTCAATTTACATGCTATGTACATTCATGCATCTGTTATTTGTACCTTAGGGTTACCAATTTGGCGATTTGACAATCATATATATATTCATCTCCCAGCTTTACATCACGTTTGTGTCTATGTTTTTATTCGTCGGTTCAATAAGTGTGCGTTTCAATCATAATTAATAAAAGTTATGTTTTAATTAGCACTTATATTAGCCATCTGAGAGTTTATCTCTCGTTCGTTGTTACAGAAAAAATAAGTAAACTTAAAAAAATCCAGAAAAATGCTTAAAATATCCTAAAAAAATCTATAAATACCAGGCATTTTCCCAGTAGGCAGCTGGCCTTCTGGGCCAGTTGGCTGCCCAAGAACAGGCCTTCTTCTTTGTGCCTGACTGACTGTTGAACAGAGGTAGTATTCCCTAGGCTGCCTGGGCCCAGCAAGGACTTCATAATGACGCCTGGCCATTTGGCGCACTCTATGACATAATCAGAGGGAGTCATCTGTCCGGCCCTCATTGATTATGTCACAGGCATGTAGCATGGCATCTGGTGCCACCCGGTCACGGTCCCTTTGCCAGAGGCCCCAGTTGCTGCCATCCTGGGCTTTATCCTGACACTGAGAAGACAGCGTGGCACACATGGAGGGAGAGAACAGTGGTCATATGCCGCACAGGTTGAGTAGCCCAGAGGAGCACAGCGACTGCTGCGATGAGCCGCGACACAGCTGGCTGCTCGGCGAATGAAGGGGGACCTGCGAGAGAGTCCCGGCAGTGGGTAAATAACAAATCTGAAATATGGGAATATCCAAGCAATGAGTCCATAAACCATAAGAAATGTCAGAAATTGTTGGGTGCAAATAAATACTTTGCTCTTAATTCTATGTTTTATGACTTTATTGACCCTGTGTGTGAGGTCATCAACAGCTTCGTTTCTGATCCTGTCTAATGCGACAATCTCAACGCTCGCCTCGTGCCATATGCCAGTGCTCGATATAAAGCTAAACAACCCCTAAGAGGGGCCACTTGCCCACTCCTGAGCCTCTATCCTTCACGCTCCTTTGGTGTTGCTTGTGACCCATTCCCGGACAGGGTCTGGCCTTCCCCTGGCGTATGGTCTCCCTTCGGACAGCACACGGGTAAATTGCAGATGTTATTCCAGAGGTGATTAGACGGACCGGCTCCTGGTTTTGCTCTATCTCCTGGTCCTCGGGTGGATGATGGGCCAGTTACAGTTGGTCATTTGATAAGGGCGAGTGCTCCAAGCTACAGCTTCTTATAAAAACAAACTTTACTGAGAAATAACTCGAGCAAAAAAAGGGTTAAATTAACAAAATGAGAAAACGATAAAATAGACCTGAAGTAACAGCGGGCGCGTTTCACCTCCGTTTTGCACCTTCTTCAGTCAGTGTTTGTTCTTCACAGTGTATGACGTCTCTGAATTGCAGGACACATGTTTCTATTTATCCGATCGCTGCTTTGTGTTACTTGTGTTACTGAGTGTGTAATTCTATGGATTGTTGTTTAACTGTAACCCTAACACAAACAGAGACATGAAAAGTAGGGATGAGCCGAACACCCTCGAGTTCGGTTCGCATTCGAACCCGAACTTTTCAAAAGTTCGAATTCGAACTCCGTACAAGTCAATGGGACTCAAAGTTCAATTTTTAGAGTGCCCTCCAAGAGGGCATATATGCTAGATATTTGCCATAAAAGGTGTATGGGGGTCCGGGTAGTGCCCTGGGGGACAGGAAACAAGGACAAAAAGTATAAAGAAAATGTTTTTAAAGGGACAGTGAGTTTTCCATGAAATAAGGGTTAAAAAGAAAAAAGAAAAATTCCTTCAAATATCGTGCCTAGGAGGTCCCCATAACCTGCCCGTGAAGTGGCGGATTTCTACGATGTACAGAAACATTTAAAAACAATGTCTGGGTCCGGGTAGTGCCCTGGGGGACAGGAAACAAGGACAAAAAGTTTTAAAAAAAAGACGTTTTTAACCCCTTCACGGCTGACGACATGTGGGACACGTTCTCAGTTACTCCCGCTGTATGCTGAGGAGAACGTGTCACGTCATCAGCTTTGAGGGACCCCCGGCGGAGATACTCACCTCTCTGTCCAGGGTCCCGCGGCGTTCTGACTTCAGCGTCCTCAGATGCTGAAGTCAAGCTCCTGCCGACGTAAATGACGTCATTGCGCCATGCGCAATCACGTCATTTCCAGGCGACCTCCCGGCGATGCCGGGAGATCGCCTGGAAGGGAGGGGGGATCCATTTGGATCCCTCTCCCTGCCGATCGGGAGGTCCCATAAAAAAAAAGCCAGTAACCGCTTAAAAGGAGAGAGTCTCCCCTTTTAAGCGGTGCCTGGCTTTAACCCCATAGGCACCGGGTTGCACTAATGATTTTTTTCTATGGGGTGCGTTTGCTATAAATCACGTAATTCCCCCCACAAAATGTAACAAGTCCCCATTTCTAATTTTTGTACAAGCGCACCCCATAGAAAACATAACCGCAAACGCTCATGTGCTAAAATGTGAAAAAAAAACACTTTACACACTGCAGATGATTAAAAATTCAATTTTTATTGCATTTTTTTGTCATAATATACAGCCAGGACATGATTTATACATATAAAAATGATATACTATGAATCTGTGGAGTCTGCCGGAAAGAAAGATATCTAATATGTCTGGGTCATTTAATAAAATGTGGCTTCAAATCGAGTTTAAACATGATGAGCGAAAGCGGTAAAAATGAGCTGAGCACACAGCAGTGAAATGCAGGCAGGTTAAGGGGTTAAACAGCATATCAGAGGAAGATTTAGTAGAGAAATGAACACTTCTCAGAAGCACAGGTGTTGTTTGATACATCAGGAGACACACCACACCCTCATTCTACATACAATGTATCAAATTCATTAGACCAGACGACTAAAAACACCTGTTGTTTACGGCGTTTGAGAACACAGGTCATTTAGAGGTGAGAATCTTTGCACTTAGACATTAGTTTTAAATTCAATATCTAATAAATCGTTGCTTATAATATTCTGCAGTAAAGAGTCTCTTTATCTCTAGATTTTTTAGTATATTTTAAGAATTTTTTTTAAAAAAAAATTGCGACCTCAAACCGAACACGCCAAAAAGTTTGAAGTTCGCGAACTTGCAAACGGCCAAAGTTCAAATCGATCTCCGAACTGATCGAACCGAACAGCTCATCCCTA
>CM019069.1:158795917-158923249 GCA_009667805.1 Leptobrachium leishanense
ATGATGGGCCAGTTACAGTTGGTCATTTGATAAGGGCGAGTGCTCCAAGCTAGAGCTTCTTATAAAAACAAACTTTACTGAGAAATAACTCGAGCAAAAAAAGGGTTAAATTATAAACATGAGAAAACGATAAAATAGACCTGAAGTAACAGCGGGCGCGTCTCACCTCCATTTTGCACCTTCTTCAGTCAGTGTTTGTTCTTCACAGTGTATGACGTCTCTGAATTGCAGGACGCATGTTTCTATTCATCCGATCGCTGCTTTGTGTTGCTTGTGTTACTGAGTGTGTAATTCTATGGATTGTTGTTTAACTGTAACCCTAACACAAACAGTGACATGAAAAGTAGGGATGAGCCGAACACCCTCGAGTTCGGTTCGCATTCGAACCCGAACTTTTCAAAAGTTCGAATTCGAACTCAGTACAAGTCAATGGGACTCAAAGTTCAATTTTTAGAGTGCCCTCCAAGAGGGCATATATGCTAGATGTTTGCCATAAAAGGTGTATGGGGGTCCGGGTAGTGCCCTGGGGGACAGGAAACAAGGACAAAAAGTATAAAAAAAAACTTTTTTAAAGGGACAGTGAGTTTTCCATGAAATAAGGGTTAAAAAGAAAAAAGAAAATTCCTTCAAATATCGTGCCTAGGAGGTCCCCATAACCTGCCCGTGAAGTGGCGGATTTATACGATGTACAGAAACCTTTAAAAACCAATGTCTGGGTCCGGGTAGTGCCCTGGGGGACAGGTAACAAGGACAAAAAGTTTTAAAAAAATACGTTTTTAACCCCTTCATGGCTGACGACATGTGGGACACGTTCTCAGTTACTCCCGCTGTATGCTGAGGAGAACGTGTCACGTCATCAGCTTTGAGGGACCCCCGGCGAAGATACTCACCTCTCTGTCCGGGGTCCCGCGGCGTTCTGACTTCAGCGTCCTCAGATGCTGAAGTCAAGCTCCTCCCGACGTAAATGACGTCATCGCGCCATGCGCGATCACGTCATTTCCAGGCGACGTCCCAGCGATGCCGGGAGATCGCCTGGAAGGGAGGGGGGATCCATTTGGATCCCTCTCCCTGCCGATCGGGAGGTCCCATAAAAAATAATAATCCAGTAACCGCTTAAAAGGAGAGAGTCTCCCCTTTTAAGCGGTGCCTGGCTTTAACCCCATAGGCACTGGGTTGCACTAATGATTTATTTCTATGGGGTGCGTTTGCTATAAATCACGTAATTCCCCCCACAAAATGTAACAAGTCCCCATTTCTAATTTTTGTACAGGCCATAGAAAACATTACCACAAACGCTCATGTGCTAAAATGTGAAAAAAAAACACTTTACACACTGCAGATGATTAAAAATTCAATTTTTATTGCATTTTTTGGCATAATATACAGCCAGGACATGACGTATACATATAAAAATGATATAGTATGAATCTGCGGAGTCTGCCGGAAAGAAAGATATCTAATATGTCTGGGTTATTTAACAAAATGTGGCTTCAAATCGCGTTTAAACATGATGAGCGAAAGCAGTAAAAATTAGCTAGGCACACAGCAGTGAAATGCAGGGTTAAGGGGTTAAACAGCATATCAGAGGAAGATTTAGTAGAGAAATGAACACTTCTCAGAAGCACAGGTGTTGTTTGATACATCAGGAGACACATTGTATGTAGAATGAAGGTGTGGTGTATCAAATTCATTAGACCAGACTAAAAACACCTGTTGCTTTACGCCGTTTGAGAACACAGGTCATTTAGAGGTGAGAATCTTTGCACTTAGTTTTAAATTCAATATATAATAAATCGTTGCTTATAATAATCTGCAGTAAAGAGTCTCCTTTATTTCTAGATTTTTTAGTATATTTTAAGAATTTTTTATACTTTTTTCAAAAAAAAATTGCGACAGCGAACCGAACACGCCAAAAAGTTCGAAGTTCGCGAACCTGCAAACGGCCAAAGTTCGAATCGAACTCCGAACTCATCGAACCGAACAGCTCATCCCTAATGAAAAGGGCTGCCCTGTTTAATTCATACCCTGTGCGCCCATCTTTTAATCCCTTAAGGACCCCTGACGTACCCTGTACGTCTTGTCCTCGGGTCTCCCTTAGACCCGCGGACGTACAGGGTACGTCAGCGGCGCCTAATCCCCCTCCCGCCCGATACTCACCTCCCTTGCCGGATCCCACGGCGATCTGGCAGGGAGGAAGCCTGCCCATGTGATTTACATGGGCAGGCGAGGTTGATGACGTCGCCACGCTGCGTGGTGACGTCATCAGCAGGCGTCCCCATGCATTTCAATGGAGGGGAGGGGGGACTCCTTCGGAGCCCTCTATCTCCCCAACCATTGAAGCTAGGGAGATGCCGTTTGCACCGCTGCAGAGGGGAGAGCCTCCCCTTTCCCGCGTGTGTTGGCATTAACCGTTTCGCTGCCGGATCACGTTGCGGCGCCAATTGGCGCCAAAACGCGAGTCAAACCTGGAGGGGGGCTGACATCTTGGATGTCAGCCAAGCCTCCAGGTCCCCCCCCACCCACTGACAACCTCACCATATGTGTGAGGATGTCAGTGGGCCAGCTAACCATCTAGCTGCCATGTAGAGATAAGGGGATCCTAAGGATCCCTTTATCTCCCGATCCATGGCAGCTAGATGGTCATATTTGCCATCATTTGAAAGGCCTGATTATGGCCTTTCAAATGATACCAAACATGACCAGGTTTGGTTTTTAAAAAAAATTTGAATTTTTTTTTTTATAAAATAAAAAATGTTTTTTATTTAAAAGTTTTTTTTGTCTGGGGGGGTTTAATTAAATAGGACCTAGGCTGTCATCTAAAAATAATTAGCACAAAATGGTCAGAATGAGCGCAGCGCACATAGGTGAACTGTCTCAGCAGTGAAGGGGTTAAAAAGCAAACGCATGTAAAAATTGGGTATTTCTAGTCTCGGGACAAAATTTTGAACCTATTTAGCTGGGGTTGTTTTGGGTGGTTGTAGATTTTGGGGATTAAATTACAAAAAAGTGTGTTTTTTTACCATTTTTTCCCCTCATATTTCATATTTTTTTTTATAGTAAATTATTGGATATGATGGAAATAATGGTATTTCTAGAAAGTCCATTTAATGGGGGAAAAGGGTGTATAATATGTGTGGGTTGAATAAACGAGTAAGAGGAAAATTTGACCTAAACACTAACAGCGCAGAAACGTAAAAACAGCAGCGGTCACTAAAAGACAGATTTGTGTAAAACCGCCCGGTCACTAAGGGGTTAAATGTTTTATGCAATGGTCATGTTTGTATATTGTAATATAGTATATGATCCCGTTACCTGCGCGCGTCTGATTGCACAGTTGCCCGTTACCTGCACGCATCTGATTGCGCATAGTTACCCGTTTGCTTCACGCGTCTGATTGCACATAGTTATTAGCACTAGGAAAAGGGAAGTGCTCATGCCACTGTACAGAGCACTGGTGAGACCTCACATGGAGTACTGTGTGCAGTACTGGAGACCGTATCTCCAGAAGGATATAGACATCTTAGAGAGAGTTCAGAGAAGGGCTACTAAAATGGTGTACGGCTTGAAGGAGAAAAGTTACCAGGAAAGGCTTAATGATCTTAACATGTACAGCTTGGAAAAAAGACGAGACAGAGGAGATATGATAGAAACATTTAAATACGTAAAGGGAATCCACAAGGTAGAGGAAGGGAGTATATTTAAAAGGAAACAAAGTAGCAAAACAAGAGGGCATAGTCTTAGATTAGAGGGGCAAAGGTTTAAAAGTAACATCAGAGAGCATTATTTTACTGAGAGGGTGGTGGATACATGGAACAGTCTTCCAGTAGAAGTGGTAGAGGCCAAAACAGTAATTGAATTTAAGCAAGCATGGGATAGGCATAAGGCTATCCTAAACAAAAGATAAATCCAGGTAAAGTATCCATGTAATTGGGCGACTAGATGGGCCAAAAGGTTCTTATCTGCTGACATTTTCTATGTTTCTATGTTACCTGCACACGTCTGATTGCACATAGTTACCTGCACGCGTCTGATTGCACATAGTTACCCGTTACCTGCACGCGTCTGATTGCACAGTTACCTGCAAGTGTCTGATTGCAAATAGTTACCTGCATGTGTCTGATTGCGCATAGTTACCCGTTACCTGCACGCGTCTGATTGCACAGTTACCTGCACGTGTCTGATTGCGCATAGTTACACGTTACCTGCACGCGTCTGATTGCACATAGTTACCTGCATGCGTCTGATTATTATTATTATTATTATTCTTTATTTATAAAGCGCCAGCATATTCCGCAGCGCTGTACAATAGGCACAGTATAGACCGGGTTACAATACATTGAACAGCATTTGACAAACAGTACAGGAGGAGATGAGGGCCCTATTCCCGTAGGAACTCACAATCTGGGAGGGTTGGGGTTGGAAACAGGAGGAGAGGACTGTAAGGTGAGAGTGATTGATGGTTGCGTCAGTGAGTTGGGTGGTAGGCTTCCCTAAATAGGAATGTTTTCAGGGAGCGTTTGAAGGAAGAGAAGTTAGGGGAAAGTCTGACAGTACGAGGGAGAGCGTTCCAGAGAGTGGGGGCTGCGCGTGAGAAATCCTGCAGTCTATCATGGGAAGAGGTGATGCGGGGAGAAGCTAGGCGCAGGTCACTGTTTGACCTTAGGGAGCGGGCTGGGGTGTATTTGGTGATTAGTGAGGACAGGTAGTGGGGAGCTGAGTTAGTGAGGCTTTTGTAGGTAAGGATAAGGATTTTGAACTTAATTCTGCAGTGGATGGGGAGCCAGTGAAGGGACTCGCAGAGGGGAGCGGCAGAGACAGAGCGGCGGGTGAGGTGAATTAGCCTGGCGGAGGCGTTCAGGATGGATTGTAGGGGGGAGAGGTGGGACAGAGGGAGGCCAGATAAGAGATTATTGCAATAGTCGAGTCGGGAGATTACCAGGGCGTGTATGAGTTGTTTTGTGGCGACAGCGGTAAGAAATGGCCGAATTCTGTAAATATTACGCAGTTGGTATCGGCAGGAGGAGGAAAGAGACTTGATGTGGGGGATGAAGGAAAGAGCAGAGTCAAGTGTAACTCCAAGACAGCGAACTTGGTTTGATGGGGAGATGGTGATACCCTCCACCGTGATAGAGAAGTCAGGAGGTGGGGCGGCATTAGAGGGAGGAATAAGTAGGAGCTCAGTCTTTGACATGTTGATCTTTAGGTGGTGGGAGGCCATCCAGGAGGAGATGCCAGATAAACAGTCACTGACTTTTGAAAGGACAGGGGGAGAGAGATCAGGGGTAGAGAGGTAGATCTGAGTGTCATCAGCGTAGAGGTGGTAATTAAAGCCAAAGCTGTTGATGATTTTGCCCAGGGAGGAGGTGTAGATGGAAAAGAGCAGAGGACCAAGGACAGAGCCTTGAGGTACACCAACAGATAGAGGTAATGAGGAGGAGGAGTTACAGCAAAGGACACACAGAAGGACCTGTTGGATAAATAGGAGTCAACCCAAGCAAGTGCAGTGTCACCGAGACCAGAGAGTTGAGGGTCAGTAGAAGGAGGGGGTGGTCAACAGTGTCAAAAGCAGCCGAGAGGTCAAGCAGGATGAGAATAGAATAGTGGCCGTGTTTTTTAGCAGTTAGGAGGTCGTTGGTGACTTTGGTGAGGGCAGTTTCAGTTGAGTGTAGGGGACGGAAGCCAGATTGCAGGGGGTCAAGTAGGGAATTGGAGGACAGGAAGATGGAGAGGTGGTTGAAGACTAGTTTTTCTAAGAGCTTAGAGGTAAAGGGAAGCAGGGATACAGGACGGTAGTTGGATGGAGAGTTGGGATCTAGGGATGGTTTCTTTAGTAAAGGGGTAACTAGCGCGTGTTTGAAGGCGGATGGAAAGGAGCCAGTGGAGAGAGACAGGTTGAAGATGTGTGTGAGAGCAGGGGTGAGGGAGGAGGAGAGGGGAGGAATTAGATGTGAGGGAATGGGGTCGAGCGGGTGATTGCACAGTTACCTGCACGTGTCTGATTGCACATAGTTACCTGCACGTGTCTGATTGCACATAGTTACCCGTTACCTGCACGCATCTCATTGCAAATAGTTACCTGCATGTGTCTGATTGCGCATAGTTACCCGTTACCTGCACGCGTCTGATTGCACAGTTACCAGTTATCTGCATGCGTCTGATTGCACATTAGTTACCTGTTACCTGCATGCGTCTGATTGCACATAGTTACCTGCACGTGTCTGATTGCACAGTTACCTGCACGTGTCTGATTGCGCATAGTTACCCTTTACCTGCACGCGTCTGATTGCACATAGTTACCCGCTACCTGCACGTGTCTGATTGCACATTGTTACCTGCACGCGTCTGGCGTCTGGTTGTGAATAGTTACCCGTTACTTGCATACGTCTGATTACACATAGTTACCCGTTACCTGCACGCGTTTTATTGCACAGTTACCTACACGCGTCTGATTGCACAGTTACCTACACGCGTCTGATTGCACATAGTTACCTGCACACCTCTGATTGCAAATAGTTACCCGTTACCTGCACGTGTCTGATTGCACAGTTACCCGTTACCTGCACGCGTCTGATTGCACATAGTTACCTGCACGCGTCTGATTACACATAGTTACCTGCACGCGTCTGATTGCGCAGTTACCCGTTACCTGCACGCGTCTGATTGCACATAGTTACCTGCACGTGTCTGATTGTACATAGTTACCTGCACGTGTCTAATTGCGCATAGTTACCCGTTACCTGCACGCGTCTGATTGCACATAGTTACCCGTTACCTGCACGCGTCTGATTGCACATAGTTACCTGCATGCGTCTGATTGCGCATAGTTACCTGCACGTGTCTGATTGCACATAGTTATCCGTTACCTGCACGTGTGTCAGGAACGTGGGGATGGTACCTGGGTGGCACCTGGATGGCAGGGGTATGAGCCCAGGATGCAGTGGTCTGCACTGATAAACAGAGGATATGAATGGTGGAGGGTGAATGGAAATAAAGACTAACCAGGTTGATTGTAGAGGATGATGGTTGTAATTTGCAGGAATCAGGATCAGGTAGCAAAGTAGCAACAAAGCAACGATGTTCACTCTTCGTAAGCATGAGCTGTAATGAACCAGCAATGTGTGAGTGCGGGGCAAAGCCCTTTATTTCGTGAGTCACGTGTGTTTGATGTTTAACTCTTACACTGCTGGTTGCTGGTTGCTGGCTGCAGGGCAGGAACAGGATGGAAGTGAACCACCAGGGGGGGTTTCAGGATGGCTACAGCCAGGGATCCTGACAACGTGTCTGATTGCACATAGTTACCTGCACGTGTCTGATTGCAAACAGTTACCTGCACGTGTCTGATTGCGCATAGTTACCTGTTACCTGCACGCATCTGATTGCACATAGTTACCTGCACGCATCTGATTGCACATATTTACCCGTTACCTGCACGCATCGGATTGCACATAGTTACCCGTTACCTGAACGCGTCTGATTGCGCATAGTTACCCGTTACCTGAACGCGTCTGATTGCGCATAGTTACCCGTTACCTGCACGTGTCTGATTGCACATAGTTACCCGTTACCCAAACGCGTCTGATTGCGCATAGTTACCCATTACCTGCACGTGTCTGATTGCACATATTTACCCGTTACCTGCACGCATCTGATTGCACATAGTTTCCCGTTACCTGCATGCATCTGATTGCACATAGTTACCCGTTACCTTAACGCGTCTGATTGCGCATAGTTACCCATTACCTGAACGCGTCTGATTGCACATAGTTACCCGCTGCTTTGATCATTAATCAGCCGTGTATGTATCATCTTATTTAGCTTAAAGCATAGGAAGGGTTATTTTACGGTGAGAACAATAAAGCTGTGGAATTCTCTGCCTGTTGAGGTGGTTGGGTCAGAGTCTGTACAGACTTTTAAAAAACGACTGGATGACTTCCTGCAGACACAGAATATTAAGGGTTATAATATTTAATATGTGGGTAAAAGCTTCTTGATCCAAGGAGAAATCTGACGCCATCTGGGGGCAAGAAGGAATTTTTTCCCAGTATGTTGCATATTGGCGAGCATTTCAGACTGGGTTTTTTGCCTTCTTTTGGATCGACAGCAGTAGGTTATGTGGGAGAGGCTGAACCCGATGGACGCATGTCTTTTTTCAGCCTATATAACTATATAACTATATCTTTCTCCAGGAATCAATCCTCTGGTCCTTCTGACTCATAAATCTCACGGCGGTCTGACTGCGCAGGAAGCATCATTTAATGACATGGGAGCCGACCGGATCTACTCCATCGAAAACTACACGGAGGAAGATCACCAGCAAATGCTGGGAAAACATGAGGCGATCCTGAAGCTTCTCTGCCAGGTCCTGGAGGAAGTCGACTTCTGCATGAAGACCAAGAGAGATCCGAAGAGCGAAAGGAACGACAGGATGAAATTTATATTTAAATACATCAAGAAAGCCGACGATCAGGAAAGAGACAGAAGAGAAGAACAAAGACGTGAGAGAGAAGAGAGAGAAGAGAGAGAAAGACGTGAGAGAGAGAATGAAAATAAATGTAACATTTCATAATAATAACAGCACTCCCTCCATCCAATGAATTCCCAGTGAAGGAGTGAAAGGGTTAACAGTTAATTAATAAGTCAGAGCTTTTGGCTCAATGTTTGATTAATATTCTCGCTTTTACTGAGACCCAATGTATTTTTCTTTGCATTACATTCCAATAAAATGTATTAAAATATAATAAAGCGCATTTTCCAGCCCAGTCATTATGTCAACAGCTTGAATCTTTATATCTATTGGCATCGATCAATAACAGCTCGATTATTAACAGTCCAACCATTGACTCGCGGCTCCACATTAACAGCTTCTTATTTTATATTAGCGGCAATTTGTATACTTTGAATACGAGCCATTAACCCCTTAAGGACTGGAGTCATTTTAAAACTTCGGCGCGGTTTCGGAAGTAGAAGTTTGCTGAGCTCATTTTGACCGTTTTTAAACGCGGTTTTAAGTCACGTATTATTATACCACCCAGACAAAGTATATATCGTTCTTTCCGGCAGACTCGGCAGATTAATAATATATCATTATATGTATATGTCATGCCCTGCCAGAATACTATAACAAAAAATGTAAAGTGAATTTTCAATAAAATTACAAAATCATACACAGTGTGTAAAGTATTTTTTTTTTGCATTTTATTTCCCGAGCCTTTGCGGTTATATTCTATGCGTTAGACTTGGGAAAAAAAATTGAACGGAGAAATTACGTGATTTAAGCTAAACCCCCCCAAAGAAAATCATTAGTGCAGCATCATTGTTCACAATATAATTGAAATGGGAACAATAGTGCTGCATTAAAAAATATAAAAAAAGCACGATTTTATTTTTTAATTTTTCTACACTTTAAATTTACCTGTAATATGGTCATGTTTGGTATCATTCGAAAGGCCATGATCATGCCTTTCAAACGCCACCGATCAGGAGATAAAGGGGTTCAAAGAACCCCCCTATCTCCACCATGAGATTTCCTTATGAAATCCCTTGGCAGCGAGGGGGTTCCCTGGTTAATTGACGTCATCGTGCCAAGCCCAATGACATCAGTGGACATGGGAAGTCCTGGAGGTGGGGCTGCCATCCAAGATGGCGTCCCTCACTGGTAAAAGGCTGTAATCTGGAACCGATTGGTTCTGGATCACAGCCTACCACTAAGGGGTTAATGATCCAAAACAAAAAAAAAATCTATGCAATTCAAGACAAAGCAATGGGTTAATGGGCATTGGGCAACTCACAGGGGCATAGATAATTTTTTTCCTGGGGGGTTCAGCTTTCTTAAATTATAAGACTTTATCTAGTAAATATACCGGCCGTATCATTCCTAAACCAATCCTTTACCTTCAGCAATACTGATTTAGTTATTTGACACCACGTGGATAAAAACCATCAGAGTTATCCAAAGAGATCCGAATGGCTGGAGAAAGGGAACCGAACGCTTAAAATCCGCGTTCGGTTACCTTTCCTGGCCATTCAGCTATTCAGAGAGCAGGCAATTCGCCAAATCCTGGCGAATTGCCTGCACATACGGTGCCTGTTCGGTGCCTGTTCGAGGGCAGTGAAATCCCCATAGAGAAGCACTGCTTCGGCTATTCAGAGAACGAAAACCAGCAGTGAAAGGTTCCCGAAATGCTCTGCCATTCGGTGGTTTAATTCGGCAGGTTTATTCAGGCGAATCCCATAGGCTTCAATGTTAAAAATATTCCCGTTTTAATTCAATATCTAATAAACCGGTCATTATAAAATTCTGCAGCAAAAAGTCTCTTTATTTATAGATTGTTTAGGATATTTTATACATTTTTCTGGATTTTAATTTTTTTTTTAAATTTCCGATTGTTTTCTTTTTAAATCGTTTTTTTTTTTTCTGTAACATTCCTTTTTATTATCATTCATTGGATTTTATATGTAAATTTCAGACATTTTCGCTCTGTAGTTTCTTTGCAAACAGCGTTTCACTTTTCAAACGTTCATGCAAACTGTTTTCCTAATTTATTCACTCCATTCGTCTGCTTTTTCCGGCGGCTTCGCTGCGTGTGATCGGCTCCTGCTCGGGTTTTTCCACGGTTTTCGGCAGGTTAATCCAGATGTTTTTGGTGTGCATTCGCCAGGTTTTGCGGTTAGTTTTCGGCAGGTTTGCGGCAGCTTTTCCCCGCAATTCGGGGACCCTGTGGTGCTTGCTGAATACACTGCAGGGTCACCGAAATGGGATCGGCAAAAAGAACCGAATTGAAGAGAACGAAACGTCACCGAACGTGCGGTGACTTTTCAATTCTCTTTGAATAACCCTGTTAGCAGGGCTCGAGTCGAGTGGGAACGCGCAGGAACGGCGTACCCGCACTTCTCCCACAGCAGGAACGCAGCGTTCCCGCTGTGGCCCGAGCCCGAACGCCGCCGCCGCACATTGCCGGCGGCCGCGTGCTTCCTGTTACAACGGCCGGGTGACAGGAGGTGGAGCCGCTCGCCTGGCTGTTTTCATAGATCTCAGGCGAGCGGCTGCACTTCTGTCAGCGGCCGCTGAAGCAGGAAGCACGCGGCCGCCGGCAATGTGCGGCAGGAGCAGGAGCAGCAAAGGTGAGCTGGGCTGGGGGCAGTATCCATGAACCTGGGGGGGGGCAATATCCATGAGACCTGGGGGGGCATATCCATGAGACCTGGGGCATATCCATGAGACCTGGGGGGGCAATATCCATGAGACCTGGGGTAGGGGCATATCTCATGAGACCTGGGGGGGCATATCCATGAGACCTGGGGGGGCAATACCCATGAGACCTGGGGGGGGCAATATCCATGAGACCTGGGGGGGCAATATCTATGAGACATGGGGGGGGCAATATCCATGAGACCTGGGGGGGGGCATATCCATGAGACCTGGGGCATATCCATGAGACCTGGGGGGGCATATCCATGAGACCTGGGGGGGCATATCCATGAGCCTGGGGGGGCAATATCCATGAGACCTGGGGCATATCCATGAGACCTGGGGGCAGTATCCATGAGACCTGGGGGCATTATCCATGAGAGCTGGGCATATGCCATGAGAGCTGGGGCATATCCATGAGACCAGGGGGCAATATCCATGAGACCTGGGGCATATCCATGAGACCTGGGGGCAATATCCATGAGACCTGGGGGCATATCCATGAGACCTGGGGGCAGTATCCATGAGACCTGGGGGCAGTATCCATGAGACTGGGGCATATCCATGAGAGCTGGGGGGCATTATCCATGAGACCTGGGGGGCAATATCCATGAGACCTGGGGCAGTATCCATGAGACCTGGGCATATCCATGAGCCTGGGGGGGCAATATCCATGAGACCTGGGGGAGGGCATATCCATGAGACCTGGGGGGCATATCATGAGACCTGGGGGGGCAATATCCATGAGACTGGGGGGGCAATATCCATGAGACCTGGGGGGGCATATCCATGAGACCTGGGGGGATATCCATGAGACCTGGGGGGAAGCATATCCATGAGACCTGGGGGGGACATATCCATGAGACCTGGGGGGCAATATCCATGAGACCTGGGGCATATCCATGAGACCTGGGGGGCAATATCCATGAGACCTGGGGGGCATATCCATGAGACCTGGGGGGGCAATATCCATGAGACCTGGGGGGGCAATATCCATGAGACCTGGGGGGCATATCCATGAGACCTGGGAGGGCAATATCCATGAGACCTGGGGGGGAAATATCCATGAGAGCTGGGGCCATATCCATGAGACCTGGGGGCAGTATCCATGAGAACCTGGGGGCAATATCCATGAGACCTGGGGCATATCCATGAAAGACCTGGGGCATATCCATGAGACCTGGGGGCAGTATCCATGGACCTGGGGCATATATCCAAGAGACCTGGGGCATATAATATGAGACCTGGGGCATATCCATGAGAACCTTGGCGCAGTATCCATGAGACCTGGGGGCATTATCCATGAGACCTGGGGGCATTATCCATGAGACCTGGGGGCATTATCCATGAGACTGGGGGCATTATCCATGAGACCTGGGGGCATTATCCATGAGAGCTGGGGCATTATCCATGAGAGCTGGGGCATATTCATGAGAGCTGGGGCATATCCATGAGACCAGGGGGCAATATCCATGAGACCTGGGGGCAATATCCATGAGACCTGTGGCATATCCATGAGACCTGGGGGCAGTATCCATGAGACCTGGGGGCAATATCCATGAGACCTGGGGCATATCCATGAGACCTGTGGCATATCCATGAGACCTATGGCAGTATCCATGAGACCTGGGGGCAGTATCCATGAGACCTGGGGGCAGTATCCATGAGACCTGGGGCATATCCATGAGAGCTGGGGGCATTATCCATGAGACCTGGGGGCAATATCCATGAGACCTGGGGGCGCATATCCATGAGACCTGGGGGGCAATATCCATGAGACCTGGGGGAGGGCATATCCATGAGACCTGGGGGCGTATCCATGAGACCTGGGGGGGCAATATCCATGAGACCTGGGGCAATATCCATGAGACCTGGGGCAGTATCCATGAGACCTGGGGCATATATCCAAGAGACCTGGCATAGTATCCATGAGACCTGGGGCATATCCAATGGAGACCTGGGGCAATATCCATGAGACCTTGGGGCATATCCATGAGACCTTGGGGGCAGTATCCATGAGACCTGGGGGCATTTATCCATGAGACCTGGGGGCATTTATCCATGAGAGCTGGGGCATATCCATGAGAGCTGGGGCATATCCATGAGACCAGGGGGCCAATATCCATGAGACCTGGGGCATATCCATGAGACCTGGGGCATATCCATGAGACCTGGGGGCAGTATCCATGAGACCTGGGGGCAGTATCCATGAGACCTGGGGCATATCCATGAGAGCTGGGGGCATTATCCATGAGACCTGGGGGCATTATCCATGAGACCTGGGGGCAATATCCATGAGACCTGGGGGCAGTATCCATGAGACCTGGGGCATATCCATGAGACCTGGGGGCATTATCCATGAGAGCCTGGGGGGCATTATCCATGAGAGCTGGGGCAATATATACCCATATGAGCTGGGGGCAATTATATCCATGTGAACTGGGGAAAATATATCCATATAACCAGTGCTGTGTATATTATCCTTGGGGTTCAGTGCTGTGTATGTTATTCTGGGGGCTCAGTGCTGTGTATGTTATTCTGGGGGTTCAGTGTTGTGTATATTATTCTGGGTGCTCAGTGCTGTGTATATTATTGTGGGGGCTCAGAGCTGTGTATTATTCTGGGGGCTCAGTGCTGTGTATGTTATTCTGGGGGCACAGTGTTGTGTATATTATTCTGGGGGCACAGTGTTGTGTATATTATTCTGGGGGCTCAGTGCTGTGTATATTATTCTGGGGGCTCAGTGCTGTGTATGTTATTCTGGGGGCACAGTGTTGTGTATATTATTCTGGGGGCTCAGTGCTGTGTATATTATTGTGGGGGCTCAGTGCTGTGTATATTATTCTGGGGGCTCAGTGCTGTGTATATTATTGTGGGGGCTCAGTGCTGTGTATGTTATTCTGGGGGCTCAGTGCTGTGTATGTTATTCTGGGGGTTCAGTGTTGTGTATATTATTCTGGGTGCTCAGTGCTGTGTATATTATTGTGGGGGCTCAGTGCTGTGTATATTATTCTGGGGGCTCAGTGCTGTGTATGTTATTCTGGGGGCACAGTGTTGTGTATATTATTCTGGGGGCTCAGTGCTGTGTATATTATTCTGGGGGCTCAGTGCTGTGTATGTTATTCTGGGGGCACAGTGTTGTGTATATTATTCTGGGGGGTCTGTGCCTGGAGATTATATATATATAATGCGTTAGTCCAGTTGCCACAATCCCGAGTATACCTGTAGGTAGTGATACCTTTCACTGATCAGTATAGTTTCCAGGTTACACTCTTGAAAGTTTGTCTTTTAAATGTAAAGTTAACCCAATAAAAATGGTATCACCGGCTCGTCCGGCTATACTCGTGATATATATATATATTTTCTTCAGGTAATGGGGGTTGTGGAATTCGTGGGTGAGTTCCCTCACTTTTTTCCCAGGACTTGACCCCTGCCTGTTAGTAAAAAATATGCAGCAGACACCAAGCAAAAGTCTATTTAACCCCTTAGGGACCGGGCGGTTTTACACAAATTGCGTTATTTAGTGCCCGCAGCTGTTTTTACGTTTCTTCGCTGTTGGTGTTTAGATCAAATTTTCCTTTTACTCGTTTAAGCAACCCACACATATTATATACCGTTTTTCCCGCCATTAAATTGACTTTCTAAAAATACCATTATTTCCATCATACCGAATAATTTACTATATAAAAAAAAAATCCCCAAAATCTACAACCACCAAAAAAGACCCCGCTAAATAGTTTCAAAATTTTGTCCCGAGAATAGAAATACCCAATTTTTACATGTTTTTTCTTTTTAACCCCTTCATTGCTGAGCCAGTTCACCTATGTGCGCTGAGCTCATTCTAACTGTTTTATGCTAATTATTTTTAGATTACAGCATAGGTCCTATTTAACTGAACCCCCCCAGATGAAAAAAATAATTTTAAAAAAACTATTTTTCTTTTAATTTTTGATTTTTTGTAGCTTTTTTTTACACCGAACCTAGTCATGTTTGGTATCATTGGAAAGGCCATGATCCGGTGGGGATGTCAGTGGGTGGGGGGTGACCTGGAGGCTTGGCTTACATCCACGATGTCAGCCCTCCTCCAGGTTTGAAGCGCGATTTGGTGCAAAGTCGGCAGCGAAATGGTTAATGCTGCACACCACTGAAAAGGGGAGACTCTCCCCTTTCCAGCAGTGCAACTTGCAGCACTCTATCTTCAATGGTTGGGGAGATAGAGGGTTCTGAATGAGCCCCCACTCCCCTCCATTGATTTCAATGGGGATGCTGCTGATGACGTCACCACTCAGCGTCGAATGTCGCAAGTAACAAATAGTTAGGTTCCCATTTGATGTTATTAAGTTCTCGTATAAGGTGCATACCATCCTTCAGATAGGAAGGAGTCTCTTGTACTACAGGTTGTAACAACATATTGATGTACTGAGACAATCGGCGTGTCACTGAATCAATGTCAGATATGATCGGGCGACCTGGAGGATTATTAACATCCTTATGAATTTTAGGGAGTATACACATTACTGGCATTTTCGGACGGGCCATAAGGAGATACTTAAACTCTTGTTCATTAAGAATACCTTCCTCTAGTCCTCTTTTTAGTAATTGTTCAAATGCGGCAGATATTTCAGTGATTGGATTTGTTGATAGTTTTTTATATGTATGTGTGTCATCCAATAGCCGATGGAGTTCTCGATTAGAGTTCTCTTTCGTCATGAGTACCACTCCTCCCCCTTGTCTGCTGGCTTTATAACCAGTTGTTGGTCGTCTTGCAGATTCGATAAGGCTTGCTTCTCTTTTTTGGTAATATTATATTTAATTTTCTTTTTTTGAATAATGTCTACTTCGGACATTACTAGATGTTCAAAATTTAGGGAAGGTCGATTTCTCTCTTAATCTAGAATGAACAAATGTATCTCTTTGTAGGACCTCTTTCTCCAATGGATTTTTTTGAGAAACCTTTTTCAAACAAATCTTTCTTTGGAACCTTTGAAGGTTCAAATAAACAAACTTATTAAGTTTGGACATAGGAGCAAACTTAAGGCCCTTATTTAATACTCGAATTTCATCCTCAGTTAGTACTTTTGAAGTTAAATTAAAAATACCCATACAGGGTTATCCAAAGAGATTCGAAAAGTCACTGCACGTTCGGTGACTTTTCGTTCTCTTCAATTCGGTCTAAATCGGCTTTCCCATTTCGGCGACCCTGCTGTGTATTCAGCAAGCACCACAGGGCTGTCGAACTGCAGGGAAAAGCTGCCGAAAACCCAGCGAATGCACGCCGAAAACCCGCAAAAACATCTGGAGTAACCCGTCAAAGACACCAGAAAAACCTAAGCAGGAGCCGATCACACGCAGCGCAGCCTCCGGAAAAAGCCGACACCGCAGAAGAAGGCAGTGAATAAATTAAAGAAACAGTTTGCATGAATGATTGAAAAGTGAAACACTGTTTGCAAAGAAACTACTGAGCAAAAATTCTGAAATTTACATATGAGGTCCAGGGAATAATAATTAAAAGGGCTGTTATACAAAAAATAAGCAAAGTTAAAAAAAAAATGCTTAAAATATCCTAAAAAATCTATAAATAAAGAGACTTTTTGCTGCAGAATTTTATAATGAACGGTTTATTAGATATTGAATTAAAACCGGAATATTTTTAACATTGAAGCCTATGGGATTCTCCTGAATAAACCTGTCGAATGAAACCACCGAATGGCAGGGCAATTCGGGAACCTTTCACT
Source organism: Leptobrachium leishanense (assembly GCA_009667805.1). Classification (NCBI taxonomy): domain Eukaryota; kingdom Metazoa; phylum Chordata; class Amphibia; order Anura; family Megophryidae; genus Leptobrachium; species Leptobrachium leishanense. The sequence goes on from CM019069.1 coordinate 158,812,841, forward strand.
GCTGGTTTGTGTTCTCTGAATAGCCGAAGCAGTGCTTTTTCATGGGGATTTCACTGCCCTCGAACAGGCACCGAATGTGCAGGCAATTCACCAGGATTTGGCGAATTGCCTGCTCTCTGGATAGCCGAATGGCCAGGAAAGGTAACCAAACGCTGATTTTCAGCGTTCGGTTACCTTTCTCCAGCCATTCGGATCTCTTTGAAAAACCCTGTTAGTTTCTACTTGTTTTCCCTGCTTCCTTTTCTTACTGGCCCCCCCCCTTCCACGACATCCCCTTCTGTTTGTCCTAAGGATCTCTTTCCCATAGATTTTCCTAATATGTGAATGCTGGGTTCGAGTGTAGGGTCTTTCTTTTTTTCTGTTTTGGGGTGATCCTCCCGAAAACCCTTATCTTGTCCCTCCATTCGAATTTATTTTGAGTAAGAAAGTTTTTGGTAGGGGACATATTTTGGTTCCATTTGGAAGCCCATTGATACCCATCTGGGCTCTTGGGAAACATGGAAGAGTTAATGGTCGGGTATATTTCATTAACGTTAATTAATGTGGGGGTACCATTAACAATTATGTCTGTATTTCCCTCAATGTGGAGTTGAATAGGATCTTGGTTTATCTCATCTTTGACTTTTGCGTCACATGGTCACATTATTATACGTGAACCGCTTTTGGAATTATCCTTCCTAGGAGGTTTTGGTACTTGTGTTGGAGAGTGGGTTCTAACGGGGGTCTGGGCTACCTACTGGGTGCAGTTCAAAAGAGGACCCTGATCTTTTGCCAATTGCTGTAGAGAAGATTCTTTTTCTCTATTTTTTCTAACTCCAATAGGAATAAGGTTGGGGTTGGAATATGGATGGTTGGTGTTAGGAGGATGTTGTAAACGTTTTTCCCCTTTATAGTAGGACCGATGTTCTTTTTTAGGGTACCGATTAGACACTGTATTCCTATCTTTATTTGGGTAGTTGTTCTTACCACTATACTTAAGGTGGACTCAGCCTCCTTTATAGTCATTAACATCCCTTACATATTTGCTCTTCTTAGCTTCTATTATCTTCTCTGTGATACCAGATAAGGTTTGGGAACCTAACTATCTATTTGTTACTTGCGACATTCGTTCCCTGTACACCATTATCCCTCATGAGAGGGGATGTGACTCAGTATGGGAACACCTGATACAAGCTAAAAAATATGATTCGACCCAGATCGATTTCATATTGGAGGGTATCCAATTTATATTACATCATAACTTTTTTCATTTCGATGGACAGATCTACCTCCAACAGATAGGCATGGCGATGGGCACCAGGTACGCGCCCAGCTGGGCAAACCTTTTTATGGCAAGTTGGGAATCCTGATTTGTGCTGGGTTCATCTGGCTGGGCTGTGGATCTGGTGCTATATTGCCATTACATAGACAATTTATTTTTTATTTGGAGAGGGTCAACGTTAGAACGAGTTTCATACATTTCCGAACCAAAATAACTGGGGAGTACAGCTGGATTTGAATGTCGGTAGCAACGAGATCAATTATTTAGATCTAACAATATACGTGGAGGATGACCGTGTAAAAACTAAAACTTACTTCAAGCCAGTTGACACGAATAGCTTTATTAATTTCACTTTTTAGAAGAGAGAGACACACTCCAGAGAGCAAACCTGTACCTAATTCACACAAAATTGCATACATTCACACAAAATTGCATAAGAAAAGATGTAAGCATACATATATCATATAAAATTTAAAAACAGCATTGCATATATGCTCTGATTGATATAAAAGATCCTTTGTAATGCAGTATTGGTGGTATATCGCCACCTAGTGTCCGTATTTCAAAAAGTCTTTCAATTGAAAAAATGGGTAATAAATAAAAGTTCTTTCCGATCTGCAGCACTTCTCTGTCTCTCTTGTACCTCCGAGAGAACAGGAGAGTGTGATTAGAATTGTGCCAAGCACTGCATATTATTAGTCTGAATGATGGATGCACTTACGCAGGTTTATTCCTCGTGCTGCAAGCGGCTGGTCTGTGAAACCACTCTTCTTTTGATGCCTACTCCTCTGTTCCTGTGGTGATCAGTCCCAGGGCCCAGCAGATCCAGGACTTACCTTCTGGGGGGTGCAAGGATTCTTTGTATGGTGCTTTGGTTGAAAGCAATACCGGAAGCAGGGATGGCCAATAAAGAAGTGGATTTTATTCACATAAGTATAAAAAAACAATAAAATGGGCTTGGTGGAGATATAAAACAAAATAAAATAAATGGTGTGCTTTAAAAAGCGTTTCACCGCTCAGGTGGCGGCTTCATCAGTCATGGATGAGTTGGTGTATATGGACAGGTCTTAAAGGATTTTACTTCCTGTTTTGGCCTGAAAGCTGCCAGGAAACTGTGCCAAGCACAAACCCACCATCTTGGGGGACTGGTAATGTTTTCCAGCTGCCTGATTGGTCACGCCATGTCACTTCCTGTTTGGTGGCCATCTTAGGCGGGGCACTTCCTGTTTCAGTGATTCCAGTTTCAATTTCGGCGGCCATGTTTGTAGAGCAGTCCTAATATGTCAATTCCGGCGGTTGCTTGAGCTGGTTTGTTTAGGGGACAGGAGCCACACCGGGTCAGAAATTTTGTCAGCTCTGCAGGGGCAGGTGCAGAGATGGTTAACACCATGCCAGCTTGAGCTGGGAATGATCGTCTGTGATAATGGCAGCAACCTTCTCTCCGCCCTACGCAAGGGTAAATTGACGCATGTACCATGCCTAGCACAGGTCCTAAATCTGGTGGTACAGCGTTTCCTAACCAAGTACCCAGGGCTGGCAGAGCTTCTCAGCCAGGCCAGAAAAGTCTGCAGCCACTGCAGACGGTCATTCCCAGCAAGCGTTCGCCTGGCAGAAATTCAAAGAGAATTCCACCTTCCCACAAACCGTCTGATCTGTGACATGCCCACCAGGTGGAACTCGACATTAGCAATGCTGCAGCGTCTGCACAAGCAGCAGAGGGCCATCAACGAGTACCTGTGTGAGTATGGCACAAGGACAGGTTCAGGTCAACTTGGTTTTCCCCCCCCCACAGTGGCTGATGATCAAGGATGCATGCACTGTACTGTCACCATTTGAGGAGGCAACGAGGATGGTGAGCAGGGACAGTGCATGCATCAGTGACACAATTTCTTTAGTGTTCCTGCTGGAGCACACTCTGCGGGGAATTATAGATGTGGCTCTAGAGGCAGAGCAGCGGGAGGAAGAGGAGGCCTTCCCTAGCTCTCAAGGCCCCAGTCTTTCCGCAGACAGCATTCCAGCGGGTCCTACTCAGATCAGACAGGAGGAGGATGAGGAGGAATATTTAAGTAGTGGGGGCATTGAAGGTGGGGATTCCTCAAGGGAGGGTTTTGTGTGCCCAGAAACAGAAGGGCTAGTGCGTGGCTGGAGGAGGAAGTGCACAATACGGTCATCCTCATTGACCAGGAAGACTCGGAAGCTAATGCCACCTCCAACCAACGCTACATGGGCTCCCTAATGATGCAAAGCCTGCTAAAGGACCCCAGGATTCGTGCTATCAAGGAGAAGGATCATTACTGGTTGGCAACCCTTCTTGATCCACGATACAAGGGGAAAGTTGCAGAGCTCATCCTGCCCGCACAGAGGGAGCACAGGATTAAAAAACTTGAGGACGCTCTAAAGCGAAACTTGTGTAACACCTTTCCAGGCACTGGTAGATTACCAAGTGCTGACACACGTGCTTCTGAGGCTGCGGGTAATCAGAGGAATAGTGGTGAAGGCCAGGGCCGCTTGACTGATGCTTTTTTAATTTTATTTAGTCCTCGACGCCCAGGGACGTCAAATTTAGTCACACATTGCCAGCGTCTTCACCATATGGTGCAGGACTACCTAGGGGCAAGGGCAGACCTGGATACCTTTCCAGCAGATGATCCACTGTCTTACTGGGTGTTGAGATTGGATCACTGGCCAGAATTTAGCCAATATGTTATGCAGCTACTAGGTTGCCCTTCATCTAGCGTGCTTTCCGAAAGGACGTTCAGTGCCGCTGGAGGTTTTTTCATAGACAAAAGAGTGCGTCTGTCCACCGACTCTGTAGACCGGCTGACATTTATAAAAATGAATCAGTCCTGGATCAGCAGCTATCAATCCCATGATGCTGAAGTAATGGAATAGATCGGGGATGTCCTCTTCTGCATTCACAAAACCTCCAGCACTGAACTCTTCCACAATACCACAAAAGGGTTACGGTGTGAAGGCACTTGCTGCCATGAAAGGCACAATATTTGGCTGCACTGACGCCTGTGCCAGATTTATATAATTTAGATTTTTTGAACCGCAGGGTCCAACCGTGCACTCTTCCACAATACCACAGAGGGGTTACTGTATGATGATACTTGCTGGCCTGGCAGTCTTGCACCAAAGGCAGAATATCTGGGTGCACTGACGCCTTGACCAGAATCATATCTTTTCAATATTGGACCACTTGGTCCACCCCTGCACTTTTCCACAATACCACAGAGGGGTTACTGTATGGTGATACTTGCTGGCCTGGCATTAAAGGCACAATATCTGGGTGCACTGACACCCATTACCACCAGATCAAAAACTTTTCAATATAGGACCACATGGTCCACCCCTGCATTCTTCCACAATACCACAGAGGGGTTACTGTATGATAGTACTTGCAGGCCTGGCACCAAAAGCACAATATTTGGGTGCACTGCCACTGACGCCTGTATCAGATTCATATCCTCAGAGGGGTTACGGTGTGACGGCACTGTTGGGGATGCTAAAGGACCAATTTTAAAGCACCTTTTGTTACTTTCATCCAAAGCCTGCATATATTTCACAATAATTTAGCCACAAAAATCAGTAAACTTTTTCTGCGTGTACGAAAATGTCTCCCCTTTTCATACAGACTGCCGCCCCAAGCAGTTGTTTATGGATAGATTAAAGGAAAAGCATTTACCGTCATATGAAACGTCATTTTTTTGTTTTTAAGTGTTTCTATACATCCTAGAAATCCGCCACTTCACGGGCAGGTTATGGGGGCACGATATTCGTTTTTATTTTTAACCCTTTTTTAACCACTTGGCTGCTATGGACGCGCTCAGCGCGTCCAGCCAAGTGGCTCTCCTGTGCTACGGACGCACTCAGCGCTTCCGAGCACAGGAGGCAGCAATCCGCCGGATTCCGGCAGATTGCTGCGCCCCCCCCGGTGCGGGCTGACATCTTGGATGTCAGCCCAGCACTCGGGAGCCCGGCGGGGACATTAGATGTCATCGCGGCTACGCGATGACATCTAATTCAGGCGCCCCCCCCCCCCCGCATGTGCGGAGGAGGCGCCTGAAAGGGAGGGGGGAGGTCCTTCGGACCTCTCTCCCTCCCGATCACCGGGGAGCAGGGGGTTAAGACAGACACCACTTGGAAGGGCACAGCCTGCCCTTCCAAACGGTGGCTCTCATTAACCCCTGGGGAGCCGGATCACGAATCGGCGCTGAAAAGCGCCGGTTCGTGATCCTTTCCCGGAGCTGGCCGACATCTTGGATGTCGGCCAAGCCTCCGGGAACTCCCCCTGAGGACTGGCGTCATCGTGCTATGCACGATGACGCCAGTCCTGGAGTTAACCCCTAGCTGCCACCAACGGTGGAGATAGGGGATTCATTGGAATCCCCTATCTCCCGATCCATGGCAGCTAGGGGTTAATGTTTGGTACTGTTGGATCGGCCAGAGCATGGCCGTTCCAACAATACCAAACACCACTGTGAAAAAAGTTTAAAAAAAAAAAAAATAAATTAAAATAAAAATAAAAAAATATTTAAAAAAAAAATTATAAAAAAAAAATAAACAAGTTTTTTTTTTTTTTTTGGTTTGTTAATGCAGCAATATTGTTCCCATTTCAATTATAATGTGAACAATGATGCTGCACTAACGATTTTTGTATGCGGTGCGTTTGTTAAAAATCGCGTAATTTCCCCCCAAAAAAAGTAACGAGACCCCATCTCTAATTTTTTTTAACAAGCGCACCCCATACAAAATAGCACCGCAATTGCTCGCATGTTAAAATGTGAAAAAAATACACTTTACACGTTGTAAATTATTGAAAATTCATATTTTATTGCATTTTTTGTTATAATATACAGACAGGTCATGACGTATACATATAATAGAGACATATTATTAATCTGCCGAGTCTGACGGAAAGAACGATATATAATATGTCTGAGTCATATACTAAAATAAGCCTTCAAAACGCATTTAAACATGATGAGCAAAACCGGTAAATATGACCTCAGCACAGAGGCGTGAAACGCCTCAACAGCGAAAGGGTTAATGGAAAACTCACTGTCCCTTTAAAAACGTTTTTTTTAAAACTTTTTGTCCTTGTTTCCTGTCCCCCAGGGCACTACCCGGACCCCCATACACCTTTTATGGCAAATATGTAGCATATATGCCCTCTTGGAGGGCACTCTAAAAACCGAATTTTCAGCCCCATTGACTTGCATTGGGTTCGGGTTCGGGTTCAGGTTCGGACCCGAACAAATGGGATGTTCGTGTTCGAACCGAACTCGGGGGGTGTTCGGCTCATCCCTAGTAGAGACAGTTGAGGAGGAGGAGGACCTACGCAAAGTTTTGCGCCGACGGGATGCGTGGCGGGTGGTCATAGGTCGCCTCAAGCACGTGGTACCCAAGTGTCCAGTGTTTATCCCACGCTTCAGCCTCCTCTGACATAGATTACAAATAGCAACGGTGGGGTCTGCTGCACATTTCTTAAAGAACTCCCAGACAGCAGAGTACCTGCATGTGTTCTTTGAGACAACAGCGCTCTGCATCGGAGCAGCTCTGACATCTGATGCCTTGGACTGGCTAGTGCTACGGTTGGTCACAGAGGATGTTGTGCCTCGTGTTTGCTGTGCCTCCTCCTTCCCCTCCTCCTCACTTGATTCCTCTGTTCAATCTGGCACCCAGGTGGAGTCAGTGACCTCATCATCAATGTCATCTTTACCCCCTATCTCCTCGTCACTGGAGCCAACTTGGCAGTATGCTGCAGCTGCTGGGGCAACATGAGTGCCAGTTATTTGTGTGTCATCACTGGCACCCCCTTCCTCTAGGTTGATTATACTCCCTGGATGTATAATCAGAGCACTGTACTTGCTGCGCATCCTCAAGCAGCATGTCACTGTCATTGTAGTCAAACAATTCAGCCGACTCCTCCGTGTGTGATAGCGAGGCTACGACAGGAGTAGCTGTGGACATGGAGGCTGCATTAGATGCTTTGGCAGCTGAGGTGGACTGTAAAGCACTAGAAGCCTGGCTGGCAGAGGACTCGGAGGATGAGGATGAGGATGGCCTGGCTAGCCAATCCACCAAATCCTCTGTATCTTGCTGCAGGTTAAGAAGACGGCCAGCACCAGTTATAAAGGACAAGCGTGCCCCTGCAGAGGATGCACCACATTCACCATGACCAGAGGCACAGCCTCCCGACACAGGTGCTCCTTGCCCTCTTATCTGTGTCTGGGAGCGTCTGCCTGTCCTTTTTGTTCTTTCAGACATGGTAAGTGATATATAGATTAAATATATACAGAACTCTGATTCAACTCTGGTATAAAGATTAAAGATTTACAGAACTCTGGTATAACTCAGTGAGACACCCTGATAGCTGGCAGCCAGTGACAAGACACAGATTACAATTCGCAGAAACCTCCTATAAATCAGTGAGACCCTTTGATTGGTGGCAGTGAAACCTTCTATAAATCAGTGAGACCCTTTGATGGGTGGCAGTGAAACCTCCTATAAATCAGTGAGACCCTTTGATGGGTGGCAGTGAAAGCTCCTATAAATCAGTGAGACCCTTTGATGGGTGGCAGTGAAACCTCCTATAAATCAGTGAGACCCTTTGATGGGTGGCAGTGAAACCTCCTATAAATAGACCATATGCAAATTGATTGATATATGCACACCTTGCAATAGGCTAAGAGCGTACAACTCCACCAGGACTTGAAATTAATCTCATAAAAAATCCTTGAACATAGAGTTTGGCTGCAGACATTCAAATGTGCAAAGTGCAAGCACATTAACAACGCAGCTTATCATAGCTGCTGGCGCATGAGCCGTGAATGAATGATGATTGGGTTGGTAACCTGCTACTTTTCATAAAAAGCGTTATATGTCAACACGACCAGCATGTTAATTGTATAATTGTGTGATTGGTACTGGATAACGCTTGAAATTAGCGAAAAGCTTAGCCTCTAAATCAACTCAATTAGCAGTAATTTTGGTCAAATTGACCTGCTACTTTGTTCATTCAAAACATTTGTTATACAACCAGCAAGCTAAATATATTGTTGGTACCTAAATAACGCTTAATTAGCGAAAAAAGATCGGCTTCTAAATCATAGAGAGACGTACCACGGGTAGATAGTTAACACTCGATCTAACTAGCAAGTATATTCGATAAATCGGTGACCAGGATTATTGATGTAAGCATTTAATTGATGTAACAATTTTAAATGTCAAAATAAGGAATTATTCCTCAAAAAAATTGACACTCAATGAAACAAAACCAGCCACCAGGCTAACAACTTGGTAATCAGAGCTCGATTGACAATAGAAAACAATCCACAATTGTATTGGTATGCTTTGCACTTTGTAAAGACAATTATTACCACAAGGCTCAGTATAGGATTAATATTGAGAACGTTCAAATAACGGTTGAATTAACCTGTATAACATTCATCAAAGGCTAAATTAACCTCCTAACGCTCAACGCGCGTTTCCCTGCTAACAACGCAGCAATTTCATCAGGAGCTCTATGAGACTTACTGGACCATTCACTATATATAGATGGATAATTAATCAATTAAGGCATTTAATATTCTGCAGTTGCACTTGAGAAGTACGGATCCCTACTGGGACAAAAACGGGGAAACACCACATGGAACAATGAAGTAAATCCAGCCAGTGGTATATTGAAAAGTGTAATTAGAAAGGGGAAGGGGAAGGGAGGGGGAGGGTTTCTCACACAGATTATACCACGCAGGCAAAATTCAAAGTCCAGCGATAGAACAGACCTTTACAAAGTACATAAACGACTAGAAATAACCCTCTAAGGTTCCAACTCCTCAGTATAAAAAGGAGAAGTGAAACTAGACCGAAATACCCATGTTGATATACATTAACTGTTCTCGATTGTGTCAAATGTAATGAACCCTTGTATTAGATGAATCTCTGTAAGATCACTATATTGGATAGTGACCAAAGTCGTATTAAAAATACTAATTGGTAACCATTCTAATTTATAATAAATGCTCATAAAGTGCAAGTATAGAAACAATTAACCATAAACATATATATACTTAGTAAATAGCTCCATGCTAACAGATTGCCATATGTAAATATCATGCTCCATTGTGTCTCACTATCTATATCAATGAGACCTGAAATAATAGAACAACCAAAAAATTATTTTAGGTCAGAAATTCATGTACCAATATATGGTGTGAAACTAAACCCTTCGTTAAGACCCGCTGGACTCAACGTTTTCAACTGATAAATCCATACACATTCTCTCCTTCCGTAAGACATTTGGGTCATTATTAGGATGATGACGTACATGTAAAGCTATAGCTGTATCAAGCTGATTTTTAACTGAACGAACGTGTTCTTGGATCCTTAACTTAAAGAGTCTAAAAGTTTTCCCAACATAGAGTTTATCACATATGCACAACATAACATATACCAGGCCTTTAGTATTACATTTAAAAAAGGAAGTAATTTTAAATTCTTTTTCTCCCTTTGAATCTTTAATTGTAGTCACATCATTTTTGACAAATTTGCATGTACAGCAATGTCCGCATTTGTAGGTGCCTCGTAATTTATTGGAAAGCCAGGTGTTTGCCTGGATAGTATTACCATCATAATGGCTTCTTACAATCATATCCTTAATATTGCGGCATCTACGTGCTGTAATCGTAGCATGTGGGGTAAGGACTTTTTTAAGAAGGGGATCCCAAGTAATAAGAGGCCAATAACGGTCCATTATTTTCCTTACTTTATTCCACCCTTTATCAAAATTCCCAACACATCTAATTACAGATGTTTCATTGGTATGTATTGGGTCTGTTAACAGTGTTTGTCTGGGTACAAGAAGTGCTCTCTTATATGCATTCTTAAGAATTTTGTTAGGAAAACCCTTATCTCTAAAGTTCTCTTTTAATTCTTGAGCACGCTCTTTAAATTCAGCTTCATCAGAACATATACGTCTCAGCCTCAAATACTGCCCATATGGTATGCCACGTTTAAGTGGAAAAGGATGATGGCTTTGCCAATCTAGGAGACTATTGGTTGCTGTCTCTGTTTTGTATATGGTTGTAGATAGGGTTGTTTCGTCTTCATAGGTAATTTTGGAGATAGCGATGTCCAAAAAATTGAGTGTTTGATATTGAATATCACTAGTAAAAACCAGATTCAAATGATTGCAATTCAGATGATTTTTAAAGTGTATGAATTCACTTTCAGAGCCATCCCATACCACCAGGATATCATCAATATATCTTTTCCAGGAAATGATTTTCGGAAAATATGGATTGTTTTGTAATTTTTAAATAAATTCCTCCTCCCAAGAACCCAAGTAAAGATTAGCATAGGTAGGCGCACAGGGACTTCCCATCGCGGTCCCTTGTTGTTGTAGGTACCATTTGTTATTGAACAGGAAATAGTTGTGCATGAGTACAAATCTAAGAAGCTTGATGACAAAATTTATTTGAACCTCTAGTAGAGAGCTGTGTTGTATTAAATAAGTTCTAATACTTTGTAGACCTTCCGTATGTGGACTACAACTGTATAATGCTTCGACGTCAAGACTACACAACAAAGCTGATTGAGGTATATGCAAATCTTTGAGAATGTTCAGAGTTTGTTTAGAATCCCGCAAGTACGAGGGTAAAGTATTAACATAATTTTTAAGGAGTTTATCAAGATATTGGCTGCAATTCTGGGTAAGATTATTGATGCCAGACACTATTGGCTTGCCTGGTGGTAATTGTTTATTTTTATGAATATTGGGAAGAACGTGGAAATGGTCGGATATTTGATTTTTAAAAATTTATACTCTTTCTCAGTAAAAAATACCCTGAGACATACCTTCATCTAATAACTGATATAATTCAATCAGATATTTTGGTGTGGGATCGGATAGAAGTTGTTTATATGTCCTTTGATCATTTAACACATTCAGGGTCATTTGCTCGTATCCTTCTCTGGACATGACCACTATGTTGCCCCCTTTATCAGTCGCCTTGATAATGATTTCATCGTTGTACCGCAATTCCGAAAGTGCAATACGTTGTGCACTGGTGAGATTACTGTCTGTCTGTCCACAAACTGTTTTATATTATAATTTTTCGATTTCATTACATACCAATGTGCAGAAGAGGTCTATATTTTCGTACTGTTTTAATGCCGGGGTAAAAGTGCTTTGTGTTTTAACAAGGGTATGTTCAATTTTATTAGTATCCATTTGTTCATGCTCTTCAAGAAGAGAGACCATGTCTTTTATGCACTGATCCTCTTTAGCTGAAAGACCTAGTTGTTTAAGCCGATTTTCCTCTCTTGTGGCATGGAACTTATGTAGTGCCAATTTACGTGAAAATAAATTTATGTCCTTAATCCATATAAATTTATCAAACTGTGGTGTAGGGACAAATGAAAGACCCTTCTGCAAGACTTCAATATCTATGTCATTAAGTGGAAAATGAGACAGATTGATGACCTCTGTCTGATTTTTCACTGGCGACCGGTTCTGGTTGATCTTTGTCTGCGAAAACCTCTGCCTCGCTGTTCCTGTGGTTCTTCTAAAAAAGCAACATTTTTCTTCAAAATCCCCTTAGCAGTAGATGTAACAGACCCCCTATCCGTATCAGATTCAGATGATTCTGCTTCACTAGTTGAATTATTGCACCGTTTCACACGATTATTATTCCTAGATGGTTTGAACACATTATTCTCTTTATAATCTTGTAAATCACGTATGAATTTATGTTTACGTGTCTTAATCTCAGGTTCAAATCGTTCCGTTTGTAATTTAAATTTAGCCTCCAATTGGCCAAATAAAGGATCCCTTTTCTGTGTGTTAATCAGATCCACTCCTTGTTGTATTTTATCTTTAAGTACAGATAGTGATTGTTCTTCATATTTGCAAATAATCTGCATAAACGTATGTGAGCAGAGAATTGCTGCTGCTTCCCATTCTTCCTTAAACCCTGGTTGATCAATATGTGCAGCCGGAGGAGTATAAATATGTAAACCTCTCGGTACCATGTCTTTAAGATAATTACTAAGGGTAGTTATTTCCCAATTGGACTTTATTTGTTGTTTAACTGATTTAGATAAATCGTTAAATTTCCCTCCCAGAGAATCATCCATTGAGGGGGAGGGAATGAATTCATCAGAGAACACGTGTTCAGCATCTTTACCCCATCTGTTGGTTTCTTTAAGTGAAGTCAAAAAATTGGACATAGCTATCAACAAAAAACACAGACCGACCTGGAACTCAATAGAGAACCCCTAAGGTATTGAAACCTGATATAAGAAGATAGAACCGATGGAAAAAACTACCGTACTGGGGGCTATAGAATAGGGTAGTGATTGAACACTTGAGTAAGATGTATATCAAATCCCCTGACGAGGAATAAACACCTATTGATGAATTAGATTAAAACATATACTTTTATTAGTCAATTAAAAAATTGGAAAGGTTGTCAAAATTAGAACACAAATTGATTTAAATTAAACCTAAATCCCACATTGATTCAGTGAGAAAATAAGTGTATCACTCGAGTAAATGGTGCGTCCACCAATTTACATAATTAGCACAAATTACATGATTGGTAGATAGTAACCATAACCGGACATGTCAAAATATGGAAAAAGATTGAATTCACCAATGAGTCAACAGTGCATAGTTGATGTCATTAAGTGTCTATGCTGAAATTACAGTATTAGAGCATATATCCAGCAAGTTAATTGAACTTCATTGTTAATGCTCATAACTTTTATATCAATCAGTACCTACCAATTATTCTGCACTGTCAGATGCGCACATTTGGGAGGACATAATCTCCTCTTTAATCAAATCAGTGAGACCCTTTGATGGGTGGCAGTGAAACCTCCTATAAATCAGTGAGACCCCTTGATGGGTGGCAGCCAGTGAGAACACACGGATTATAACAATTCCCAAATATTTTGTAGAAATTAGTGACCCCAAAAATACTGCGTGGTACTGGCTGTGTGACAAGACACAGATCACCTCAATTCACAAATGTTTTGTAGAAATTACTGACCCCAAAAAACTTGCTGGCACAGTGACAAGACACACATATCAATTCCCTGATACTTTGTAGAAATGAGACCCCCCCAGATCCCCCAGTAGTGTGGCAGACTGGCAGTAACAACACACAACAATCTCCTCCGAAATTTCCTCTGAAGTGCGTGCAGAATCGGCGCATGGAAACGTTATATAGTGTGCTGCCGGACTTAGCTCTGTGAGCCCATGATTGAGCGGTGATTGGCATAGTGTTGAACCTGTCTTGCACCAGACCTGTGGTCAGGTGCAAGGCTGTAGCCAATTACGAGCTTCAGGCCAGTGGAAAAGTGCATTGTGGGCCATTGTGATGCATTGTGGACTCGAACATGCGCCGAACACCCGGAAATGTTCGGAGTTCGCAATCTACCCGAACAGACTAAGTTCGGGCCGAACTCTGAACTGTCCGAACCCAAACCGCTCATCCCTACCAGACATGAGTGAAACCTTAAAATGTCTTTATTTGATATAACGCTGAAGCTAAGTGCTAGACGTGTCATAATTAATTTTATTGGTTTGTCTTAGGTCTTTAAAACGAAAAGATATTTTGTCTTTGGGTATAGGAAAAATAAAAGTTAAAATCTTTGAAATGTATGATTATATTCACGAAAATTTTTCTTATAATCAAGGTATATTTTATTATATTTACAGTAGGAAATAGATGCTCCAATAAGTATTTGTTGAGTATAACTGGTAAATAGTATTGAAGAATAGATTCTGTGATTTAACTAGAAAGAAATTTACTCAGTTTGAGAGGAGTGGAAAATAAATCTAATTTAGGCAGGAGAGACTCAAAGTCTAACAGGGTTATCCAAAGAGCTCCGAATTGCTTGAGAAAGGTAACCGAACGCTGAAAATCAGTGTTCGGTTCCCTTTCCTGGCCATTCGGCTATTCAGAGAGCAGGCAATTTGCCAAATCCTGACGAATTGCCTGCACATACGGTGCCTGTTCGAGGGCAGTGAAATCCCCATGAGAAAGCAATGCTTCGGCTATTCAGAGAACACAAACCAGCAGTGAAAGGTTCCCCTAATGCCCTGCCATTCGGTGGTTTAATTCGGCAAGTTAATTCCGGAGAATCCCATAGGCTTCAATGTTAAAAATATTCCCGTTTTAATTCAATATCTAATAAACAGTTCATTATAAAATTCTGCAGTAATGAGTCTCTTTATTTATAGATTTTTTAGGATACTTTAATAATTTTTCTGTTTTTTTTTTTTTTTTTTTAAAGTCCGATTTTTATTTTTTTTTAATTTACTTATTTTTTCTGTAACAGCCCTTTTTATTATCATTCCCTGGACCTCCTGTGTAAATTTCAGACATTTTCACTCAGTAGTTTCTTTGCAAACAGCGTTTCACTTTTCAGTCATTCATGCAAACTATTTTGCTAATTTATTCACCTCCCTTGTCTGCGGTCTCGGCTTTCTCCAGAGGCTTCGGCTGCGTGTGATCGGCTCCTGCTCGGTTTTTCCGTGTTATTCGGCAGGTTAATCCAGATGTTATTGTGGGGTTTTCGGCGTGCATTCGCTGGGTTTTGCGGTTAGTTTTCGTCGGGTTTGCGGCAGCTTTTCCCTGCAATTCGGGGATCCTGTGGTGCTTTCTGAATACACCGCAGGGTCACCGAAATGGGATCGGCAAAAGGAACCGAATTGAAGAGAACGAAAAGTCACCGAACGTGCGGTGACTTTTCGAATCTCTTTGAATAACCCTGTAAGACTGAAAATAGAGGGACTTTGTAAGTCAGATTGACCTTTTGATCTGAGATAAGAGATATAAAAATTAAATGGTGGAAATAATCTGAAGTGCAACACTGCCCTCTTGAGGATAGTAAATATTATATTTAATATAGAGAATAGATAGCCAGTGACGCCAAATTGACTATAATTGGAGCCGCACTGTTCGTTGCATTCATTCAGAGACTGACACGACAGGACATTCACGCAGGCAGACCATCGCTAGCAGACCATCCCAGGACACAATGCACTCAAGATTTCACACCAAATCTCTAACTCACATGCATTGATTATCTGATATTGATAATTTTCACATATTTCAAAAACAATATTACATAAAGAATATTCAAAGGCTATAAATCATTGAATCCAGATTAGAGGTAATGTATGAGAGAGCAAATTAAGATTAATAAATTATATGTATTTGGAGTATTTCTTGCAACAGATAGATCTAGAGCCTTCAAAATATTTCCATATCTGCAGATAGAGATATGAAGAAGAATCGGATATAAGTATTTATCCTAAAGATACTGTTGCAAAGATTGATATACCGATATACTGTATATATATTGAATTTTGGAAATTACTGTGATTGAAATTAATAAGCAAGGAATTTTATAACTACAATATAAAAAGCAGAAGATTAGAAGCTTAATTCTCGATATTAGGGGAGGATTCACTAAATAAGTTTTATTACTTATTCTAAAAATAGAATAAGTGATAGCTCATCTTTTGTTGATCCAAGTAGCATAGAGAGATACATATATCTCTACAAGATCTAGCTTGTTAAACATTGGTTTGCTGGAAAATACATGTTAATAGTTTTCATTAAGCAGAAATGTTTATTAACCATTTGTGTATAGTTACTAACTGATAAGGTAAATGATATTAATCATATATGCAGTTACTAACAGGAGATACATATATTGTGAAGCTAGTTTATATGTGCTGATGGATTTTGTGGTTTATAAATTTTTGTTTATGATATGAGATTTGAAACTTTTTTGTATACGTAATAAATATATATATTTTTATTGATTAGTGTATTCTTCAAAGCAAAACACAGACAATTAAAAGAATTTAGGAGAATTTCTAGGAAATATAAACGATTGATATTTGTGTATAAGCTTTTTATTGAATAATAATCCCTGACAGAACTCTGTACGTCAGTACTAGCGGTTTGACATTCTCAAAAAAATGCGTTCGTTTGCCACTTGCGTTGCGCGGTTGCACTTTCGTGCAGCCGTTCTTCGTATGCTGCCCGGCATTGGACGTCATTTGCTGCTAGCACGGCAGTGATTAAGTGCGGCTAAACGCACGTAAATACTGCGCTCGTCTGACCCTAGCCTTAGGAGTTGCTAAAATTATGCACGAAAAGGCTGCACGTTAATTCCAGCGCATAGATTGTAATACCATCCGGGTACCAGCGCACATTCGCATTTGCACTCACAATGTTAAGTATAGGACGCGCGATGTACAGTAAGCTCGCGCAGTGTTCGCGCAGGCTCACCCGCGGTAGACGATTACTCACGTTTGTTGCGCTGACAATGTAATACAGCGCAAAGGGTTTTACCCCTCGTGTTAATGTTTTTTTGCGCCGGCGCAAACGTTTGCGCGAAGATTGTAATTTAGCCCAAGGTGTAGCTCTGTCCAAAAGACCAGGTCGTTACAATTTGCATACACCGATTGCTGTAACAGAATGTATATGAACCGTGGATTATAAACACATGTCTACCGTCAAAAATTAAATCGCTAAATGTATTGAAAATAATAAACTGATTTGACGTGAAAAACCACAAAAACCCTCTTACAATTGTAGTCTACGGTAATAAAGTCATTATGAACCGGCATACGTTGAAAAGATTCCATTCTTCAGAACCCACAGAGGTCCCTTGCATTAGTATATCAAATACTCGTAGCATAAAAATAAAGTGCAAGCTCGAAACATTTAAATACCCAACATATGCCCAGCTGTCAAAGAGGGAAATAAACGGATTAATATGTCCGCGCGTTTCGCCTGGGTCTGCTCATCAGGGACGCAAGGAAACAATGTAACAAGTTTCATTATATATACATCTTGGGCCCTATTACGATCTGTCGTTAAAACACGGGTGCAAGGGAGGAAAAACTGCGCCCACAGTTTTCCCCCTTGCGCCCGCATTTTAAGATCACAATGCATGCGCAAAATATGCTGCCTGCATTGTTTGCGGACGGTAAAAGCCTGGATGCTCGCGGCAGCTCAGAGCGCAGCCGAGAGCATCCACTCGCTGGAGTCCATAGGTATTTCGGTTTAAATCGTATTTTGCTTTTATTAGTTACTAGGTGTAAAGCCTGCCCAGAGGGCAGTCTATTGATAAGTGTTGTGCTTGGTTCTGTGCTCGGTGCCGTTTATTGTGCTGTGTTTGGCTCTGTGCTGTTTATTCTGTTGTGCTCGGCTCTGTGCCGTCTATTGTACTGTGCTCGGCTCTGTGGCGTTTTTATTGTGCTCGGCTCTGTGGCGTTTATTGTGCTCGGCTCTGTGGCGTTTTTTTGTGCTCGGCTCTGTGGCGTTTTTATTGTGCTTGGCTCTGTGGCGTTTTATTGTGCTCGGCTCTGTGGCGTTTATTGTGCTCGCTCTGTGGCGTTTATTGTGCTCGGCTCTGTGGCGTTTATTGTGTTGTGCTCGGCTCTGTGCTGGGCCCTGCACATCGGCTCTGTGCTCTGCGCCGTTTATTGTGTTGTGCTTGGTTCTGTGCTCGGCGCCGTTTATTGTGCTGTGATTGGCTGTGCCGTATATTGTGCTGTGCTCTGTGCGTATATTGTGCTGTGCTCTGTGGCCGTATATTGTGCTGTGCTCTGTGCCGTATATTGTGCTCGTCTTGTGTGCCGTATATTGTGCTCTGCTCTGTGCCGTATATTGTGCTGTGCTCTGTGCCGTATATTGTGCTCGGCTCTGTGCCGTATATTGTGCTCGGCTCTGTGCCGTATATTGTGCTCGGCTCTGTGCGCATATTGTGCTGTGCTCTGTGCCGTATATTGTGCTGTGCTCTGTGCCGTATATTGTGCTCGGCTCTGTGCCGTATATTGTGCTCGGCTCTGTGCCGTATATTGTGCTCGGCTCTGTGCCGTATATTGTGCTCGGCTCTGTGCCGTATATTGTGCTCGGCTCTGTGCCGCATATTGTGCTTGTGCTCTGTGCCGTATATTGTGCTGTGCTCTGTGCCGTATATTGTGCTCGGCTCTGTGCCGTATATTGTGCTCGGCTCTGTGCCGTATATTGTGCTCGGCTCTGTGCCGTATATTGTGCTCGGCTCTGTGCCGTATATTGTGCTGTGCTCTGTGCCGTATATTGTGCTGTGCTCTGTTCCGTATATTGTGCTGTGCTCTGTGCCGTATATTGTGCCGTGCTCTGTGCCGTATATTGTGCTCGGCTCTGTGCCGTATATTGTGCTCGGCTCTGTGCCGTATATTGTGCTGTGCTCTGTGCCGTATATTGTGCTGTGCTCTGTGCCGTATATTGTGCTGTGCTCTGTGCCGTATATTGTGCTCGCGTCTGTGCCGTATATTGTGCTGTGCTCTGTGCCGTATATTGTGCTCGGCTCTGTGCCGTATATTGTGCTCGGCTCTGTGCCGTATATTGTGCTCGGCTCTGTGCCGTATATTGTGCTCGGCTCTGTGCCGCATATTGTGCTGTGCTCTGTGCCGTATATTGTGCTGTGCTCTGTGCCGTATATTGTGCTCGGCTCTGTGCCGTATATTGTGCTCGGCTCTGTGCCGTATATTGTGCTCGGCTCTGTGCCGTATATTGTGCTGTGCTCTGTGCCGTATATTGTGCTGTGCTCTGTTCCGTATATTGTGCTCGGCTCTGTGCCGTATATTGTGCTCGGCTCTGTGGCGTTTATTGTGCTCGGCTCCGTGGCGTTTATTGTGCTCGGCTCTGTGGCGTTTATTGTGCTCGGCTCTGTGGCGTTTATTCTGTTGTGCTCGGCTCTGTGACGTTTATTGTGCTTGGCTCTGTGCAGTCTATTGTGCCGTGCTTGGCTCTGTGGCGTTTATTGTGCTCGGCTCTGTGCAGTCTATTGTGCTCTGCTCTGTGCCTTTAATAGGTTGTGCTCTGCTTGGCGCTCTGCTCTGTGCTCTGCTCGGCGCTGGGCTCAGGTACTGCGCTCAGGCGCTGGGCTCAGGCGCTAAGGCGCTGGGCTCAGGCGCTGGGCTCAGGCGCTGGGCTCAGGCGCTGGGCTCTGCGCTCAGGCGCTTGGCTCTGCGCTCAGGCGCTTGGGTGCTGGGCTCAGGCGCTAAGGCTGTTTTTGCGCCCTTCCAACATTGGTGGTCCTGCGGCGGGAGGTGCGTGGCAACCTGCGTAACAGGCTGTTGGGGTTTGGATGCCCAAGCCAAGCCGGGGGCTCGCCTGAGCCTGGAGGCCGGCCGAGCAGGTTGCGACAGCCAGAGGACAGTCACTGCTGGAGCTCAGGGCTAATGTAGGTGAGTATGTGCTCTCCACACCCACCCTGCTTGCTCGGCCGGTATCCAAGCTTAGGCGAGCCCCCGGCTTGGGCCTAGAGGCCCAGCAGAGCCGGGGACTCGCCTGAGCCTGGAGGACGCCCGAGCAGGCAACTTGGCCGGCCTCCATGCTTAGGTGAGTTCCCGGCTCGGCTGGCCCTCTAGGCCCAAGCCAAGCCGGGGGCTCGCCTGAGCCTGGATGCCGACCAAGCAAGCAGGGTGTGTGTGTGTGTAGAGCACATACTCACCTACATCGGCCTTGAGTCCTCCACCGGTTCCACACATACTCACCTACATCGGCCCTTAGCTCCTCCAGCGATGGCAGTCCCGCTTCCAGTGTCCTCTCTCTGTTGGTCACCGGTATGACATCACAAAAGCCTTTGACCCAGGGTCAAAGGCTTTCGGGACGTCATACCGACGACCAACGGAGACAGAGAGGACGCTGGAAGCGGACCGCCATCGCTGGAGGAGCTAAGGGCCGATGTAGGTGAGTATGTGTAGGCAACATCCTCCTACATTGGCCCTGAGCTCCAGCGGTGACCGTCCTCCGGCTGTCGCTGGCTGCTCGGCCGGCTCTAGGCTTAGGCGAGTCCCCGGCTCGGCTGGGCCTGTAGGCCGAGCCAAGCCGGGGGCTCGTCTGAGCCTGGAGGCCGCCTAGCAGCCTGCTCGGCCGGAGGAGGTCACCGCTGGAGCTCAAGGCCGATTTAGGGGAGTATGTTTTGGGAACTTCGGCCCTGAGCTCCAGTGGTGACCGTCCTCCGGCTGTCGCTGGCTGCTCGGCCGGCCTCTAGGCTTAGGCGAGTCCCCGGCTCGGCTAGGCCTGTAGGCCCAAGCCAAGCCGGGGGCTCGCCTGAGCCTGGAGGCCGGCCTAGCAGCCTGCTCGGCCGGAGGAGGTCACCGCTGGAGCTCAGGGCCGATTTAGGGGAGTATGTTTTGGAACTTCGGCCTGGAGCTCCAGCGGTGACCATCCTCCGACTGTCGCTGGCTGCTCGGCCGGCCTCTAGGCTTAGGCGAGTCCCCGGCTCGGCTGGGCCTGTAGGCCCAAACCAAGCCGGGGGCTCGCCTGAGCCTGGATGCCCGCCGAGCAGGCCGCGACAGCCGGAGGACGGTCACCGCTGGAGGATCGGGGGACGGTCACCGCTGGAGGATCGGGGCTTGCGGCGTCTAAACACACGGGTAGCTGCGCGCGGCTCGTGCCGATTTTTTTTTTTGCAGGCGGCCGGCACGCGCAGCTACCTGTTTGTTTTAACGGCCACTTTCAAATGTCCGTCGCGCATGCGCAGACCGCTTTTGGCGACGGACACTTGAAGGCTTACTCTTTTATAGTATAGACTAGTTGTAAAGCCTGCCCAGAGGGCAGTCTATTGTGGATATACTGCCCCTGCTCATGTATACTGCCCCAGCTCGTGGATACTGCCCCAGCTCGTGGATATTGCCCCAGCACGTGGATATTGCCCCAGCACGTAGATACTGCCCCAGCACGTGGATACTGCCCAGAACGTGGATACTGCCCCAGCACGTGGATACTGCCCCAGCACGTGGATATTGCCCCAGCAAGTGGATATTGCCCCAGCACGTGGATATTGCCGCAGCACGTGGATACTGCCCCAGCTCGTGGATACTGCCCTAGCACGTGGATATTGCCCCAGCACGTGGATATTGCCCCAGCTCGTGGATATTGCCCCAGCTCGTGGATACTGCCCCAGCTCGTGGATACTGCCCTAGCACGTGGAATATTGCCCCAGCACGTGGATGGATACTGCCCCAGCACGTGGATACTGCCCCAGCTCGTGGATACTGCCCCAGCTCGTGGATACTGCCCAGCTCGTGGATATTGCCCCAGCACGTGGATACTGCCCCCAGCTCGTGGATACTGCCCCAGCTCGTGGATACTGCCCCAGCTCGTGGATATTGCCCCAGCACGTGGATACTGCCCCCAGCTCGTGGATACTGCCCTAGCACGTGGATATTGCCCCAGCACGTGGATATTGCCCCAGCTCGTGGATACTGCCCCAGCACGTGGATACTGCCCCCAGCTCGTGGATACTGCCCTAGCACGTGGATATTGCCCCAGCACGTGGATATTGCCCCAGCTCGTGGATACTGCCCCAGCTCATAGATACTGCCCTAGCACGTGGATATTGCCCCAGCACGTGGATGGATACTGCCCCAGCACGTGGATAATTGCCCCAGCTCGTGGATTACTGCCCCCAGCTCCTGGATATTGCCCCAGCACGTGGATACTGCCCCAGCACATGGATATTGACCCAGCACGTGGATATTGCCCCAGCACGTGGATATTGCCCCGCACGTGGATACTGCCCCAGCACGTGGATACTGCCCCAGCACGTGGATATTGCCCCAGCTCGTGGATACTGCCCCAGCACGTGGATACTGCCCAGCACATGGATATTGCCCCAGCACGTGGATTGATACTGCCCCAGCACGTGGATACTGCCCCAGCACGTGGATACTGCCCCAGCACGTGGATACTGCCCCAGCACGTGGATGGATACTGCCCCAGCACGTGGATACTGCCCCAGCACGTGGATACTGCCCAAGCACGTGGATACTGCCCCAGCTCGTGGATACTGCACCAGCTCGTGGATACTGCCCCAGCTCGTGGATATTGCCCCAGCTCGTGGATACTGCCCCCAGCTCGTGGATACTGCCCTAGCACGTGGATATTGCCCCAGCACATGGATATTGCCCCAGCTCGTGGATACTGCCCCAGCTCGTGGATACTGCCCTAGCACGTGGATATTGCCCCAGCACGTGGATATTGCCCCAGCACGTGGATGGATACTGCCCCAGCACGTGGATATTGCCAGCTCGTGGATATTGCCCCAGCACGTGGATACTGCCCCAGCACGTGGATATTGACCCAGCACGTGGATATTGCCCCAGCACGTGGATATTGCCCCAGCACGTGGATACTGCCCCAGCACGTGGATACTGCCCTATCACGTGGATACTGCCCAGCACGTGGATATTGCCCCAGCTCGTGGATACTGCCCCAGCACATGGATATTGCCCCAGCACGTGGATTGATACTGCCCCAGCACGTGGATACTGCCCCAGCACATGGATACTGCCCCAGCACGTGGATACTGCCCAAGCACGTGGATACTGCCCCAGCTCGTGGATACTGCCCCAGCTCGTGGATACTGCCCCAGCTCGTGGATATTGCCCCAGCTCGTGGATACTGCCCCCAGCTCGTGGACACTGCCCTAGCACGTGGATATTGCCCCAGCACGTGGATATTGCCCCAGCTCGTGGATACTGCCCCAGCTCGTGGATACTGCCCTAGCACGTGGATATTGCCCCAGCACGTGGATATTGCCCCAGCACGTGGATGGATACTGCCCCAGCACGTGGATATTGCCCCAGCTCGTGGATATTGCCCCAGCACGTGGATACTGCCCCAGCACGTGGATATTGACCCAGCACGTGGATATTGCCCCAGCACGTGGATATTGCCCCAGCCACGTGGATACCTGCCCCAGCACGTGGATATTGCCCCAGCACGTGGATATTGCCCCAGCCACGTGGTGATATTGCCCCAGCTCGTGGATATTCCCCAGCACGTGGATACTGCCCCAGCACGTGGATATTGACCCAGCACGTGGATATTGCCCCAGCACCGGGATATTGCCCCAGCAGTGGATACTGCCCCAGCACGTGGATATTGCCCCAGCACGTGGATATTGCCCCAGCACGTGGATATTGCCCCAGCACGTGGATACTGCCCCAGCACGTGGATATTGCCCCAGCTCGTGGATATTGCCCCAGCACGTGGATACTGCCCCAGCACGTGGATATTGACCCAGCACGTGGATATTGCCCCAGCACGTGGATACTGCCCCAGCACGTGGATTACTGCCCCCAGCACGTGGATACTGCCCCAGCACGTGGATATTGCCCCAGCTCGTGGATACAGCCCCAGCACATGGATATTGCCCCAGCACGTGGATGGATACTGCCCAGCACGTGGATACTACCCCACCACGTGGATACTGCCCCAGCACGTGGATACTGCCCAAGCACGTGGATACTGCCCCAGCTCGTGGATACTCTGCCCCAGCTCGTGCATTACTGCCCCCAGCTCGTGGATATTGCCCCAGCTCGTGGATACTGCCCCCAGCTCGTGGATACTGCCCTAGCACGTGGATATTGCCCCAGCACGTGGATATTGCCCCAGCTCGTGGATGCTGCCCCAGCACGTGGATACTGCCCCCAGCTCGTGGATACTGCCCTAGCACGTGGATATTGCCCCAGCACGTGGATATTGCCAGCTCGTGGATACTGCCCCAGCTCATG
Organism: Leptobrachium leishanense; assembly: GCA_009667805.1. Taxonomy (NCBI): domain Eukaryota; kingdom Metazoa; phylum Chordata; class Amphibia; order Anura; family Megophryidae; genus Leptobrachium; species Leptobrachium leishanense. The sequence continues at coordinate 158,836,711 of CM019069.1, forward strand.
GAACTGCCTAGCACTGGATATTGCCCCAGCACGTGGATGGATACTGCCCCAGCACGTGGATATTGCCCCAGCTCGTGGATAACTGCCCCAGCTCCTGGATATTGCCCCAGGCACGTGGATACTGCCCCAGCACATGGATATTGACCCAGCACGTGGATATTGCCCCAGCACGTGGATATTGCCCCGCACGTGGATACTGCCCCAGCACGTGGATACTGCCCCAGCACGTGGATATTGCCCCAGCCGTGGATTACTGCCCCCAGCACGTGGATACTGCCCAGCACATGGATATTGCCCCAGCACGTGGATTGATACTGCCCCCACGTGGATACTGCCCAGCACGTGGATAATGCCCCAGCACGTGGATACTGCCCCAGCACGTGGATGGATACTGCCCCAGCACGTGGATACTGCCCCAGCACGTGGATACTGCCCAAGCACGTGGATACTGCCCAGCTCGTGGATACTGCACCAGCTCGTGGATACTGCCCCAGCTCGTGGATATTGCCCCAGCTCGTGGATACTGCCCCCAGCTCGTGGATACTGCCCTAGCACGTGGATATTGCCCCAGCACGTGGATATTGCCCCAGCTCGTGGATACTGCCCCAGCACGTGGATACTGCCCCAGCTCGTGGATACTGCCCTAGCACGTGGATATTGCCCCAGCACGTGGATATTGCCCCAGCTCGTGGATACTGCCCCAGCTCATGGATACTGCCCTAGCACGTGGATATTGCCCCAGCACGTGGATGGATACTGCCCCAGCACGTGGATATTGCCCCAGCTCGTGGATACTGCCCCAGCTCCTGGATATTGCCCCAGCACGTGGATACTGCCCCAGCACATGGATATTGACCCAGCACGTGGATATTGCCCCAGCACGTGGATATTGCCCCGCACGTGGATACTGCCCCAGCACGTGGATACTGCCCAGCACACGTGGATATTGCCCCAGCTCGTGGATACTGCCCCAGCACGTGGATACTGCCCAGCACATGGATATTGCCCAGCACTGGATTGATACTGCCCCAGCACGTGGATACTGCCCAGCACGTGGATACTGCCCCAGCACGTGGATGGATACTGCCCCAGCACGTGGATACTGCCCCAGCACGTGGATACTGCCCAAGCACGTGGATACTGCCCCAGCTCGTGGATACTGCACCAGCTCGTGGATACTGCCCCAGCTCGTGGATATTGCCCCAGCTCGTGGATACTGCCCCAGCTCGTGGATACTGCCCTAGCACGTGGATATTGCCCCAGCACATGGATATTGCCCCAGCTCGTGGATACTGCCCCAGCTCGTGGATACTGCCCTAGCACGTGGATATTGCCCCAGCACGTGATATTGCCCCAGCACGTGGATGGATACTGCCCCAGCACGTGGATATTGCCCCAGCTCGTGGATATTGCCCCAGCACGTGGATACTGCCCCAGCACGTGGATATTGACCCAGCACGTGGATATTGCCCCAGCACGTGGATATTGCCCCAGCACGTGGATACTGCCCCAGCACGTGGATACTGCCCTATCACGTGGATACTGCCCCAGCACGTGGATATTGCCCCAGCTCGTGGATACTGCCCCAGCACATAGATATTGCCCCAGCACGTGGATTGATACTGCCCCAGCACGTGGATACTGCCCAGCACATGGATACTGCCCCAGCACGTGGATACTGCCCAAGCACGTGGATACTGCCCCAGCTCGTGGATACTGCCCCAGCTCGTGGATACTGCCCCAGCTCGTGGATATTGCCCCAGCTCGTGGATACTGCCCCCAGCTCGTGGATACTGCCCTAGCACGTGGATATTGCCCCAGCACGTGGATATTGCCCCAGCTCGTGGATACTGCCCCAGCTCATGGATACTGCCCTAGCACGTGGATATTGCCCCAGCACGTGGATATTGCCCCAGCACGTGGATGATACTGCCCCAGCACGTGGATATTGCCCCAGCTCGTGGATATTGCCCCAGCACGTGGATACTGCCCCAGCACGTGGATATTGACCCAGCACGTGGATATTGCCCCAGCACGTGGATATTGCCCCAGCACGTGGATATTGCCCCAGCAAGTGGATATTGCCCCAGCACGTGGATATTGCCCCAGCACGTGGATATTGCCCCAGCACGTGGATACTGCCCCAGCACGTGGATATTGCCCCAGCTCTCGTGGATATTGCCCCAGCACGTGGATACTGCCCCAGCACGTGGATATTGACCCAGCACGTGGATATTGCCCCAGCACGTGGATACTGCCCCAGCACGTGGATACTGCCCCAGCACGTGGATACTGCCCAGCACAGTGGATATTGCCCCAGCTCGTGGATACTGCCCCAGCACATGGATATTGCCCCAGCACGTGGATTGATACTGCCCCAGCACGTGGATACTACCCCACCACGTGGATACTGCCCCAGCACGTGGATACTGCCCAAGCACGTGGATACTGCCCCAGCTCGTGGATACTGCCCCAGCTCGTGGATACTGCCCCAGCTCGTGGATATTGCCCCAGCTCGTGGATACTGCCCCAGCTCGTGGATACTGCCCTAGCACGTGGATATTGCCCCAGCACGTGGATATGCCCCAGCTCGTGGATACTGCCCCAGCTCGTGGATACTGCCCTAGCACGTGGATATTGCCCCAGCACGTGGATATTGCCCCAGCACGTGGATGGATACTGCCCCAGCACGTGGATATTGCCCCAGCTCGTGGATATTGCCCCAGCACGTGGATACTGCCCCAGCACGTGGATATTGACCCAGCACGTGGATATTGCCCCAGCACGTGGATATTGCCCCAGCACGTGGATACTGCCCCAGCACGTGGATATTGCCCCAGCACGTGGATATTGCCCCAGCACGTGGATATTGCCCCAGCACGTGGATACTGCCCCAGCACGTGGATATCGCCCCCCCGCTCGTGGATATACTCACCTACATCGGCCCTCCAGCGATGGCGGTCCCGCGTCCCGCTTCCAGCGTCCTCTCTCGCTCCGTTGGTCGCCGGGATGACGTCACGAAAGCCTTTGACCCCCGGGGTCAAAGGCTTTCGTGACGTCATTCCGGCGAACAACGGAGCGAGAGAGGACGCTGGAAGCGGGACCGCCATCGCTGGAGGAGCTAAGGGCCGATGTAGGTGAGTATGTGTAGGCAACATCCCCCTACATTGGCCCGGAGCCTCAGCGGTGGCTGTCGTAGGCTGCTCGGCCGGCCTCCAGGCTTAGGCGAGCCCCCGGCTCGGCTGGGCCTGTAGGCCCAAGCCAAGCCGGGGGCTCGCCTGAGCCTGGAGGCTGGCCGAGCAGCCTGCGACAGCCGGAGGACAGTCACCGCTGGAGCTCAGGGCTAATGTAGGTGAGTATGTGCTCTCCACACCCACCCTGCTTACTCGGCCGGTATCCAAGCTTAGGCGAGCCCCCGGCTTGGGCCTAGAGGCCCAGCAGAGCCGGGGACTCGCCTGAGCATGGAGGCCGGTCGAGTTGCATGCTCGGCCGTCCTCCAGGCTCAGGTGAGTCCCTGGCTCGGCTGGGCCTCTAGGCCAAGCCAAGCCGGGGGCTCGCCTGAGCCTGGATGCCGACCAAGCTTAGGCGAGCCCCCGGCTTGGCGTGGGCCTAGAGGCCCAGCCGAGCCGGGGACTCGCCTGAGCCTGGAGGACGCCCGAGCATGCAACTCGACCGGCCTCCATGCTCAGGCGAGTCCCCGGCTCGGCAGGGCCTCTAGGCCCAAGCCAAGCCGGGGGCTCGCCTAAGCTTGGATACCGCCGAGCAAGCAGGGTGTGTGTGTGTGTAGAGCACATACTCACCTACATCGGCCTCGAGTCCTCCACCGGTTCCACACATACTCACCGACATCGGCCCTTAGCTCCTCCAGCGATGACGGTCCCGCTTGCAGCATCCTCTCTCCGTTGCTCGCCAAGATGACGTCACGAAAGCCTTTGACCCCCGGGGTCAAAGGCTTTCGTGACGTCATTCCGGCGAGCAACGGAGAGAGGATGCTGCAAGCGGGACCGCCATCGCTGGAGGAGCTAAGGGCCGATGTCGGTGAGTATGTGTTAGGCAACATCGGCCCTGAGCTCCAACGGTGACCTCCTCCGGCCGAGCAGGCTGCTCGGCCGGCCTCTACGCTTAGGCGAGTCCCCGGCTCGGCTGGGCCTGTAGGCCAAGCCAAGCCGGGGGCTCGCCTAAGCCTAGAGGCCCGCCGAGCAGCCAGCGGCAGCTGGAGGAGGTCTCCGCTGGAGCTCAGGGCCGATTTTGGGGTGTATTTTTTGGGAACTTCGGCCCCGATCCTCCAGCGGTGACCTTCTCCGGCTGCTGCTGGCTGCTCGGCGGGCCTCTAGGCTTAGGCGAGTCCCCGGCTCGGCTGGGCCTGTAGGCCCAAACCGAGCCGGGGGCTCGCCTAAGCCTAGAGGGCCGCCGAGCAGCCAGCGGCAGCCGGAGGAGGTCTCCGCTGGAGCTCAGGGCCGATTTTGGGGTGTATTTGTTTGGGAACTTCGGCCCCGATCCTCCAGCGGTGACCTTCTCCGGCTGCTGCTGGCTGCTCGGCGGGCCTCTAGGCTTAGGCGAGTCCCCGGCTCGGCTGGGCCTGTAGGCCCAAACCGAGCCGGGGGCTCGCCTAAGCCTAGAGGGCCGCCGAGCAGCCAGCGGCAGCCGGAGGAGGTCTCCGCTGGAGCTCAGGGCCGATTTTGGGGTGTATTTGTTTGGGAACTTCGGCCCCGATCCTCCAGCGGTGACCTTCTCCGGCTGCCGCTGGCTGCTCGGCGGGCCTCTAGGCTTAGGCGAGTCCCCGGCTCAGCTGGGCCTGTAGGCCCAAACCGAGCCGGGGGCTTGCCTAAGCCTAGAGGGCCGCCGAGCAGCCAGCGGCAGCCGGAGGAGGTCTCCGCTGGAGCTCAGGGCCGATTTTGGGGTGTATTTGTTTGGGAACTTCGGCCCCGATCCTCCAGCGGTGACCTTCTCCGGCTGCCGCTGGCTGCTCGGCGGGCCTCTAGGCTTAGGCGAGTCCCCGGCTCAGCTGGGCCTGTAGGCCCAAACCGAGCCGGGGGCTCGCCTAAGCCTAGAGGGCCGCCGAGCAGCCAGCGGCAGCCGGAGGAGGTCTCCGCTGGAGCTCAGGGCCGATTTTGGGGTGTGTGTTTGTTTGGGAACTTCGGCCCCGATCCTCCAGCGGTGACCTTCTCCGGCTGCCGCTGGCTGCTCGGCGGGCCTCTAGGCTTAGGCGAGTCCCCGGCTCAGCTGGCCTGTAGGCCCAAACCGAGCCGGGGGCTCGCCTAAGCCTAGAGGGCCGCCGAGCAGCCAGCGGCAGCCGGAGGAGGTCTCCGCTGGAGCTCAGGGCCGATTTTGGGGTGTGTTTGTTTGGGAACTTCGGCCCCGATCCTCCAGCGGTGACCTTCTCCGGCTGCTGCTGGCTGCTCGGCGGGCCTCTAGGCTTAGGCGAGTCCCCGGCTCGGCTGGGCCTGTAGGCCCAAACCGAGCCGGGGGCTCGCCTGAGCTGGAGGCTGGCCGAGCAGCCTGCGACAGCCGGAGGACAGTCACCGCTGGAGCTCAGGGCTAATGTAGGTGAGTATGTGCTCTCCACACCCACCCTGCTTACTCGGCCGGTATCCAAGCTTAGGCGAGCCCCCGGCTTGGGCCTAGAGGCCCAGCAGAGCCGGGGACTCGCCTGAGCATGGAGGCCGGTCGAGTTGCATGCTCGGCCGTCCTCCAGGCTCAGGTGAGTCCCTGGCTCGGCTGGGCCTCTAGGCCAAGCCAAGCCGGGGGCTCGCCTGAGCCTGGATGCCGACCAAGCTTAGGCGAGCCCCCGGCTTGGCGTGGGCCTAGAGGCCCAGCCGAGCCGGGGACTCGCCTGAGCCTGGAGGACGCCCGAGCATGCAACTCGACCGGCCTCCATGCTCAGGCGAGTCCCCGGCTCGGCAGGGCCTCTAGGCCCAAGCCAAGCCGGGGGCTCGCCTAAGCTTGGATACCGGCCGAGCAAGCAGGGTGTGTGTGTGTGTAGAGCACATACTCACCTACATCGGCCTCGAGTCCTCCACCGGTTCCACACATACTCACCGACATCGGCCCTTAGCTCCTCCAGCGATGACGGTCCCGCTTGCAGCATCCTCTCTCCGTTGCTCGCCAAGATGACGTCACGAAAGCCTTTGACCCCCCGGGGTCAAAGGCTTTCGTGACGTCATTCCGGCGAGCAACGGAGAGAGGATGCTGCAAGCGGGACCGCCATCGCTGGAGGAGCTAAGGGCCGATGTCGGTGAGTATGTGTTAGGCAACATCGGCCCTGAGCTCCAACGGTGACCTCCTCCGGCCGAGCAGGCTGCTCGGCCGGCTCTACGCTTAGGCGAGTCCCCGGCTCGGCTGGGCCTGTAGCCCAAGCCAAGCCGGGGGCTCGCCTAAGCCTAGAGGCCCGCCGAGCAGCCAGCGGCAGCTGGAGGAGGTCTCCGCTGGAGCTCAGGGCCGATTTTGGGGTGTATTTTTTGGGAACTTCGGCCCCGATCCTCCAGCGGTGACCTTCTCCGGCTGCTGCTGCTGCTCGGCGGGCCTCTAGGCTTAGGCGAGTCCCCGGCTCGGCTGGGCCTGTAGGCCCAAACCGAGCCGGGGGCTCGCCTAAGCCTAGAGGGCCGCCGAGCAGCCAGCGCAGCCGGAGGAGGTCTCCGCTGGAGCTCAGGGCCGATTTTGGGGTGTATTTGTTTGGGAACTTCGGCCCCGATCCTCCAGCGGTGACCTTCTCCGGCTGCTGCTGGCTGCTCGGCGGGCTCTAGGCTTAGGCGAGTCCCCGGCTCGGCTGGGCCTGTAGGCCCAAACCGAGCCGGGGGCTCGCCTAAGCCTAGAGGGCCGCCGAGCAGCCAGCGGCAGCCGGAGGAGGTCTCCGCTGGAGCTCAGGGCCGATTTTGGGGTGTATTTGTTTGGGAACTTCGCCCCGATCCTCCAGCGGTGACCTTCTCCGGCTGCCGCTGGCTGCTCGGCGGGCCTCTAGGCTTAGGCGAGTCCCCGGCTCAGCTGGGCCTGTAGGCCCAAACCGAGCCGGGGGCTTGCCTAAGCCTAGAGGGCCGCCGAGCAGCCAGCGGCAGCCGGAGAGGTCTCCGCTGGAGCTCAGGGCCGATTTTGGGGTGTATTTGTTTGGGAACTTCGGCCCCGATCCTCCAGCGGTGACCTTCTCCGGCTGCCGCTGGCTGCTCGGCGGGCCTCTAGGCTTAGGCGAGTCCCCGGCTCAGCTGGGCCTGTAGGCCCAAACCGAGCCGGGGGCTCGCCTAAGCCTAGAGGGCCGCCGAGCAGCCAGCGGCAGCCGGAGGAGGTCTCCGCTGGAGCTCAGGGCCGATTTTGGGGTGTGTTTGTTGGGAACTTCGGCCCCGATCCTCCAGCGGTGACCTTCTCCGGCTGCCGCTGGCTGCTCGGCGGGCCTCTAGGCTTAGGCGAGTCCCCGGCTCAGCTGGGCCTGTAGGCCCAAACCGAGCCGGGGGCTCGCCTAAGCCTAGAGGGCCGCCGAGCAGCCAGCGGCAGCCGGAGGAGGTCTCCGCTGGAGCTCAGGGCCGATTTTGGGGTGTGTTTGTTTGGAAACTTCGGCCCCGATCCTCCAGCGGTGACCTTCTCCGGCTGCTGCTGGCTGCTCGGCGGGCCTCTAGGCTTAGGCGAGTCCCCGGCTCGGCTGGGCCTGTAGGCCCAAACCGAGCCGGGGGCTCGCCTTGAGCCTGGAGGCCCGCGGAGGACGGTCACCGCTGGAGGATCGGGGCATCTGGCCGTGTAAACACACGGGTAGCTGCGCGCGGCTCGTGCCGTTTTTTTTGTTTTTTTTTCACGCGGCCGGCACGCGCAGCTACCTGTGTGTTTTAACGGCCGCTTTCAAATGTCCGTCGCGCATGCGCAGTAGGGTTTTGGCGACGGACAGTTTTTAGCTTATCCTTTTATAGTATAGATAGGAATGTGAAACGGATTAATTAAATACTTCGATTAAGGTAAAAAAGAAAAAAAAAGTAATTCCCCTCCTCCGGAGCCCCAAGGGGCTGCTGTCCTTGATTCGGGATAGTAGACTTATGCACAGTGGGGGGGGGTTGTTTTGGAATTTTTCGTCCTTTTCCTTTTTTTTTCCATTTCGGGTGATTTCTGGCTATTTTAAACAGTTTTTTTCTTTGGTTTCAGGTCTTTCGATATTTCACCGCAATTCGTAATTTCGCACTGATCTGAAATATCGGATTGTCTGATATTTTGGATCGGATCCGATTCGTTATCGTTAATGAAACAAGGTTTGCAAAAAACTATTGTAGCGCTCACTCCCGGAGGAGCCGCTGAAAATGAACCACGGGTCAGTCTCCCCGCACTAGGGAATAAATATACTCCAGCACCGTTGTGGATTTTATAATTTATATAGTTTACTGAAGTAAAAGGCATATAATAATACACGGTGTTCGTAGATATATTTGCAGTATTTCGTATTGTGGTAAACGCGCAGCGGGAAAAAGAAATGCGAGACTTCGTATTTCTGGAAAAATACGCGACCGAGCAGAAAAAATACAATGCTTCGTAATTACGAGAAACGCGCAGCGGAAAACAAAATAAGATGCAAATCTTTTCCCCTTTTTCGGATCTTAGGGAGTGAGTCCCGAACAGGTTAAGTCCCGAATTGTGAGTGTATGTGTGTGTTATGGTACCCGGGTACTATTCAACTGGCCAGTGAATCTTTTAAGCTGATGTCTTCGACTAGTCAAGTTGGGGCCCTGTGGGTTTCAGAAATAAACAACAGCGTGCTTGCTTGAGCTTTTGTAAAACCGGCCTTGGAGGCCTCTCACCCATCCGTTGATCACCAAGGCTCCGCTGACCCAGGACGTCTCTCCGATCGTTTCCTCGTGGGGATACCGGCTATTGGATCGATAATCAGGCTCTCTGTGCTCCGGTCCGGACTTATCCAGCTACCGCCTGCTCTCCCATCCAATGGACTTGCGGTACTCCTCACTCGAGGTCCTCAGCTTGTCTGGATAACCACTTGGTTGATGATGGTCACTGGGTAAGGCTCCTTCTAGCAAGGCAGGATAACCCCACTCGAATCCTGATAGGCCACACTTGCGCTCCGGCCTAGTCACGGTTCCGCTCTGCAGCACTGCGTCCTCTTCCTTGCACTCCCTGGCGCGCTCTGGCGCGTTCTCCACGAGGCTCAGGATGTACAGCGTCTGTGTCCCACCCACTTCCTGTCTGTTTGCAAAGCACGCCGGGAAATGTAGTCCCAATGTTCAGTGTCTCTGATCGTGCTTGTCTCCCTCCGGTGGCCAAAAATAGGTACTGCCACAGTAAGATTTTAAACACAGCGCTACACTATTTAAGGAAAACTTTAAAAAAGTTGGGAAACCTAAAATTTCACCCAAAAAAAATCACCCAAAAAATAACAAAAAATGATAAAAAGAATCTAGAATATAAACAAAATGGCTTATTGCTGCAAGTGAAAAAATAAAGGGTTTAAGAATATTTAATAAAATGATGCAAATATTTTTTTACATTGATTCCTAAGGGGAAAAAAGCCTCGTATGTTTAAAAAAAGGAAGGAAACCTAAAATTTCACCCAAAAAATGCCCAAAAAAATTTATAAACAAAATGGCTTTTTGCTGCAAGTAAAAAAAATACGGTTTAAGAAATATTTTATAAAAACAGAGCGTTTTTTTAACATTGCAACTTACAGGAGAATCCTATAAATTCCAATGTTAAAAATCCCTGATTTTTTATTTTGAAATCATTTTGTTCCATTTTTTTTTTTCGCTTCTGGCCTTTTCATTCATTTTTTTTTTTTTCGTTTTGGAACATTTTGTTTCGTTTTGTGTCATTTTCATTACATTTTTCTACAGGGTAATTCAAAGAGATTCGAAAAGCCCCCGCACATTCGGTGACTTTTCGTTCTCTTCAATTCGGTTCCTTTTGCCGATCCCATTTCGGCGACCCTGCGGTATATTCAGCAAACACCACAGGGTCCCCGAATTGCAGGGAAAAGCTGCCGCAAACTTGACGAAAACTAACCGCAAAACCCGCCGAATGCACGCCAAAAACCCACAAAAACATCTGGATTAACCTGTCGAAAAACCGAGCAGGAACCGATCACACGCAGCGAAGCAGCCGACACAGCAGAAGAGGCAGTGAATAAATTAGCAAAACAGTTTGCTTGAATGTTTGAAAATGAAACGCTGTTTGCAAAGAAACTACTAAGCGAAAATGTCTGAAATTTACATATAAAATCCAATGAATGATAATAAAGAGGGCTGTTACAGAAAAAAGAAGTAAACTTTAAAAAAATCTGACTTTTTAAAAAAGAAAAATACAGAAAAATGCTTAAAATATCCTAAAAAATCTATAAATAAAGAGACTTTTTACTGCAGAATTTTATAATGAACGGTTTATTAGATATTGAATTAAAACGGGAATATTTTTAACATTGAAGTCTATGGGATTCGCCTGAATAAACCTGTCGAATTAAACCACCGAACGGCAGGGCATTAGGGGAACCTTTCACTGCTGGTTTGTGTTCTCTGAATAGCCGAAGCATTGCTTCTCTATGGGGTTTTCACTGCCCTCGAACAGGCACCGAACAGGCACCGTATGTGCAGGCAATTCGCCAGGATTTGGCGAATTGCCTGCTCTCTGGATAGCCGAATGGCCAGGAAAGGCAACCGAACGCTGATTTTCAGCGTTCAGATACCTTTCTCAAGCAATTCAGATCTCTTTGAATGACCCTGTTAGTTTCGGATCATTCTCGTTCAGTTTGATATTGTTTCAAATCACTTGATATCGTTTCGGATTGGTTTTGAATCATTTGATATCTTTTCGGGACATTTTCGAATCGTAATTTCGGCCGATTTATAATATCGGACAGCTGATATTAAGTTTTTCGGAAGTGAAAAAAATACCGAAAATACAAATCTCGGTCAAAAACTAAATTTTGACGATACAAAATGCACATGTCTAAAATGTAGTTTGTAATCAACGCAATGACTATGATAAACGTGTGTGTATATAAAGCAGCACTGGATATGATGTGTTACATAACATGATTAAGGCATTAAGGGCCAAAACATCACCATTATCCATACTCCAAAAAAGATCCATGTACACTACACCAGGAGCGCCTCTCATTTTCCTTGAACTGACTGAATGCAGACCGTTCTAGAAGCAGGTGAAGACACCACTCAGCTGGGCAGGGACTCTCTGTACATACAACTGGAATACTGACACTGCACGGTCGTAATGTCAAGGGTTAGAGGGTGGCCCTACACGCGGACACCCACCAGCACACAGAAAGACCCTAATCTGAAAGGTTGGTCCTCAGGATATAACTCTGCTGGATGGAGCATAACACTAGAACCGAATAAATATCGACAAGGCGCGGTACCAAAAAGGGGCAAGACATTATGCAGGGTCACGCTATGATAGCTGGGTCAAAATCTACAGAGATAACAAGACGCAGTACCCGAAGGGTTAAGGCAAATGGCGAGGTCAGGTTACATAGACCGGATCTGTACCACAGAGAAAACTACTCAAGAGCAGGAAGGGTTAAGGCAAGGATGGAGTAAACAACAGAAATGCAAGTCAAGGCTACTGGGAAGCAAATAGACAGAACTATGGATAGGATCACATTAACTGAAGAAATATAAGACAAGGGCAACAGAAAACCCAATAAACAGAACTATAGCAAGGACGTGGTTAACAGAAATAAAACCAGCACTAGCAGAAAGCCACAAAGTACACAACAAAAGAAAAATGTCTCACCCAGGCGCAAAATCCCGCGAGATAAAGAATAATCTGCTTTCGGGTATATATAGACAACCATTGCGTTAATAAGCCCATGAAGGTGTGTCCTAACCGCGTGAAATACAGTGAAATACAGTGATACAAACACAAAATAAAACATAAACAAAGTGTCTGTGAGGAGACACGACCCAAACCTTCACAGCCTTTTAAGCAGAACATAAATATCTCCGATTTTTGCTTCTGGGGATTTTGAGCTTTAGTGACTCTGGAACTTGTTGGCGCTTTATAAATACTGTGTCCGTGTGCTTGTTACAACATATCAGTCCCTGCTTCCTGCAATTCAGAGAACCACTTACACTTTTGCTATTTATCAGCTCCGAGCTGTAACGCTCACACATTCAGGATCCGGATCACACTGAGGTACGTGTATGTGCATCTCTGTATCTGCAGATTAATCCAGATATTCTTTAAGAACAAGGAGAAGAGGGATAAACCCTCAAAAGGACAAAGGAGTGCTAACTTAAAACGTAACTTTTATTCATTACAATGCAACATACAGTAAACCGAAAATAATTAAAAAACATAAACACAAACACAATGAGAGACAGTACGGTGAAGATACAAATTGGATTGCCGATTGGCAGCCCTAGGGTACAAATTAGGTAAATGCAAGTTTGCCAAGTATACCAAATGTCAGGACTGTACGGTGTCAATAACTGAGTACTGCGTTGGAGTGCAGCATTGACAACATTGGGTTTGTATAATTCCCCAAATGTGCTACTGCAGACACAAAAAAATAGGCATGTACGCATAGATTGCTAATTGAAAAGCAAAAACACTAAAGCAGTAAATTGCAGGGTACTTTGAAGCCAAAAAATGGACATAAATGTAAACGCCTACCTTGGCTACCTTGTATTAACAGGATTAATATCTGCGTTATAGTCTAGAATTGACAAGATAGATAAACAGATTCCCAAGGGAGGTGCTGTACATTGATAAGGTATAGATTGCTGAATTGCGGATAGAGACGCCGAATGCAGAAAGTTATTGGTTACAATTTAATAAAGCAGGGTAAATACTGCCAGAATATTGAAACAATGTAGAGTATTCATTTGGCCTGGCAACCCTATATTAACAAAATGAAAACTGCAGGCTTGCAATGCCGCGAAAAAACAGCCACTCAATCGTAAGAACGCCAACCTCACCCCAAACGGCAGAGGAAATAAACCACCGGAGCATATAATTGCAAAAATTGGCAACCAAGGCAAAAAATCAGGACATACACCTGTCCCTAGAAGGCTAAATCGATTCTAACATCACCCTACCGAGTCACACCACATTAACAATTTAAAATAAACAGGACTCGACACGTGTTTCGCCGGTACTAGACCGGCTTCATCGGGAGTCTACACCAATTGTGAATGATAGCGGTACCGTATGTAAGTAGGACTGGTTATATAGCCCCTCAATGATTACGTCACAAGGGGGCTGGGGCATCCTCATTACTTCAATTGGAAATCATGGGAACCCTCTTAATGTCAAAGGCGGCTAGCACTGCGATGGAAGGAAGGACAGATTGTTCATTGGTCCCAAAAATCATGTGATCATTATACAGCCAATCAGTATCCTGGTACTCTGTGTATACAAAGGCTTAACCGCTCAAATAGTACTGCAAGAAAAAGGGGGCAGTACTTGGGCGAGTATACCACATGGCTAAGTAGGGCCAATGAGAACAGTGACATACCACATGGCCCGCTGCAATAAAAGTATATACTAGAAGAGGGCCAAATATACACAGCAAAAAAGTTATTCCATAGATATGATAAGGGGCATATTATTGATATGCAGACACTCACATAGGAGCAACCAGATTAAACTAATGAAGTATGTGCACACTCAAAACAGCAAATCCTATAGTTTAATGTGGTCAATAAAGCAATATTGTCAGCTCAATATCGGGCGATATACTCATTACTTTTGATGTTAAGGCTTGCACACTCCCTCAAGCGAGATCTTTTACAAAAGTAAGTATATTGCTAGAGAGAATACAAGGGTATGTTACAGGGAAAGAGACGCACGTAGGGACTTCAGAAATCCTGGAATAAATAGTCATAAGGAATTTCATACACTCAGATGAATGGTGAAAAGGAAAAACCTTCGTTCAGGCCAAGAGGAGCCAGCGTGCGTAATTGATAGATCCACCAACATTCCCTGCGGCGTAGTTTCAAATCAAAATCACCTTTTCTAGGTGACGATGGAACCAGTTCTAAACCACAAAAATTCAATACCTTCGCGTTATTCCCATGGTATTGAGCCAAATGTCGTGATATTGAAGTTTCCTGTAGTCTCCTAGTAGAGTGAATATGTTCCTAATCACATCAGTCTTTTGAGCAAAGGGCTATCATATGTTCCACGTCCATCCGTTAACAAATTTGAGTGGACCAAGGACGTTCATCTTTTTGGGCGTAAACTGGCCCTCCATAAATTGTTTAGAACTAAGGATGAAGTTAGAGCCAAAAATCTAGGTCTGGAATATACTGATTTATCGGCACTACAAGATCTCATGGATCTGTTGGATGACTCCTCGAGCACCAAAATAGGCCTGACAGAATTAAGACCGAAAAGCAAATTTACCCCTAATCTAAGGGATTTCGGCAATGTAGATCTTTTTTGTAAACTGGTCTGCAATGATATCGATAAACTAGACACACATGAGGTTCTAGCTTTGTATGCCGATAATCTTGCAATTGATGAACGAAAAGCCCTCTTTGATCTGGAGAAAGATAACGATCTGGTGATAAAACAGTCAGATAAAGGGGGAAATGTTGTTTTAATGACCACAATGAATTATAAAAAAATGGTCATGACTGTTCTAAAAGATGAATCCACCTATGAAAAATTGAAGTGTGATCCTACTACTGTCTATCTAACACAACTACGATCACTAGTGAACTCAGCATTTGATAAATCCGTTATCTCTAAAAAAGAACGCGATTTTCTGATTCCTTGTAACCCGACTGTTGCGACTTTCTACTGTATTCCAAAAATTCACAAAGATTCATGTGAACCTCCCGGACGTCCTATTGTCTTGGGTAACGATAATCTAACTCAGAATATGAGCATCTTTGTTGATAAAATCTTACGGAAATACGTAGTAGCGTTACCATCATATATTAGAGATACGAAACAGGTGTTACAAACCCTAAAAACCAAGAAAATTAGACAGGATGTACTACTATGCAGCCTGGATGTGGAATCATTGTATTCATCTATTCCCCATGATCTAGGCTTGTTACATATCAAAAAAATACTCGAAAAAGACGATACCTTGTCAGATACAACTATACAATTTGTGATGTCAGCTCTGCAATTTATCTTGACACACAATTTTTTTGTTTTTGATGGCCAATTCTACCATCAGATCAGGGGAACAGCCATGGGTTCTTCTTGTGCACCATCATATGCAAACCTTTTTCTAGGGATATGGGAAGAGGAGTTCGTTTTTGGAGAGACGATGAGTATGTACGAACTTAAGATCGATAGTTGGTCCCGGTACATTGACGATATACTTGTTACCTGGAAAGGCACTGATATCGAATTTGGAGACTTTGTGGCTAAGCTGAATGATAACCCTCTGAATCTTAAATTTACCTTTGAGACCCAGAATGATGAAATAAATTTTTTGGATGTCAAAATTGCTAAGACCAATTCTGGCGCAATTTCTACCTCTCTCTTCCGTAAGAAGACCGCCTCCAATAATTTATTACACTGGAACAGTTTCCATCCTGAACCATTGAAAAGAGGTATTCCCCTTGGGCAATACCTACGATTGCGTAGGCTTTGCTCTACGGATGACGAATTTATGGTAAAATCACAGATTCTTAGACATGACTTTAAGGAGAAGGGTTACCCTAACCGTTGTCTTAAAAGGGCATTTCAACGTGCCCTATTGCTATCTAGAGACGAACTCCTAGAAGATCATTCTAATCTTGATACCAAACTTATCAGATGTATAGGGACCTTTGATGTTGGTTGGAACCATGTCAAGAAAATCATGGACCGTTACTGGCCTTTATTAACTCTTGATTCCCAACTAGTAGATGTACTTACAGATAAGGCATCTATTACTGCAAGGCGAAGTCGCAACCTGAGGGGTAGGTTGGTCCACAGTCATTTCTCTACACCATGCCTCAAAAAAACCCACACGTGGCTCTCTAGGGATCTGCGTGGTACTTATAAGTGTGGCCGATGTGTCGCCTGTATCTATATTTTGAAATCTTCCAAAAGTGTTACTGACTCATTGAACAAGTCCAGTTTCGAAATTCGTTCTTTTTTCAATTGCAATTCTATGGGTATTGTATATCTTGTCTCATGCATATGTGGAAAAAAATATGTAGGAAAAACTGTGCGACCCTTTAAAAGACGAATAATGGAACATTAGGGCCAGTTTACGCCCAAAAAGATGAACGTCCTTGGTCCACTCAAATTTGTTAACGGATGGACGTGGAACATATGATAGCCCTTTGCTCAAAAGACTGATGTGATTAGGAACATATTCACTCTACTAGGAGACTACAGGAAACTTCAATATCACGACATTTGGCTCAATACCATGGGAATAACGCGAAGGTATTGAATTTTTGTGGTTTAGAACTGGTTCCATCGTCACCTAGAAAAGGTGATTTTGATTTGAAACTACGCCGCAGGGAATGTTGGTGGATCTATCAATTACGCACGCTGGCTCCTCTTGGCCTGAACGAAGGTTTTTCCTTTTCACCATTCATCTGAGTGTATGAAATTCCTTATGACTATTTATTCCAGGATTTCTGAAGTCCCTACGTGCGTCTCTTTCCCTGTAACATACCCTTGTATTCTCTCTAGCAATATACTTACTTTTGTAAAAGATCTCGCTTGAGGGAGTGTGCAAGCCTTAACATCAAAAGTAATGAGTATATCGCCCGATATTGAGCTGACAATATTGCTTTATTGACCACATTAAACTATAGGATTTGCTGTTTTGAGTGTGCACATACTTCATTAGTTTAATCTGGTTGCTCCTATGTGAGTGTCTGCATATCAATAATATGCCCCTTATCATATCTATGGAATAACTTTTTTGCTGTGTATATTTGGCCCTCTTCTAGTATATACTTTTATTGCAGCGGGCCATGTGGTATGTCACTGTTCTCATTGGCCCTACTTAGCCATGTGGTATACTCGCCCAAGTACTGCCCCCTTTTTCTTGCAGTACTATTTGAGCGGTTAAGCCTTTGTATACACAGAGTACCAGGATACTGATTGGCTGTATAATGATCACATGATTTTTGGGACCAATGAACAATCTGTCCTTCCTTCCATCGCAGTGCTAGCCGACTTTGACATTAAGAGGGTTCCCATGATTTCCAATTGAAGTAATGAGGATGCCCCAGCCCCCTTGTGACGTAATCATTGAGGGGCTATATAACCAGTCCTACTTACATACGGTACCGCTATCATTCACAATTGGTGTAGACTCCCGATGAAGCCGGTCTAGTACCGGCGAAACACGTGTCGAGTCCTGTTTATTTTAAATTGTTAATGTGGTGTGACTCGGTAGGGTGATGTTAGAATCTATCTAGCCTTCTAGGGACAGGTGTATGTCCTGATTTTTTGCCTTGGTTGCCAATTTTTGCAATTATATGCTCCGGTGGTTTATTTCCTCTGCCGTTTGGGGTGAGGTTGGCGTTCTTACGATTGAGTGGCTGTTTTTTCGCGGCATTGCAAGCCTGCAGTTTTCATTTTGTTAATATAGGGTTGCCAGGCCAAATGAATACTCTACATTGTTTCAATATTCTGGCAGTATTTACCCTGCTTTATTAAATTGTAACCAATAACTTTCTGCATTCGGCGTCTCTATCCGCAATTCAGCAATCTATACCTTATCAATGTACAGCACCTCCCTTGGGAATCTGTTTATCTATCTTGTCAATTCTAGACTATAACGCAGATATTAATACCTGTTAATACAAGGTAGCCAAGGTAGGCGTTTACATTTATGTCCATTTTTTGGCTTCAAAGTACCCTGCAATTTACTGCTTTAGTGTTTTTGCTTTTCAATTAGCAATCTATGCGTACATGCCTATTTTTTTGTGTCTGCAGTAGCACATTTGGGGAATTATACAAACCCAATGTTGTCAATGCTGCACTCCAACGCAGTACTCAGTTATTGACACCGTACAGTCCTGACATTTGGTATACTTGGCAAACTTGCATTTACCTAATTTGTACCCTAGGGCTCCCAATCGGCAATCCAATTTGTATCTTCACCGTACTGTCTCTCATTGCGTTTGTGTTTATGTTTTTTAATTATTTTCGGTTTACTGTATGTTGCATTGTAATTAATAAAAGTTACGTTTTAAGTTAGCACTCCTTTGTCCTTTTGAGGGTTTATCCCTCTTCTCCTTGTTCTCAATATTCATCAGGTTTAATCCTACGTAGGAGTGTCCATACCCGGAGTGAATTGTTACTTTTGGGGTGGGGTGATTGCGTACCTCCCTAGTGGAGGCCTCTTTTTTGTTTTTCAGCTATTCTTTAATCAGAGTGTCGCAGTGTAACATCGCTCTCGGCACGAGCGCTTATCCCACCTGTTTAATACACCGGACCACATTACATTCCTATCGCTAACGTTAGTGTCACCTGTGTGAGCGTTAAAGTTAGCCCTGGTGACCTAACGCGGGCGGATCATATTGCAATCCAAATGCTAAAGGATTAAAAAAAACCTGTTACCATTTGGTACCTTGCGCTCCTCTGTGCGATTTTACTGTACTTTGCGCTCCCTATGTGTCATGAGCTCTAAATAACACAGCGAGCTGGGATCAGCAGGTGTTTATTTCAGTAGTTAACACAGGGGAGACACACGGTTTGCATCCTCTCTCTGAGCTGTCTTCCTGGTACTACCTTTAGAGCCACCCCTTCCTCTGATGTCACTGTTGGATCTCAATACATCTCCCCCTTTTCAATAACATAAAATTTTTCTTAAACAGACAATAAAACAAATAAACAGAAGCACACACACAGATACAGATAAAGGTACAATGCTATCTTGGACATCGGGGTAGACTACCCTAGTCCACAGTGACTATGGGATTATTCTGCCCATTCTTCCAGTCACTGTTCTAACTACAGCGCTAATCTCGGTAGCGCACTGGAAGCTTCACAACTCTACCACTCAAAGTCATTTCGCAAGGACCCTCTCAAGATCCCTGTGAGAGTGGTTGCGACTCCAAGTCAGGCAGTGATGTATTCTTGCCAGAATCCTGTTGCAGAGTGGGTGTACCTCTTAAAACCGGAGATTCCCCCGGCTGTGGTTACAAATTCTCGGCACCTAGGTCCTCAGAAACCACCTGAAGGTGCCGTCTATTGCGGCAGGCAACAGTCCCTGCTTCTCTGCGGACTACATAGGACCTTGGCTCAGCAGCATGCCCTACAACTATGGCCGGTGTCTTCCACCTCTTTTCATCATCCAGTTTGACTCTGACACTCTGTCCCGGGTACAGTTCAGGCAGATGGCGCGCTGAGTGTCTCCTATCATAATAGTATCTGTAGTTCCGCTTCGCCTCCTCATCCCTCCTCCAAACATTTTCAGACAGAACAGGGGAGGAAGGCTGGAATGCACCCACCGAAGGCAGTGTGGTACGAATCTGTCTCCCCATCATCAACTGTGCAGGGCTACATCCCGTGGCCTGAATAGGAGTCGCCCTATAAGCCAGGAGGGCCAATTAAGGATCTGGTTGCCTCAAAACGAACTTTGTGGTCTGAACCTTCCTCTCAGCCATCCCATTGGCCTGTGGGTAATGTGGACTGGAAGTAGAATAAAGGAAATCGTAGTCCCCACTGAAGGACCTGAACTCCATAGAAGCGAACTGCATTCCATTGTCGCTCACCAGTTCAGCCGGTACCCCCCACCTGGCAAACATGCTTTTCATGCATGTGATGATAGCCACGCTGGTCGCCTCAACTAACGGTGCAATATCAAAATACCTGGAGTAGTAGTCCACAACAACCAGATACTTATTTCCATTGAGCTCACATAAATCTGCTGCAATCTTCTGCCCGTGGCCCGCAGGCAGCGGGGTAGAAAGCAGAGGCTCTCTCCTCTGTGTAGGCCGACGTTCACGGCAAAAGGTACATCTTGATACATATTCTGCAATGTCAGTGCTGATTCCAGGCCACAACACCGCAGAGGCACCTCTCTCTCTACATTTAGAAATTCCCAAGTGGCCATCGTGAATTCGACTCAACATCTCTCGCCGCATACTGGCTGGTATAACGATACGGTCTTGAAACAGCACCAAACCATTTAGTTCAGTAAGGTGCGCTCCCTCTGCCTGGAAAGCACTCAGTGGCATCCATACTGCCCGGCTCTCGGGCCAACCATTCTTAATGTAGTTTATGACCTCTTGAAGATCAGTATTTAGATGTGTCTCTCTCTTTATCAGCTCCAATCTCCCTGAAGAGATGGACTTAAATGCCAAAATCAAATCCACATACACCTTCACATCTGATTCTGTAGATGACTCTTCAGCTGCAGCCAGCGGGAGCCTGGAGAGTGCGTCTGCCACTACCAGTTGTTTCCCCGGCACGTGCACAGCCCGAACATTGAATCTGAGCAGCCGCATCAGAAGTCTCTGGCATCTTAGAGGTGCCTTGTCAATGTCATAGGAGTTTATCAATGGAACCAGCGACTTGTGGTCAGTCTCCAAACTAAAACCTTCCAAGCCCACCAGATATCGTTGAAAGCGCTCGCAGGCCCAAACTCCAGCCAGACACTCCTTTTCTATCTGAGCGTATTTTGTTTCTGCCGCAGTTAATGTACAAGAGCAGTAGGCAATGGACTGCAGTTTGTCGTCATTCAGTTGCAGAAGGGCTGCTCCTAGCCCATAACTGCTAGGGTCCGTGCTAACCATGGCCTTTTTAGAAAGGTCATAGAACCCCAGCACCGGGGTGGACCCCAACAGGGACTTGACCAGTGCAAAGGCCTCTGCCTGTGGAGGTCCCCAGGTCCAAGAAACTTCCTTCGTTAACAATTCAGTAATAGGTTGCAACACTGAGGACAGTTCCGGCAGAAACTTGCCCACATAGTTCACAAGGCCCAGTATTTGTCTCAGTTCATGAACATCGGAAGGGCTTTTCAATTGCACAATAGCGAGAACTTTACTAGCATCTGGCTTAATACCGTCTCCGCTGATAATATGGCCAAAGTAGCACTGGTCTGTTTTTCGAAAATGGCATTTATTTTTGTTCAGTTTCAATCCTGACTCTTACGGTCTGCAGTACACGCTGTAGTCGCTGATCATGCTCTTCTAGAGTGGACCCGTACACGAGGATGTCGTCCATAACTACCACCGTGCCCTCATGGTCCCTCAGGAGGGAACTCATTTCCCTTTGGAAGATCTCTGGTGCGGAAGATATCCCGAAGGGGAGTCTGCGGAAACAAAATCGACCTACCGGCGTAATGAAAGTAGTCAGCTTACGGCTCACCGGGTCGAGGGGAATCTGCCAGAAAGCGTGGAAAAGAATTTAGCCCCTGACAACTTCAGAGCTATGTCTTCCAATGTCGGCAGTACAAATCTCTCCCTCTTTACTACCTCGTTCAGGCGTTTCAAGTCCACACAAATACGAACTTTCCCGTTCTTCTTAGCAACAGGCACAATAGGAGCACACCAGTCAGTAGCTTCAGTGACTTCCTTAATCCTCAATAACACCCATACTCTTCATCCTCAAAAGTTCAGCCTCAACCCGGGGCAAAAGTGGAAATGGAATCCTACGAGGCGCAGCGATACTGTACGGGATAGCATTTGCTTTTAACTCTATGCGGACCGGCTCACAATTCAGCAGCCCAAGTTCTCCAAACATGTCCTCCGTGATCTCATGCACTCGCGCAACAAGACCCAGGGTACAGGCTGCATTCCGGCTCAATAGGTTATTAACGCAGTTTCCTCTGATCACGTACACCCACAGGGTAAATTTCTTTCTTTTGTACTCACTGCTAGCAAGAAATCTCCTGGCGCAATCGATGCGACCTCCAGGGCTGTGAACGTTTATCAAAACCTTCTCAAGCTGCGGTCGTCGTGGCAGTTTCATGACTGTTGCAAAAGAAATAACCATAATGTCCGCTCCCGTATCAATTTTAAAAGCAATCCTTGCACCCATGATGAGAGTGTAACACGCCAATCTTCTTCGGAGCCGGACAGATTAATCACAGACCCTACAAAGGACACCTCTTGAGCCTCTTGGTCACTGTCTAGATGCATCTCTTAAACAGACTCTGATTTGCAAACCACCTCAAAATGGCCGACTCTGTTACACTTTCTGCACCTCCTGTCTTTAGCAGAGCATAACTAGGAACACCCCCGTGTTCGGTTCACCTTCGAACTCGAACAATTTCAAAAGTTCGAGTTCGAACACGAACTGAACTCACAGCAAGTCAATGGGACTCAAAAGTTCGATTTTTTTTAGAGTGCCCTCCAAGAGGGCATATAAGAAAGATGTTTGCCATAAAAGGTGAATGGGTGCCCTGGTAGTGCCCTGGGGGACAGGAAACAAGGACAAAAAGTTTAAATAAAAACGTTTTTAAAGGAACAGTGAGTTTTCCATGAAAGAAGGGTTAAAAATAAAAACGAAAAATTCCTTCAAATATCGTGCCTAGGAGGTCCCCATAACCTGCCCGTGAAGTGGTGGATTTGTAGGATGTATAGAAACATTTAAAAACAAAAAAAGATCACATTTCAAATTACAGTAAACAGTTTTCCTTTAATCTATTCATAAACAACTGCTTGGGGCGGCAGTCTGTATTATAAGAGGAGACAATTTAGGACACGCAGAACAAGTTTAGTGATTTTTGGGCTAAATTATGGGGAAATTTATGCAGGCTTTGGATGAAAGTAACAATAGTTGCTTTAAAATTGGACCTTTAGCGTCGGCAACAGTGCAGTGACACCGTAACCCCTCTGTGGTATTGTGGAAGAGTGCAGGGTTGGACCCTGCGGTCAAATATTAAAATGATATGAATCTGGTAATATAGGCATCAGTGTCAGTGCACCCAAATATTGGGCCTTTGGTGGCAGCAAGGCACCGATATTAAAAAGATATGCATCTGTTAAAGGCGTCAGTGCACCCAGATATTGTGCTTTTGGTGCCAGGCCAGCAAGTGCATTCATACAGTAACCCCTCTGTAGTATTGTGGGGTTGGACCCTGCGGTTCAAAAAATTAAAATGATATAGATGTGGCACAGGCATCATTGCAGCCAAATATTGCGCCTTTCATGGCAGCAAGTGCCTTCACACCGTAACCCTTTTGTGGTATTGTGGAAGAGTTCAGTGCTGGAGGTTTTGTGAATGCAGAAGACAACCCCAATCTATTCCGTTACGTCAGCATCAGAGGATTGATAACTGCTGATCCAGGACTGATTCATTTTTATAAATGTCAGCCGGTCTACAGAGTCGGTGGACAGACGCACTCTTTTGTCTGTGGCAAAACCTCCAGCGGCACTGAACGTCCTATCAGAAAGCACGCTAGATGAAGGGCAACCTAGTAGCTAGATAGCATATTGGCTAAGTTCTGGCCAGTGATCCAATCTCTTAACACCCAGTAAGCCAGTGGATCATCTGCTGGAAAGGTATCCAGGTCTGCCCTTGCCCCTAGGTAGTCCTGCACCATATGGTGAAGACGCTGGCAATGGGTGCCTACATTTGACGTCCCTGGGCGTTGTGGACTAAGAAATTTAAAAATTGCATCAGTCAAGCGACCCTGGCCTTGACCACTATTCCTCTGATCATCCGCAGCCTCAGAAGCACCTGTGTCAGCACTTGGTAACCTACCAGTGCCTGGAAAGGTGTTACACAAGTGTCGCTTTAGAGCATCCTCAAGTTTTTTCATCCTGCGCTCCCTCTGTGTGGGCAGGATGAGCTCTGCAACTTTACCCTTGTATAGTGGATCAAGAAGGGTGCCAACCAGTAATGATCCCTCTCCTTGATAGCACGAATCCTGGGGTCCTTTAGCAGGCTTTGCATTATAAGGGAGCCCATGCAGCGTACGTTGGAGGTGGCATTAGCTTCCGAGTCTTCCTGGTCAATGAGGATGACTGTATCGTGCACTTCCTCCTCCCAGCCACGCACTAGCCCTTGTGTTTCTGGCCACACGAAACCCTCCCTTGAGGAATCCCCACCTTCAATGCCCCCACTACTTAAAAATTCCTCCTCCTCCTCATCCTCCTCCTGTCTGATCTGAGGAGGACCCGCTGGAATGCAGTCTGTGGAAAGACTGGGGCCTTCAGAGCTAGGGAAGGCCTGCTCTTCCTCCCACTGCTCTGCCTCTAGAGCCACATCTATAATTCCCTGCAGAGTGTGCTCCAGCAGGAACACTAAAGGAATTGTGTCACTGATGCATGCACTGTCCCTGCTCACCATCCTCGTTGCCTCCTCAATTGGTGACAGTACAGTGCATGCATCCTTGATCATCAGCCACTGCAGGGGGGAAACCAAGTTGACCTGAATATGTCCTTGTGCCATACTCACACAGGTACTCGTTGATGGCCCTCTGCTGCTTGTGCAGACGCTGCAGCATTGCTAATGTTGAGTTCCACATGGTGGGCATGTCACAGATCAGACGGTTTGTGGGAAGGTGGAATTCTCTTTGAATTTGTGCCAGGCGAACGCTTGTTGGGAATGACCGTCTGAAGTGGCTGCAGACTTTTCTGGCCTGGCTGTGAAGCTCTGCCAGCCCTGGGTACTTGGTTACGAAACGCTGTACCACTTGATTTAGGACGTGTGCTAGGCATGGTACATGCGTCAATTTACCCTTGCGTAGGGCGGAGAGAAGGTTGCTGCCATTATCACAGATGATCATTCCCAGCTGAAGCTGGCATCGTGTTTACCATCTCTGCACCTGCCCCTGCAGAGCTGACAGAATTTCTGGCCCGTATGGCTAATGTCCCCTAAACAAACCAGCTCAAGCACAGTATGGCATTTTTTTGCTTGAGCCATTGCGTAGACCCTGTCAGGCGTCGGTTTAACTGCCACTTCGCCAGAAACAGAGAAGGAGGAGGAGGAGGAGGAAGAAGAGGTGGTGGTGGTGGAGCAGACAGACCTCATACAAGCAGCTTTCTGGAGGCGTGGTGGATGAACAAGCTCCAGCAGAGAGTCCTGTCTTGGATCCCTCCCAGCTGCAATCAGAGTTACCCAGTGTGCCGTGAAGGAAATGTAACGACCCTGTCCATGCTTGCTGGACCACGTGTCTAAAGTCACATGCACCTTGCTGCTGACTGCCTTTCCCAATGACTGGATAACATTGTCTTCCATGTGCTGGTATAGTGCTGGAATGGCCTTGCGTGAAAAGTAATGGCGTTTTGGAACTGCCACTGTGGTACAGCACATTCAGCAAATTCACGGAAGGAAGCAGAGTCCACCAGCTGGAAAGGCAGCAGCTGCAATGTGAGTAATTTTGCTAAACTGGCATTTAGATGCTGTGCTTGGGGATGGTTTTGACTATATTTTTTCTTACGCTGCAGCAGCTGCGGCAACGTAATCTGACTGCGGAAATCTTCATCTGATGGGATGCTGTCAAATTGTGAGGAAGGACCTGGTACATCCATTACTGTAGCATCATCCCTGTCAGTGGAGGTTGTAGGCAATGACATGGTAGGACATACAGTGGGGGTAGAGACAGATGAGGAGGAGGAGGACCTACGCAAAGTTTTGCGCCAACGGGAGAAGTAGCAGGGGGTCATATGTCACCTCAAGCACGACGTACCCAAGCATCCAGTGTCTTTCCCATGCTTGAGCCTCATCTGACATAGATTACAAATAGCAATGGTGGGGTCTGCTGCACATTTCTTAAAGAACTCCCAGACAGTAGAGTTCCTGGATGTGTGCTTTGAGACAACAGCGCTCTGCACCTGAGCAGCTCTGACATCTGATGCCTTGGACTGGCTAGTGCTACGGTTGGTCATAGAGGATGTTGTGCCTCGTGTTTGTTGTGCCTCCTCCTCCTCACTTGACTCTTTTGTTCGATTAGGCACCCAGGTGGAGTCAGTGATCTCATCATCATTGTCATCATCACCCCCTATCTCCTCGTCACTGGAGCCAACTTGGCAGTATGCTGCAGCTGCTGGGGCAACATGAGTGCCAGTTATTTGTGTGTCATCACTGGCACCCCCTTCCTCTAGGTTGATTATACTCCCTTCCTCAACCTCAGAGATTGATTTAGAGCAGTGTACTTGCTGCACATCGTCATGCAGTATGTCACTGTCATTGTAGTCAAACAATTCAGCTGACTCCTCCTTGTGTGATAGCGAGGCTACGGCAGGAGTAGCTGTGGACATGGAGGCTGCATTAGATGTTTTGGCAGCTGAGGTGGACTGTAAAGCACTACAAGCATGGCTTGCAGAGGACTCGGAGGATGAGGATGGCCTGGTTAGCCAATCCACCAAATCCTCTGTTTGTTGCTGCTGCTTAAGACGGCCAGCACCAGTTAGAAAGGACAAGCGTGCCCATGCAGAGGAAGATTTCCAGAACTCTGCTGTAACTCAGTGAGACACCCTGATAGCTGGCAGCCAGTGACAAGACACAGTTTACAATTCCCAGAAACCTCCTATAAATCAGTGAGACCCCCTGATGGGTGCCAGTGACAAGACACAAATTACAATTCTCAGAAATCTGCTAGAAGTATGTGGGACCCCCTGATAGCTGGCAGTGAGAAGACACAGATTACAATTTCCAGAAACCTCCTATAAATCAGTGAGACCCCCTGATGGGTGGCAGTGACAAGACGCAGATTAGAACAATTCCCAGATATTTTGTATAAATGACTGACCCCACAAAATAGTTGCTGGGAGTGAGAACACACAGATTACCTCAATTCCCAAATATTTTATAGAAATTACTGACCCCCCCAAAAAATAGTTGCTGGGAGTGAGAACACAAAGATTAGAACAATTCCCAGATATTTGGTAGAAATGAGACCCCCCCTCCAGTAGCTGGTGGCAGACTGGCAGTGAGAACACACATTAACACAAGAACAATCTCCTCTCAAATCTCCTCTCAAACACGTGCTAAAGCGCTTTGTGAAACCTTATTTAGTGTGCTGTGGGACGTAGCTCTGTGAGCCCATGATTGGGACAAATTTTGCCCAATCAGGACTCTGAGCCATGATTGGCATAGTCTTGAACCTGTCTTGCAAATGACCTGTGGTCAGGTGCAAGACTGTAGCCAATTACAAGCTTCAGGCTAGTGTAAAAGTGCATTTTGGTCCATTGTGGTGCATTGTGGGCGAACATACGGTGAACACGCGGAAATGTTCGTAGTTCTCGAAGATGCGAACAGGCGATGTTCGTATCGAACTCCGAACCGATCGAACCGAACAGCTCATCCCTAATCCTGAGCGTGCACAGGGTTTCACGTGCACAGGGTTTCATGCGCACAGGGTTTCACGCGCACAGGGTTTCACGTGCACAGGGTTTCATGCACACAGGGCCTCACACGCACAGGGTTTCATGCACACAGGGCTTCACGTGCACATAGGTTCATGCACACAGGGCTTCCCGTGCACAGGGTTTCATGCACACAGGGCTTCACGTGCCCAGGGTTTCATGCACACAGGGTTTCATGCACACAGGGCTTCACGTGCACAGGGTTTCATGCCCACAGGGTTTCACGTGCACAGGGTTTCATGCACACAGGGTATTATGCACACAGGGTTTCATGCGCACAGGGCTTCATGTGCACAGGGTTTCATGCACACAGAGCTTCCCGTGCACAGGGTTTCAAGTGTGCAGGGTTTCACATGTACAGAATGTGCTAGTTCATTTGAATCTTTAATGGGTGGAGTAGTGGGCGTGGAATATTCAGGAAGTGGGAGCTGAAGAAACACCCATAGCTGAGGGGTATCACCAGAGAAGATGAAATTACATATTTTAAAGCAAGAAAATAAGCATTCTTGGAAATTTGATTTATTCCAGTTTGTCTACTGGTATAAAAAGTGTTTAACCCTTTCACTGCTGAGCCATTTCACGCCTCTGTGCTGAGCTCATTTTTACCTGTTTTGCTCATCTTGTTTAAATGCGTTTTTAAGCCTTATTTTAATACATGACCCAGACATATTATATATCGTTCTTTCCAGCAGACTCGGAAGATTCATAATATGTCATTATTATATGTATACGTCATAACCTGTCTGTATATTACAACAAAAAATTCAATAACATTTGAATTTTCAATAATTTACAATGTGTAAAGTGTTTTTTTTCACATTTTAACATGCGATCGTTTATGGTTATATTCTCTATGGGGTGCGCTTGTTAAAAAAATTAGAAATGGGGACTCGTTACATTTTTTTTTGGGGAAAATTTTGCTATTTTTAACAAACGCACCGCATACAAAAATCGTTAGTGCCGCATCATTGTTCACATTATAATTGAAATGGGAACAATATTGCTGCATTAACAAATCAAAAAAACAAAATTGTTTATATTATTATTTTTTTCTTTAACTTTTACATGGTCATGTTGGTATCGTTGGAAAGGCCATGCTCTGGCCGATCCAGCAATACCAAACATTAATCCCTAGCTGCCCCGGATAGGGCGTTCATTGGAACCCCCTATCTCCACCATTGGTGGCAACTAGCATGGTTATTCAGAGAGCGTGAAAAGCAGGGGAATGACAGGAGAATGAGTGGAGAATGAAAAATTCTAGGTCAAAATAGCCGATTTGGAAATTGACCTAGAATTTTTCATTCTCCAGTCTTTCTCCAGTCATTCTCCTGCTTTTCACGCTCTCTGAATAACCCTGTAGGTGTTAACTCCAAGACTGACGTCATCGCGCTATGCACGATGCCAGTCATATGGGGGAGTTCCCGGAAGCTTGGCAGACATCCAAGATGTCGGCCAGCTCCGGCAGAGGATCACATTTTGCTGATTTTCGGCGCTCAATCGTGATCTGGCACCCACCAAGGGGTTAAAGCCAGGCACGGTTTGGAAGGACAGGCTGTGCCCTTCCAAACCGTGCCTGCCTTTAGCCGCTGGACCCCGGCGATCAGGAGGAAGAGAGGTCCGAAGGACCTCCCCCCCTCCCTTTCAGGCACACTAGCGGGGGGGCTGCTATGACATTTATCTTCCCCGCCAAATCAGCCAGATTGCTGCCTCCTGTGCTAGGACGCGCTCAGCGCGTCCATAGCATAGGAGGTACACTTGGCAGAACGCGCTGAGCGCGTCCTTAGCAGCCGAATGGTTAAACGGTCAATCTTAAAAAGTTCTAGGCATGCATATCTATTTAAGTTCTGTTTTCATAGAAATGGGTGCAAGGAGGCACCTGTTACAGGAAGGAATGACAAACCAATAGGTATGTTGTAGGTACTAAGTACACAGTGATAAAGGAAATGAGGGCGTTTTATTGCACACTTTGACCAAGTAAAATATTATCTACAAAATGTGTTTCAGTTTCGGTATGACTGAGTTATGTATTATACCTTTCTCCCCCAGCTACTGCAGAGACAGGGCAGGAATGAAATCAGTAAACTCAGGGAGAAAAACAGACAGCAGAGAGAGGGACAACAAAACAATCACAGAGACACAGAGTGTTGCTTTTACAGTTGCAGAGTTAGCTAATAGTCAGTAACTCAGTTTCCCGAGTCTGAGGTCCTGAGTGTGCACAGGGCTTCACACCACTGGCGTTGCTAGGTGAAGGCGGGGGGGCCGCCCGCACCGGGTGACACCACCCCCTAGGGTGACACCCTAAAAAGATTTTTATTTTATTTTTTTACACAAAACTAATTTACCAGGAAGGATTCATTGAGAATTCTCTAATTTTCAAGTATGTTCTGGGCAGGCAAGGCCTAGGCTGGCACTTTCCAGGGGGCAGCAAAAAAACACCTCTAAAGGAGATATTCACAGAGCACCGAAATGACGCAGACATTTCAGTGTTCTGTTGTTCCCTGCACTTCAGTGAATCAATTTTCCCTGGTGAATTCACCGCAGGGTCCCTGAAGTGCAGGGAATCAGCCACTGAATGCCACCACGAACCCATCCCCCGCTGTTTTCAAAAAAACTACTGAACGAAAATGTCTGGAATTAACATTTAAGATCCTATGAATGATAATAAAAAGGGCTGTTACAGAAAAAAAACAGCTATTAGAAAGAAAAAAAAATATATATTTTTTTAAAATGCCTAATAGATACTAAGAAAAAGAATCAACACATAAAGAGACTAGGGATGTGCACCAATTTTTTTTTCGTTTCAGCTCGTTTTGTTCGTAATTCGACAATTCTCATTTCGGATCGTTGCGGCCGATTTCCGTTTCGGTTCGTTTCGTTTCGGCTCGTTTTTCGTATCGACTTTTTTTTTCGTGAAATCTGAAATTTTCCCGTTTTCGGATCAGCTCGTTTTTCGTATCGACTTTTTTTTTGTGATTTCAGACATTTTCGTGTATTCGGGGTGGGAAATGTTTTGCCCCATAGACTTCAATGTTAAAATATTCCCGTTTTAATTCAATATCTAATAAACCGTTTATTATTATATTCTGTAGTAAAGAGTCTCTTTATTTCTAGATTTTTTAGGATATTTTAATCATTTTTTGAAAAAAAAATTCTGAGCCACAGGGTTTGGGAAATGTTTTGCCCCATAGACTTCAATGTTAAAAATATTCCCGTTTTAATTCAATATCTAATAAACCGTATATTATTATATTCTGTAGTAAAGAGTCACTTTATTTTTAGATTTTTTTAGGATCTTTTAAGCATTTTTTGAAAATTACCGAAGTGGAACCGAAATTGTGAATTGAACGAAAATGATTTCCGATTCCGAAATTATTTCGTTTCGGATTGGAAATCGTTTTGTTTCAGACGTTTTCGGATCTGATCCGATTCGGAAAATTGGCCGAATTTGAATAACCGAATCGGGCCGATTCGTGAAAAAAAAGAATCGGTCCGAAACTAAACGCTCATCCCTTAAAGAGACTTTTTACTACAGAATAATGGAATAAACGTTTTATTAGATATTAGGTAAGAACGGGAATATTTTTAACATTGAAACCTATGCAGGATTATTCAGAGAAGGGTGAAAACCTTGAGAATGACTGTAGAATTGAAAATTCTAGAGCAAAATAGTCAAACCACCAGTTACTGGCAGACTACTTCCTCAGTAAAACTCTAACTATCAGAAGCAACATCCCAGCACAAGATAGTTATCTGCCACCTCCACACCCAGAGGTCTCCTCTGCCACCCTCTGCCGCTTCCTCCCAGCCACTGAGGAGGAAGTCAATTCCTTATTGTCCTCCTCACATCTTACCACGTGCCCGCTCAACCCCATTCCCTCACATCTAATTCCTCCCCTCTCCTCCTCCCTCACTCCTGCTCTCACACACATCTTCAACCTACCTCTCTCCACTAGCTCCTTTCCATCCGCCTTCAAACACGCGCTAGTTACCCTTTTACTAAAGAAACCATTCCTCGATCCCAACTCTCCATCCAACTACCGCCCTGTATCCCTGCTTTCCTTCACCGCTAAGCTCTTAGAAAAACTAGTCTTCAACCGCCTCTCCCTCTTCCTGTCCTCCAATTCCCTACTTGACCCCCTGCAATCTGGCTTCCATCCCCTACACTCAACTGAAACTGCCCTCACCAAAGTCACCAACGACCTCCTAACTGCTAAAAAACATGGCCACTATTCTATTCTCATCCTGATTGACCTCTCGGCTGCTTTTGACACTATTCTACAGACCCTCAACTCTCTGGGTCTCGGTGACACTGCACTCGCTTGGGTTGACTCCTATTTATCCAACAGGTCCTTCTGTGTGTCCTTTGCTGGTAACTCCTCCTCTTCATTGCCTCTATCTGTTGGTGTACCTCAAGGCTCTGTCCTTGGTCCTCTGCTCTTTTCCATCTACACCTCCTCCCTGGGCAAAATCATCAACAGCTTTGGCTTTAATTACGACCTCTACGCTGATGACACTCAGATCTACCTCTCTACCCCTGATCTCTCTCCCCCTGTCCTTTCAAAAGTCAGCGACTGTTTATCTGGCATCTCCTCCTGGATGGCCTCCCACCACCTAAAGATCAACATGTCAAAGACTGAGCTCCTACTTATTCCTCCCTCCAATGCCTCCCCACCTCCTGACTTCTCTATCACGGTGGAGGGTATCACCATCTCCCCATCAAACCAAGTTCGCTGTCTTGGAGTTACACTTGACTCTGCTCTTTCCTTCATCCCCCACATCCAGTCTCTTTCCTCCTCCTTCCGATACCAACTGCATAATATTTCCAGAATTCGGCCATTTCTTACCGCTGTCACCACAAAACAACTCATACACGCCCTGGTAATCTCCCGACTCGACTATTGCAATAATCTCTTATCTGGCCTCCCTCTGTCCCGCCTCTCCCCCCTACAATCCATCCTGAACGCCCCCGCCAGACTAATTCACCTCACCCGACACTCTGTCTCTGCCGCTCCCCTCTGCGAGTCCCTTCACTGGCTCCCCATCCACTGCAGAATTAAGTTCAACATCCTTATCCTTACCTACAAAACCCTCACTAACTCAGCTCCCCACTACCTGTCCTCACTAATCACCAAATACACCCCAGCCCGCTCCCTAAGGTCAAACAGTGACCTGCACCTAGCTTCTCCCCGCATCACCTCTTCCCATGATACACTGCAGGATTTCTCACGCGCAGCCCCCACTCTCTGGAACGCTCTCCCTCGTACTGTCAGACTTTCCCCTAACTTCTCTTCCTTCAAACGCTCCCTGAAAACGTTCCTATTTAGGGAAGCTTACCACCCAACTCACTGACGCAACTATCAATCACTCTCACCTTGCAGTCCTCTCCTCCTGTTTCCAACCCCAAACCTCCTAGATTGTGAGTTCCTACGGGAATACAGTAGGGCCCTCATCTCCTCCTGTACTGATGGTCAAATGTTGTTCAATGTATTGTATTGTAACCCTGTCTATACTGTGCCTATTGTACAGCGCTGCGGAATATGCTGGCCCTTTATAAATAAAGAATAATAATAATAATAAAAAAACAGAAAAATTATCCCATTTATCTCACTTTCCAAATTGACTATTTGGTCTAGATTGTTCATTCTCCTGGCAATTCTCAAGGTTTTCACCTCTCTCTGAATAGCCCTGATGGTGTTCGCCTGAATAAACCTGTCTAATGAAACCACTGAACATCAGGACATTTCTCTGCTGTTCGATGTCTCTGAACAGATTTACAATTACTTCTCTATGGGGTCTTTCACTGCCGTTGAACAGGCACTGTACTTGCTTGCAGTTTGCCAAAATTGTGAGTATATGAGAGTGCTGCAAAGCAATAAACCTCACAGTAATGTGCGCCGTGTATTATGAGCATTCAGTATTATATGGGAGTACTGCTTTATGAGTAAGAGTAGTTTAAAAAAAAATAAACATAAAACTGGGCGGGGTGGCACCATGAGTTACTGCACCGGGTGACACCAACCCTCGTGACGCCACTGCTTCACACATACAGCGTGTGCTTGTTCATGTGAAAACTTGAAGGGAGGGTAGTGGGCAGGGAATATTCAGGAAGTGTGAACTGAAGAAACACCCCTAGCTGAGGGGCGTCGCCGGAGAAGATGAAATGACAGAGTTTAAAGAAAGAAAATAAAAAAAAATTACACTGTCTTGGCACTTTTATTGATTTATTTCAGTTCGTCTATCGCCTCTCTGTCAATCTCTACACTGGCTCCCTGTTTCCTTTAGAATCCATTTCAAAATACTGCTCCTCTTCCCATTCAGTCCTCATGCAACACGCCACATCTACCCTATTCACCCTCACCCCGAACCCACGCCAGCTTGTTACCGGTGCGGTAATACAGACCATGACTCCAAAACCTGTCGGTTTAAGGATCAACCTTGTCATCAATGTGGAAAAATGGGCCATCTCAAACGGGTTTGCCGTAATAGGAATGTACGAGGACAAAAGCCGCGGTACCCTAAGAAGAAGACTTACAAGGTACAGAAACTTACATCATCTTCATCTGACTCAGACAACGATGAGGCATTACATAGTTTATCTATACATCGTATACACTCGTCACACCCTGCAATGACAGTACAAGTAACCATTGAAGGGAAGAGACTAAAGACGGACGTTGATACAGGAGCTGCAGTGTCAGTTATCACACCTTTGCTTTACCTATTGTAATTTTACTTGCCACTCATCCCATTGGGAACTCTCTCTATAGCAGCTTCTCTCTGTCATATTGTGCGGACCCACGAAGGCCCGTTTCTTCACTTTTATAGGAGTTGACAGAATTTAGGCTGTTTGTATCCCATATGAGAGACTTATCTAGGTGCACTTAGAACCCTATGTGGCATTTATTACGCTGACTGAAGCCACAGAGACTTTTTATTCTTTCCTTGGTTCGTCTTTATGTTGTTCTGGTTTCTTTAGCTTCCAATAAAAGTTAAGTTTTACTTTATAAGCTCCTATCTCAGTCAAAGTCCTAAGTTCCCAGCGATAAAGAAGATGAGAGCGTTTTATTGTGTTTACTTTAAGTAAAATATTATCTAAAAAAAGTGTTTCAGTTTCAATATGACTGAGCTATATATATTATACCTTAAACGCATATAGACACAAGCTCACATACCAGGAGCCAACACCAAGGTATGTCTTCATCAATGGATTAATGTGATCTGTGTTACTTTAATATCTCTAATAGAATAAGAGCTTATATAGAAACATAGAAACATAGAAAAATGTCGGCAGATAAGAACCTTTCGGCCCATCTAGTCTGCCCAATTACATGGATACTTTACCTGGATTTATCTTTTGTTTAGGATAGCCTTATGCCTATCCCATGCTTGCTTAAATTCAATTACTGTTTTGGCCTCTACCACTTCTACTGGAAGACTGTTCCATGTATCCACCACCCTCTCAGTAAAATAATGCTTCCTGATGTTACTTTTAAACCTTTGCCCCTCTAATCTAAGACTATGTCCTCTTGTTTTGCTATTTTGTTTCCTTTTAAATATACTCCCTTCCTCTACCTTGTGGATTCCCTTTACGTATTTAAATGTTTCTATCATATCTCCTCTGTCTCGTCTTTTTTCCAAGCTGTACATGTTAAGATCATTAAGCCTTTCCTGGTAACTTTTCTCCTTCAAGCCGTACACCATTTTAGTAGCCCTTCTCTGAACTCTCTCTAAGAGGTCTATATCCTTCTGGAGATACGGTCTCCAGTACTGCACACAGTACTCCAAGTGAGGTCTCACCAGTGCTCTGTACAGTGGCATGAGCACTTCCCTTTTCCTACTGCTAATACCTCTCCCTACACAACCAAGCATTCTGCTAGCATTTCCTGCTGCTCTATTACATTGACTACTTACCCTTAGATCCTCTGAAATAATGACCCCTAAATCCCTTTCCTCAGATGTTGAGGTTAGGACTGTATCAAATATTCTATATTCAGCCCTTGGGTTTTTACGTCCCAGGTGCATTATCTTGCACTTATCCACATTAAAACTCAATTGCCACAACTCCGACCATTTTTTTAGTTTACCTAAATCATTTGTCATTTGGCTGATCCCTCCAGGAACGTCAACCCTGTTGCAAATCTTTGTGTCATCAGCAAAAAGACATACTTTTCCATTAATACCTTCTGCAATATCACTAATAAAAATATTAAAGAGAATGGGTCCAAGTACTGACCCCTGAGGTACCCCACTGGTAACAAGACCTTGTGCCGAATAAACTCCATTTACCACAACCCTCTGTTGTCTGTCACTCAGCCACTGCCTAATCCAGTCAACAATATTGGAATCTAAACTCAAAGATTGCAATTTATTGATAAGCCTTCTATGCGGAACAGTATCAAAAGCCTTACTGAAATCTAAATAAGCAATGTCTACTGCACCACCTGTGTCTATTATTTTTGTTACCCAATCAAAAAAATCAATAAGATTAGTTTGGCATGATCTCCCTGAGGTAAACCCATGTTGTTTCTGATCCTGTAATCTATGTGTTTTTAGATGTTCAACAATCCTTTCCTTTAACATGGTTTCCATTAATTTCCCCACTACTGAAAGAGCTTATATGTTTATTTAACAGAAGTCCTGGACATAATACAGCACTACGGTCACCGGGATTTATAATGTCAGATCACAATTTACCAATCAATGAAGTTACAGAGAATCAAATATTATCAGAGGAGAAGAATTAATTCAAATTTTGGAAAATACTTCTTATTGGGCATTTCTTGCCTTTTCCCATCATTGGAACTTTTTTTTACTGAGCTCTGAATGTTATGTAATGTTTCTTTGTTCAACTGCTGGTTACATTATAATTAGAGGTGTGCACAGGCAAAAAACTAAAAATTTTCATTTCGGATTGTAGGGATGCACCGATACCACTTTTTTAAGACCGAGTACGAGTACCGATACTTTTGTTCAAGTACTCACCGATACCAATTACCGATAGTTTTACTTAAAGGGACAGGACACATTTTTTCTAAAACTACGAAAGAATGAATTATTTTTCCATTGCTGAATAGTGATTAATAATAATTAATCACTATTCTATTCACTATTCAGCAAAGGGGAAAAAAATCATTTTGTTTATTCATTCTGTATTCACAGCATGGTCAAAGATGAATAAATATTAATTTGCTATAATCTCTGTTTATAATAACCGCCCCAGCACTCCGTTTTTTCCCCCTATCAATTTATTTTCTTTTGTTTAGGCGGTGGGGGGAGAGAGGGGACAGACAGACTGAATATAAACTTCAGAGTCCTGCTGTCCCAACACTCTGTTTTCCCCCTATCAATTTATTTTCCTTCGTTGGGGGAAGGGACAGATAAACAATAAACTTTGCAGGCCTGATGCAGCCGTTCGGAGGCCTGTCCCGGCACTCCGATAATTTATTTTGCCCAGCAACTTATTTATCGGAGTGTCGGGACAGGCCTCTGAGTCCGAACCGCTGCATCAGGCCTTCAAAGTTTATAGTATGTCTGTCCCTTCCCCCTGCATACTAACAAAAACAAGTTGCTGGGCAAAATAAATATTTTTTTTCGTTTGGGGGGGGGGGAGAGACAGCCAGAACATACGCACCTGCTTCTAGTGAGACGTGCCACTCCTTTTATGACTAGCAGCCAGTCACACGTGATCTGTCAGTCTCTCGCTGCGGTGATGCGCTGACTCGTGCGACGAACACGCACAGAGTGAGCGCCAGAGGCCGAGTTTGAAGCCACGGATGCCGCGATTCAAGCAGTTTCAAGCCCGAATTGCTGTCCCACTGGAGCGGAAGTATCGGTAAAAGTATCGGGCGATTTTTGACGAGTACGAGTACTCGTCAAAACGGTAGTATCGGCACCGATACCGATACTGGTGTCGGTATCGGTGCATCCCTATCGGATTGGAAAAAATTCTGTTTAAAACCAAATTTGTTTATCGATTCCGTTCATTATGTTATTTCAGATCAATTCAGATGCTAAAAAAAACAAACAATAAATGATGCTTAGATTAGGTTTTGAAATGATTGTTAAAAGCTAGGGTTATAAATGAGTATTAGGTTATGTATAGAAGTTGTGTTAGATGATTAGGGTTAAAAATTTGGTTTAGGAGACACAGAGAAGCTAGGGTTAGATTTAGAATATATTCTGTTTGGAAATTAGCATTAAAAGCCTGTGTTAGATTACGTTCATAAAATAGTGTTAGGAGTTACGGTTAGACCAGAGAAGAGATTAGGGTGAAAAAGAAGCTAGCAATTGTGGTGAGAAATTTCTGTTAGGAATGTAGTGTTAAAAGCTAGAGTTAGAAAAGAAAATAGGATTTTAAATAAGGGTTAATAGAAGGTAGGCTTCAATCATGGTTAGGATTAGGAATGGATAGGAAGGAATTAGAATAGAATAGGAATCATGGTTATAATTTAGGTTTATATAAACTAGTAGGAATAGGAAGGAATTACAGTTAGCATAAGCTCCATTAGGAATTTAGGAATAAACTTAAAGCTGAAAATATTATGCCTTATTTTTTGGGTGAGGGACAAAACAGTTTTTCTTTAAAACGCAAAAAAATAACAACTACTATCCTATCCATCTAATTCATCCTGACTGTAATATGGGAGTAGTACATTATTAATCTATACTATAATTGAGTAAGGCTTGTCGTGTCCGTCGCCAAGCCTTACTCTGCGCATGCGCGCGCAACCAGCGGCGGTTGGTTGCGTGCGCATGCAACCGCTGCGGCACGAGCCGGCTGTGCGCTCACCGCGGCGGTTACAAGATGCACACAGCAGCCGGGTAGAGGCTGCGCTCGCAGCCTCTACCCCGCTGCCGCGCGCATCCAACCCCCGAGCGGCGAAGGGAAAGTTCCCTCCGCCGCTCGGGGGTTGGATGTGCACGGCAGCCGGGTAGAGGCTGCGAGCGCAGCCTCTACCCGGCTGCCGCACGCATCCAACCCCCGAGCGGCGGAGGGAAAGTTCCCTCGCTTCTGCTCTTTGAAGGACCCAAGCCCCGGTCACGTGGGAGTCCCACGTGACCGCGACTTGGGTCCTTCAACGACCGGAAGCGGGGAAACTTTCACTTCCCCGGCGCCGCTCGGAAAGGTAAGTATGGCGCGGAGCTCATGGGGCGGCTGTTCGAATGCCGATAGAGCATTCGAACAGCCGCCCCATGTCTGGTCTGGGGTCTGATCTGGGGCATATATCCATGAGAGCTTGGGGGGGCAATATCCACCAGCTGGGGGGCAATATCCATGAGCTGGGGACAATATCCAGGAGCTGGGGGGCAATATCCATGAGCTGGGGACAATATCCAGGAGCTGGGGGGCAGTATCCATGAGCTGGGGACAATATCCAGGAGCTGGGGGCAGTATCCATGAGCTGGGGACAATATCCAGGAGCTGGGGACAATATCCAGGAGCTGGGGGGACAGTATCCAGGAGCTGGGGACAATATCCATGAGCTGGGGACAATATCCAGGAGCTGGGGGCAGTATCCATGAGCTGGGGACAATATCCAGGAGCTGGGGGGCAGTATCCAGGAGCTGGGGACAATATCCAGGAGCTGGGGGGCAGTATCCATGAGCTGGGGGCAATATCCAGGAGCTGGGGGGCAATATCCAGGAGCTGGGGGGCAATATCCAGGAGCTGGGGGGCAGTATCCATGAGCTGGGGACAATATCCATGAGCTGGGGACAATATGCAGGAGCTGGGGGCAGTATCCATGAGCTGGGGACAATATCCATGAGCTGGGGACAATATGCAGGAGCTGGGGGGCAATATCCAGGAGCTGGGGGCAGTATCCATGAGCTGGGGACAATATCCAGGAGCTGGGGGACAGTATCCCGGAGCTGGGGGCAGTATCCATGAGCTGGGGACAATATCCAGGAGCTGGGGGAGAATATCCAGGAGCTGGGGGGCAATATCCAGGAGCTGGGGGGCAGTATCCATGAGCTGGGGCCCAGTATCCATGAGCTGGGAACAATATCCAGGAGCTGGGGGGCAATATCCAGGAGCTGGGGGGCAGTATCCATGAGCTGGGGGCAGTATCCATGAGCTGGGGGCAATATCCAGGAGTTGGGGGGCAGTATCCAGGAGCTGGGGGCAGTATCCATGAGCTGGGGGGCAGTATCCAGGAGCTGGGGGCAATATCCAGGAGCTGGGGGCAATATCCAGGAGCTGGGGGCAATGTCCAGGAGTGGGGGGCAATATCCAGGAGCTGGGGGGCAATATCCATGAGCTGGGGGCAATATCCAGGAGCTGGGGGGCAATATCCAGGAGCTGGGGGGCAATATCCAGGAGCTGGGGCAATATCCACGAGCTGGGGCAGTATCCACGAGCTGGGGCAGTATCCACGTGCTGGGGCAGTATTCACGTGCTGGGGCAATATCCATGAGCTGGGGCATATATCCATGAGCAGGGGCAGTATATCCACAATAGACTGCCCTCTGGGCAGGCTTTCCACCTTGTCATATAATATTTATACAACACACATTATTATTATTATTATTATTGTCATCATTTATAGTGATGAGCCGAACACCCGCATGTTCAGTTCGCATTCGAACTCGAACAATTTCAAAAGTTCGAGTTCGATCTCGAACACGAACCGAACTCAATGCAAGACAAAGGGACTCAAAACTAGATTTTTAGAGTGCCCTCCAAGAGGGCATTTATGCAAGATATTTGCCATAGAAAGTGTATGGGGGTCCGGGTAGTGCCCTGGGGGACAGGAAACAAGGACAAAAAGTTTTAAAAAAGATGTTTTTAAAGGAGAAATTAGTTTTCCATGAAATAAGGGTTAAAAATAAAAATGAAAAATTCCTTCAAATATCGTGCCTAGGAGGTTCCCATAACCTACCCGCGAAGTGGCGGATTTTTCTGATGTATAGAAACATTTTTTAAAAAAAAATGACGGTAAACGGTTTTCCTTTAATTAATAAACAACTGATTGGGGCGGCAGTCTGTATTAAAAAAGGAGACATTTTAGGACAAGCAGAACAAGTTTAGTGGTTTTTTCGCTAAATTATGGTGAAATTTATGCAGGCTTTGGATGAAAGTAACAATAGGTGCTTTAAAATTGGGTCTTTAGTGTCGGCAACACCATAACCCCTCTGTGGTATTGTGGAAGAATGCAGGGTTGGACCCTGCGGTCCAAAAAATTTAAATGATATAAATCTAGTAATATAGGCATCAGTGTCAGTGCACCCAAATATTGTGCCTTTGGTGGCAGCAAGTGCCTTCACACCGTAACCCTTTTGTGGTATTGTGGAAAAGTGCAGGGTTGGACAATGCGGTCCACAAAATTAAAATGATAAAAATCTGGTAATATAGGCGTAAGTGTCAGTGCACCCAAATATTGTGTCTTTGGTGGCAGCAAGTGCCTTCACACTGTAACCCTTTTGTGGTATTGTGGAAGAGTGCAGGGTTGGACCCTGCGGTCCAATATTAAAATAATATAAATCTAGTAATATAAGCATCAGTGTCAGTGCACCCAAATATTGTGCCTTTGGTGGCAGCAAGTGCCTTTACACCGTAACCCTTTTGTGGTATTGTGGAAGAGTGCAGGGTTGGACCCTGCAGTCCAATATTAAAATGAAATAAATCTGGTATAATAGGCGTCAGTGGCAGTGCAGCCAAATAATGTGCCTTTGGTGGCAGCAAGTGCCTTCACACCGTAAACCTTTTGTGGTATTGTGGAAGAGCGCAGGGTTGGACACTGCGGTCCAATATTAAAATGATATAAATCTGGTAATATAGGCATCAGTGGCAGTGCAGCCAAATATTGTGCCTTTGGTTGCAGCAAGTGCCTTCACACCGTAACCCTTTTGTGGTAATATGGAAGAGTTCAGTGGTGGAGGTTTTGTGAATGCAGAAGACATCCCCGATCTATTACGTTACGTCAGCATCAGGGGATTGAAAGCTGCTGATCCAGGACTGATTCATTTTTATAAATGTCAGCCGGACTACAAAGTCGGTGGACAGATGCACTCTTGTGTCTGTGACAAAATCTCCAGCTGCACTGAACGTCCTTTCAGAAAGCACGCTGGTTGAAGGGCAACCTAGTAGCTGCATAGCATATTGGCTAAGTTCTGACCAGTGATCCAATCTCAACACCCAGTAAGCCAGTGGATCATCTGGAGGAAAGGTATCCAGGTCTGCCCTTGCCCCTAGGTAGTCCTACACCATATGGTGAAGACGCTGGCAATGGGTGCCTACATTTGACGTCCCTGGGCGTCGTGGACTAAAGACATTGGAAAAGGCATCAGTCAAGCGACCCCTTTCACCGCTCTTCCTCTGATCAACCGCAGCCTCAGAAGCACCGGTGTCATCACTTGGTAACCTACCAGTGCCTGGAAAGGTGTTACACAAGTGTCGCTTTAGAGCGTCCTCAAGTATTTTCATCCTGTCCTCCCTCTGTGCAGGCAGGATGAGCTCTGCAACTTTACCCTTGTATCCTGGATCAAGAAGGCTTGCCAACCAGTAATGATCCCTCTCCTTGATAGCACAAATCCTGGGGTCCTTTACCAAGCTTTGCAGGATAAGGGAGCCCATGCAGCGTAGGTTGGAGCTGGCATTAGCTTCCGAGTCTTCCTGGTCAATGAGGATGACCCTATCGTGCACTTCCTCCTCCCAGCCACGTACTAGTCCTTGGATTACTGGGCACACAAACCCTCCCTTGAGGAATCCCCACCTTCAATGCCCCCACTATTTAAATATTCCTCCTCCTCCTCCTCATCTTCCTCCTGTCTGATCTGAGGACCCACAGGAATTCTGTCTGTGGAAAGACTGGGGGCCTTGAGAGCTAGGGAAGGCCTCCTCTTCCTCCCGCTGCTCTGCCTCTAGTGTCACATCTATAATTCCCCGCAGAGTGTGCTCCAGCAGGAACACTAAAGGAATTGTGTCACTGATGCATGCACTGTCCCTGCTCACCATCCTCGTTGACTCCTCAAATGGTGACAGTACAATGCTTGCATCCTTGATCATCAGCCACTGTGGGGGGGGGGAACCCAAGTTGACCTGAACCTGTCCTTGTGCCATACTCACACAGGTACTCGTTGATGGTCCTCTGCTGCTTGTGCAGAAGCTGCAGCATTGATAATGTCGAGTTCCACCTGGTGGGCATGTCACAGATCAGACGGTTTGTGGGAAGGTGGAATTCTCTTTGAATTTCTGCCAGGCGAACACTTGCTTGGAATGACCGTCTGAAGTGGCTGCAGACTTTTCTGGCCTGGCTGAGAATATCTGCCAGCCCTGGGTACCTGGTTAGGAAACGCTGTACCACCAGATTTAGGACGTGTGCTAGGCATGGTACATGCGTCAACTTACCCAGGCGTAGGGCGGAGAGAAGGTTGCTGTCATTATCACAGACGACCATTCCCAGCTGAAGCTGGCGTGGTGTTAACCATCTCTGCATCTGCCCCTGCAGAGCTGACAGAATTTCTGGCCCGGTGTGGCTCCTGTCCTCTAAACAAACCAGCTCAAGCTCAGTATGGCATCTTTTTGCTTGAGCCATTGCGTAGCCCCTGCCACTTAAACTCGGTTTAACTGCCACTTCACCAGAGACAGAGAAGGAGGAGGAGGAAGAGGGAGAGGTTGTGGTTGAGCAGACAGACCTCATACAAGCAGCTTTCTGGAGGTGTGGTAGATGAACAAGCTCCAGCACAGAGCCCGTCTTAGATCCCTCCCAGCTGCAGTCAGAGTTACCCAGTGTGCCGTGAAGGAAATGTAATGGCCCTGTCCATGCTTGCTGGACCATGAGTCTAAAGTCACATGCACCTTGCTGCAGTCTGCCTTTCCCAATGACTCCATAAAATTGTCTTCTACATGCTGGTATAGTACTGGAATGGCCTTCCGTGAAAAGTAATGGCGTTTTGGAACCTGCCACTGTGGTACAGCACATTCGGCAAATTCACGGAAGGAAGAAGAGTCCACCAGCTGGAAAGGCAGCAGCTGCAATGCGAGTAATTTTGCTAAGCTTGCGTTTAGATGCTGTGCTTGGAGATGGTTGGGACTATATTTTTTCTTACGCTGCAGCAGCTGGGGCAACATAATCTGACTGCGTAAATCTTCAGCTGATGGGATGCTGTTACATTGTGAGGAAGGACGTGGTACATCCATT
This sequence comes from Leptobrachium leishanense, assembly GCA_009667805.1. NCBI lineage: Eukaryota > Metazoa > Chordata > Amphibia > Anura > Megophryidae > Leptobrachium > Leptobrachium leishanense. Next base: position 158,880,023 of record CM019069.1, read on the forward strand.
ACTGTAGCATCATCCCTGTCAGTGGAGGTTGGAGTCAATGACATGGCAGGACATATAGTGGGGGTAGAGACAGGTGAGGAGGAGGACCTACGCAAAGCTTTGCGCCAATGGGATGGGTGGCGGGTGGTCATATGTCACCTCAAGCACATGGTACCCAAGCGTCCAGTGTCTTTCCCACGCTTGATCCTCATCTGCCATAGATTACAAATAGCAACGGTGCGGTCTGCTGCACATTTCTTAAAGAACCCCCAGACAGCAGAGTTCCTGGATCTGTGCTTTGAGACAACAGCGCTCTGCACCTGAGCAGCTCTGACATCTAATGCCTTGGACTGGCTAGTGCTACGGTTGGTCATAGGACTTTGTGCCTCTTGTTTGTTGTGCCTCCTCCTCCTCCTCACTTGACTCCTCTGTTCGATCAGGCACCCAGGTGGAGTCAGTGACCTCATCATCATTGTCATCACCCCCTATCTCCTCGTCACTGGAGGCAACTTGGCAGTATGCTGCAGCTGCTGGGGCAACATGAGTGCCAGTTAAATGTTGTTTCATCACTGGCACTCCCTTCCTCTAGATTGATTATACTCCCTTCCTCAACCTCAGAGATTGAATAAGAGCACTGTACTTGCTGTGCATCCTCAAGCAGCATGTCACTGTCATTGTAGTCAAACAATTCAGGTGACTCCTCTGTGTGTTATATTGAGGCTACGGCAGGAGAAGCTGTGGACATGGAGGCTGCATTAGATGCTTTGGCAGCTGAGGTGGACTGTAAACCACTACAAGCCTGGCTGGCAGAGGACTCGGAGGACGAGGATGGCCTGGTTAGCCAATCCTGCAAATCCTCTATATTTTGCTGCTGCTGCTTAAGATGGCCAGCACCAGTTAGAAAGGACAAGCGTGCCCCTGCAGAGGATGCAATACGTCCACGATGACCAGAGGCACAGCCTCCCGACACAGAGACTGCTTGCCTTCTTACCTGTGTCTGGGAGCGTCTGCCTGTCCTTTTTGGTCTGACATGGTGAGTGATATATAGATTAAAGATATACAGAACTCTGATTCAACTCTGTTATAAAAATTGGAGATATGCAGAACTCTGATTCAACTCTGGTATAAAGATTAAAGATTTCCAGAACTCTGGTATAACTCAGTGAGACACCCTGATAGCTGGCAGCCAGTGACAAAACACAGATTACAATTCCCAGAAACCTCCTATAAATCAGTGAGACCCCCTGATGGGTGCCAGTGACAAGACACAAATTACAATTTCCAGAAACCACCTATAAGTCAGTGAGACCCCCCTGATAGGACCCCCTGATAGCTGGCAGTGAGAAGACACAGATTACAATTCCCAGAAACCTCCTATAAAGCAGTGAGACCCCCTGATGGGTGGCAGGGAGAACACACAGATTACAACAATTCCCAGAAATTTTGTAGAAATGAGACCCCCACAATTGCTGGTGGCAGTGAGAACACAAAGATTAGAACAATTCCCAGATATTTTGTAGAAATGAGACCCCCACAATTGCTGGTGGCAGTGAGAACACAAAGATTAGAACAATTCCCAGATATTTTGTAGAAATGAGCCCCCCACAATTGCTGGTGGAAGTGAGAACACAAAGATTAGAACAATTCCCAGATATTTTGTAGAAATGACTGACCCCCAAAATAGTTGGTGGCAGTGACAACACAAAGATTAGAACAATTACCAGATATTTTGTAGAAATTAGACCCCCCTATAGCTGCTTGCAGACAGCAGTGAGAACACACACTAACAGAACAATCGCCTCTCAAAAAACATGTGCTGGGGGCTGTGTGAAGGCTTATATAGTGTGCTGCAGGACTTAGCTCTGTGAGCCCATGATTGGGCAAAATTTGCCCAATCAGGACTCTGAGCCGTGATTGGCATAGTCTTGCACCTGTCTTGTCAGGTGCAGGCTGTAGCCAATTACAAGCTTTAGGCCAGTGGAAAAGTGCATTGTGGTCCATTGTGGTGCATTGTGGGCGAACATGCGGCGAACATGCGGAAATGTTCGTAGTACGCAAACATGCGAACTGGCGATGTTCGAATCGAACTCCGTACACATCGAACCGAACAGCTCATCCCTAATCATTTATATAGCGCCAACAGTTCCTGCGACGCTTTACAATAACCAAAGTGAACGAAATACATATATACAGACGTAAGATGGAAACAGGAGGTATAGAGGGCCCTGTTCATAGGAGCTTACAGTCTGAAGGGATTGGGGTTGAGGAAGACAAGAGGGATTTTACTAGATAGCAGGATCATTAGTACCAGTGGTTTGGGAATGGTGGGGCCTTAGAAGCGACTTCAATCATGTGTGAGTAGGTGAGCAGAGGGATAAGTTGCATCAGTGATATGGTACAATAATCTGAAGAGATGGGTTTTGAGGGATTTCTTGAAGGCCTGAAGGTCAGGGGAGAGTTTGATAGGGCGAGGCAAGTCATTCCACAGGACTGTTGCTGCCCTTGAGAAGTCCTGGAGGCAAGAGTTGGCTGTGCGTGTGTAGACCGATGACAGGTGGAGATCACCTGCTGAATGGAGTTGTCTAGATGGGACGTGCTTGCAGAGTGTTATCATCTGGACTGCTTATGTGTATCTTGCGCCCCCTCTGGTTTAGGAGCATTGTTACGTCCTGCCTTGAGGAGGCAGGGTTGTGAACATTATGCTAAACAGGTTCAAGCCCGGGTACTCAACTGAAGATCCCTTGTACTATATTGAACAGGGTATGTAAAGAGACTACACCCTTAGGTGCGGTCTCATTCTCCCTTACTGATTCATTTCATGGTATGTTCTTGTTGGTTGCAGTCCTGCTTTTAGGATCTCCTGTCTGTGCCCAAGTCTCCTAGGAGTTCTAGTTTCAGGTTCATTATTGTCTATATCTTCCTGCTTAGTTTTGTTTATTCTCTGCCCTTGTGTTCATTTAGGTTCCCTTCTGTGCTTTCAGTTTTCTCCTTCCCTCTAGGTCAGTCCTTTTGTATGCATCTTGTTCCTCATACCTCCCTGCTGCTTTCTGTATTAGGCTCTCCTATCATTCCCAGCCATTTATCTCTTGCATAGCCCCTCTCTGGATCTCCCCTCTGATGAAGTTTATTCCTTTAGTATAAAGCCCCCTCCTGTTATTTGGTTTTGCTATTTTGGTTCTGTCTGTAATCTTGCTTATTGTATATAGACTTGTACTCTGTATTGTATTGTATTGTATTTGGTTTCTGGTTTCTAGGTTTCATTTTCCTGTGTTTGTCTATGTGCTTTTGTGCTGGATCCCTGTTATCTGAGATTCTGTCTTGTTTAGGCCTAAGGAGACTGATAATAAATATCCTTGTTATATATATAAAATCTGTATCATGATTCACTGCGCCGAATGCTCACATCCATCTGCATTCATGCCAACCCCCCCCCCCCATCGTAACACAGAGTAACGAAGACATGTGGGGGGAGATATTGAGCGATTTGAACTTGAGCATCAGTATTTTAAACTGTATCCTGGAACGTACAGGAAGCCAATGGAGGGACCGGCAGAGGGGGGAGGTACAGGAAGCCAATGGAGGGCCTGACAGAGGGAGAAGGTACAGGAAGCCAATGGATGGAACGGCAGAGGGGGGAGATACAGGAAGGCAATGGAGGGACCGGCAGAGTGGGGAAGTATGCAAGGCGCATTTTGAAATGTGTTTTGCAAAAGCATTACAGGACTGGCCAAGTTTGATGCAGGAGATCAGATGCTTTTGTAATCTGAACCAGCGATAATGCAGGAAACAACTAGAGTGAGAATAAAGACCGATAGACAAGGTTGTGTCTTGGATTTTCTCTATTCAGGCAGGTTTCAAACAGGATGGTCAGTTTTGTTAGAGTGGGAGTGTCACAAATTCATTGATTACAAGCCAATAATCATTTAACACGTCAGACAGTTATATAAAGAAAAGCATTACAGCCCATATCATTTGTCAAACTCTGATAAGATAAAAACATGTTTTTTCTACTTTGGGCAGTTACCTAGACTTGCAGGCATTGGCATTTCTATTTCTGCCCAGGAAGTTACATAGGATGTGTTAACAATGAACATCTGTATCCCTCCCTTCCCTCTCAGCTAGCCCTCTTTGGCTAGTTTCAAGAGGAAGTAGGGCTGAAGAGAAAATCTGCCCACATCGTGTTAAATTCAGGAAGCCAAGAAATACCTGACTCAACATTATCACAATGGACAAAATTACATATTTGCTGGACAGTCAGGCCCTATATATTTATATAGCAATCAAATATTACTAGAATATAGAAATATGTGTATTCAGTGAATTAAAAAACTACCTATCATATTAAAATACTTTTCAATCCTTCTTTTGATCACATACCAGACCTAGACTGTGCAATTGAATACTTTCAGTCTGAGCTCCTGTAAGTCTGGAATTCCCATGCCACGCTGCGTAAAGTGCGAGTAAAAGGGACCCATCTCCCCTGGGTATCCACTTAAGAAACTTTTGGAAAACCATAAGTAACATACAAGCACTAGTGATGAGCAGAACAACACCGTGATCGGTTCGCATTCGAACTCAAACAATTTCAAAAGTTCGAGTTCGAACACGAACCGAACTCAATGCAATTCAATGGGACTCAAAGATCGAATTTTAGAGTGCCCTGCAAGAGGGCATATATGCAAGATATTTGCCATAAAAGGTGTATGGGGGTCCGGGTAGCGCCCTGGGGGACAGGAAACAAGTAAAAAAAAGTGTTAAAAAAACATTTTTAAAGGAACAGTGAGTTTCCATGAAATAAGGGTTAAAATTAAAAACAAAAAATTCCTTCAAATATCGTGCCTAGGAGGTTCCTATAACCTGCCCGTGAAGTGACGGATTTGTAGGACGTATAGAAACATTTAAAAACAAAAAAATGACGTTTCAAATGACGGTAAATGGTTTTCCTTTAATCTATTCATAAGCAACTGCTTGGGGCGACAGCCTGTATGAAAAGAGGAGACGTTTTAGGATACTAGGAACAAGTTTAGTGATTTTTTTGGGCTAAATTATGGTGAAACTTATGCAGGTTTTGGATGAAAGTAACAATAGATGCTTTAATTGGGCCTTTAGTGTTGGCAATAATGCAGTGACACCGTAACCCCTCTGTGGTATTGTGGAAGAGTGCAGGGTTGGACCCTGCGGTCAAATATTAAAATGATATGAATCTGGTACAGGCGTCAGTGCTCCCAAATATTTTGCCTTTTGGTGGCAGCAAGTGCCTTCACACCGTAACCCCTCTGAGGTATTGTGGAAGAGTGCAGTGGTGGAGGTTTTGGTAATGCAGAAGAGATCCCCGATCTATTCAGTTGCATCAGCAGCTATAACAAAACCGGGTCAGCAATGTTTAGGCACTTGTACTGCGCTACTGTATATGGTGAGAATCGGCGCACACCAGTAGCAACAGGAAGCAAACAGAACAGGCAGGGAATACACAGAGAGAATAGTCAAATGGCAGGCAAAGTAGGCAACAGATCGGGTCCTCAGAACATGCAGGGTCAGTAACAAGTATACAAACTGATTCGGTAAGCTAGCGATGTGGGAATAAAGGCTGAGACACACTGAGCGTGTAGCAACGCACAGCGTAGTGAAGTGAAGAGAAGCAAAGTTAGACTGGAAGAAAGAAAATTTAGCTTAAAGCATAGGAAGGGTTATTTTACGGTGAGAACAATAAAGCTGTGGAATTCTCTGCCTGTTGAGGTGGTTGGGTCAGAGTCTGTACAGACTTTTAAAAAACGACTGGATGACTTCCTGCAGACACAGAATATTAAGGGTTATAATATTTAATATGTGGGTAAAAGCTTCTTGATCCAAGGAGAAATCTGACTGCCATTCTGGGGTCAAGAAGGAATTTTTTCCCAGTATGTTGCATATTGGCAAGCATTTCAGACTGGGTTTTTTGCCTTCTTTTGGATCAACAGCTGTAGGTTATGTGGGAGAGGCTGAACCCGATGGACGCATGTCTTTTTTCAGCCTATATAACTATGTAAACATTTTGCAGGCTTGACTTCACTCCGCTCCGCCTCGCAGCGTGTCTACACTGCATTACGTTTGCTTCTCACCGCACTGGACAGAAATCCACTAACTAAATTAAAATGTACACACAAAACCATTTTATTCTCACAAAGCACATGTTATATAAGCAAAAAAGTTTCTACTGAATAAAATACATCAAAAATTACTGTTAATTTAATAGGAATAGTATAAAAATATATAAAAAAAGTAACCCCTTATCATATATATTATAGGGACACGGAGTGCTGTGTATAGAGTAGGGATGCATTGATAATACCACACACAGACATATACGTATATATCAACACGCAGACCTATATATACGTACAGTGGCAAAAAAAGTATGTGAACACCTTTGGGATTACGTGGAGTTTTGCATGAACTGGTCATAAAATGTGCTCTGATCTTCATCTAACTCACAACAATTTGAAAAACACAGTCTGCTTAACCCCTTAGTGACCGGGCGGTTTTACACAAATCCGTCTTTAAGTGACCGATGTGACCGTGTGTTTTACGTTTCTGTGCTGTTAGTGTTTAGGTCACATTTTCCTCTTACTCGTTTATTCAACGCACACATATTATACACCCTTTTTCCCAGCATTAAATGGACTTTCTAGAAATACCATTATTTCCATCATATCCAATAATTTACTATAAAAAAAATCTGAAATATGATGAAATTTTTTTTAAAAACACACTTTTTCGTAATTTAATCCCCAAAATCTACAACCACCCAAAAAGACCCCAGCTAAATAAATTCAAAATTTTGTCCCGAGACTAGAAATACCCAATATTTACAAGCGTTTCCTTTTTGACCCCTTCACTGCTGAGACAGTTCACCTATGTGCGCTGCGCTCATTCTGACCATTTTGTGCTAATTATTTTTAAATGAAAGCCTAGGTCCTATTTAATTAAACCCCCCCAGACAAAAAAAACTTTAAAAAAACCCAAATTTTTTTATTTTATTAAATTTTTTTATTATTATATTTTTATTTTTATTTTTTATTTTTTAAAAAAATTAAAACCAAACCTGGTCATGTTTGGTATAATTGGAAAGGCCATAATCAGGCCTTTCAAATGATGTCAAATATGACCATCTAGCTGGATCGGGAGATAAAGGGTTACTTAGGATCCCCTTAACTCTACATGGCAGCTAGATGGTTAACTGGCCCACTGACATCCTCACACATATGGTGAGGTTGTCCGTGGGTGGGGGGGGGCCTGGAGGCTTGGCTGTCATCCAAGATGTCAGCCCCCCTCCAGGTTCGAATCGCGTTTTGGCGCCAATTAGCAAATTAAAAGGTTAATGCCATGCACCGCTGAAAAGGGGAGACTCTCCCCTCTCCAGCAGTGCAAACGGCATCTCCCTAGCTTCAATGGTTGGGGAGATAGAGGGCTCCAAAGGAGCCCACCCTCCCCTCCATTGAATTGCATGGGGACGCCTGCTGATGACGTCACCACGCAGCGTGGCGACGTCATCAGCCTCGCCTGCCCATGTAAATCACATGGGCAGGCTTCCTCCCTGCCAGATCACCGTGGGATCCAGCGAGGGAGGTGAGTATCGGGCGGGAGGGGGATTAGGCGCCGCTGACGTACCCTGTACGTCCGCAGGTCTAAGGGAGACCTGTGGACAGGACGTACAGGGTACGTCAGGGGTCCTTAAGGGGTTAAAATAATGCAACACAAACATTATATGTTTTCATGTTTTTATTGAACAGAACATATAAACATTCACGGTGCAGGGTGAAAAAGTATGTGAACCTTTGGACTTAATAACTGGTTGACCCTCCTTTGGCAGCAATAACCTCAACCAAACGTTTCCTGTAGTTTCAGATCAGACCTGCACAACAATCTGGAGTAATTTTTGGACCACTCCTCTTCACAAAACTGTTTCAGTGTAGCAATATTCTTGGGATGTCTGGTGTGAATCGCTCTCTTAAGGTTATGCCACAGCATTTCAATCGTGTTGAGGTCAGGACTCTGACTGGGCCACTCCAGAAGGCGTATTTTGTTTTGTTGAAGCCGTTCTTTTGTTGAATTACTTGTATGCTTTGGGTCATTGTCCTGTTGCGTCATCCATCCTCTGCGGAGCTTCAGTTGGCGGACATATGGTCTTACGTTTTACTGCAAAATGTCTTGATAAACTCTGGAATTAATTTTTCCATCAATGACAACAATCCGTCCAGGCCCTGAGGCAGCAAAGCAGCCCCAAACCATGATGCTCCCTCTCCCATGTTTTACAGTGGGGATGAGGTTTTGATGTTGGTGTGCTGTGCCTTTTTTTCTCCACACATAGTGTTGTGTGTTTTTTCCAACCAACTCAATTTTGGTTTCATCTGTCCACAGAATATTTTGCCAGTAGTGCTGTGGAACATCCAGGTGCTCTTTTGCAAACTTCAAACGTGCTGCAATATTCTTTTTGGACAGCAATGGCTTCCTCCGTGATATCTTCCAATGTACTCCATTCTTGTTTAATGTTTTCCTTATTGTAGATGTGTCAACAAAAATGTTAGCATGTGCCAGAGATTTCTGTAAGTCTTTAGCTGACACTCTAGGATTCTTCTTTACCTCATTAAGCATTCTGCGCTGTGCACTTGCAGTCATCTTTACAGGATGACCACGCCTAGGGAGAGTAGCAACAGTGCTGAACTTTCTCCATTTGTAGACAGTCTGTCTTACCGTGGACACATGAACATCAAGGCTTTTGGAGATACTTTTGTAACCCTTTCCAGCTTCATGCAAGTCAACAATTCTTGATCGTAGGTCTTCTGAGAGCTCTTTTCTGCGAAGCATGGTTCACATCAGGCAGTGCTTCTTGAAACCAGTAAACCCAAAACTGGTGTGAACACATCCAATAACATCCAAAACACTTCCAATAATATCACTCTGATTGGACTCAAGGTTGGCTCACTCCTGGCTCCAATTAGCTCTTGGAGAAGTCATTAGGCTAGGGGTTCACATACTTTTTCCACCCTGCACTGTGAATGTTTACATGTTATGTTCAATAAACACATGAAAACATATAATGTTTGTGTTGTATTATTTTAAACAGACTGTGTTTTTCAAATAGTTGTGACTTAGATGAAGATCAGAGCACATTTTATGACCAACTCATGCAAAACTCCACGTAATCCCAAAGGGTTCACATACTTTTTCTTGCCAACACGCAGATATATATATACACATACGCACATGGGGGGTGGCATGTGGACAATCTCAAGTAAATGCCGCCCCCCCCCCCATTTGGCTGATCATTCCAGAAGAAATGTTGAACTCGACAGAGCAGAGAATATATATATTATTCTCTGCTCTATCGGGTTCAACATTTCTTCAGGGGGATCAGTCAAATGGGGGGGGGGCAATTAGTTGCCAAAATGTGTGTGTAATACAAGTCTGGATATATATATTTATAAGAATAATGTAGATTAGGTATGCCGTGTTAGTCCAGAAGCCAAAATCACGAATATAGCTGTCTGTAGTGATACCTTTTTTATTGGACTAATGTTCCCTACCTGACGAAGGGAGGATCACTCTCGAAAGCTTGTATTTTAAATGTAACGTTAGTCCAATAAAAAAGGTATCACTGCAGACTGCTATACTCGTGATTTATAAGAATATAGATATATCTTATCTATATATATATATCATACCTGCCCTTACCTTCACCTATAAATTTGCTAAAATTATACACACAAAAAAAAAACACTGCCTGAGACCCCACGGAGCCCACATGCCACCACCCCCCTCTACCTGGCTGAATGTATCTAATATATATAATTAAATACATTCAGTCAGGTAGAGAAAGAAAAAAAAGTTTTATTTTATGTTCCCGGGGACATTTAAAAATGTCCGCGGATTTTATTTTTTTAGAAATGTGTCGCCTTCCCTTAGCCTGGTGGTCAGTGGGGGCTCCCTGGATCCTGGTTGTGGGGGCTGGGGGGGTCTGCCATGGCCGCAGGTGCAGTGGCTCCCTCCCTGCGCCGCCTGTCTCTGCCACATGCACCCGGGCGGCTAGCCTGCAAAGTTGCAGTTCTCTCATCCGGCAGCCGCATGCTCATCAATGCTCCTCAAGGGGATCCTTGGGAGGCCCCTGCAGGCTGCCCTCTACAGTGCCTGATTAGAGGGCCGTGTCTGCCTGATGTTTTAGTAAAAAGTCTGTTTTATCCCATAGGCTTCAATGTTAAAAATATTCCCATTTTAATTTAATATATAATAAACCGTTGCTTATAATATTCTGCAGTAAAGAGTCTCTTCATTTCTAGATTTTTTTGGGTTTTTTTAAGCATTTTTTATACCTTTTTTTTTAAAAAATTCGAACTCGAACCGAACACACGGAAATGTTAGAAGTTCGCGAACTGTCTAACGGCCGATGTTCGATGCGAACTCCGAACATATCGAACCAAACAGTTCATCCCTAACAAGCACCCCCTGTCCACTCTCAGCCAGCTGCTGTCAAAGTAAACAACCGAACCCTGCAACTCCCCCTAGATGTAGCAAATGCCTTTAATGATTATTTTTGTTGGATGTGCCACCACTTTGATTGCCAAGCTTGGAAATGACATGTAATCAGAAAGGCCGCATGCAGGTCAGGCCCCTCCAACTATGCAAAGTCCATGTATCAGACAGGAATTCAGTTTTAGACCAGTGCCTGTCAGTGTCGTTACTAAACTCCTCCGTAATCAAAAAATGAAATACCAGTCTGGACCTGATCAAATACCAGCAATGCTGCTGAAAATCAGTGCACCGGCAATTGCAAATCCTGTCGCAACCCTAATCAATGAATCACTGGCGACTGGATACATACCCAAACTCTGGAAGACTGCGAGAGTGGTACCTACCCAAAAAAGTGGTGACAGTACTTTGGTATCCAACTACCATCCAATATCATTGCTCCCTGTAATGTCAAAAATTTGGGAAAAATGCGTCTCCACACACTTACGTGATTATTATCAATATTGGAGCTACTTAACCCCAGATCAATCAGGCTTTTGTCCAAATCACTCAACTACAACTGCCCTTTTAAAAGACTGCAATGATATCCAAGCTGGGATGGAACAAGGAAGCCTAACTGGAGCATCTTCCTTGATTTTGCCAAGGCCTTTGACACAGTAGACCATGGCATCTTGTTAAAAAAAATTAAAAACTCTGGTATTGGTGATCACACACTAACCTGGTTTCGATCATATGTATCTGACCGATCGCAATATGTGTCCATTTCTGGCAGCTCCTCCCTCCCTTTCCCAGTCACGTGCGGTGTACCCCAAGGCTCAATACTCGGCCCCCTGCTATTTACAATATTCATAAATGATCCACCTAACATTTGCAAAGCCTCAACTGTACATATGTACGCAGACGACACCGTAATCTATACCAGCAAACCAAATCTCCCGGAGCTGGAGGCCGTGCTGCAAGAACAATTCACAGAGGTAGAAAAGTGGATCAAACACAACAAACCTTTTCTAAATATTGACAAAACTGTAACGATCCTCTTTGGAACAAAACCTAAACTACATAAATTGCAAAATCCCCATCTATGTCTCAGGACAAGATCAAATGGCACGCTGACCACAGTCACTTCTCTCAAATATCTAGGTATGTGGTTGGACCCAAATCTATCCTTTGGCCCCACATCGAAAAACTTTCATCTAAACTTTACCCCAAACTAGGGCACCTAGTTTGGGGTAAAGTTTAGATAAAAGTTTTGTACAGAAACAAATCCTGCCTAAGCCCCGCGGTAACAAAGCAGATTGTACAACAAATGCTTATGCCGGCTATTGATTATGGAGATGTAGTGTATGCAGCTGCCCCGCAAACACACCTTCAGAAACTTACTACATTGTATAACTCATTCTGCCGCTTTGCAATACGATGTAACTACATGACCCACCATTGTGACATGTTAAAAGAGCTAAACTGGCCATTTCTGGAGTCTAAACGCACCCTTCACCTTTCCAAACTGGTGTTTAAGAGCTTTTCTGGGAAGCTGCCACCCTATCTGAACAGACTGCTTCCCCCAGCAGTTCCCTCATCCTATAACCGCCGATCCAGGACCAGCACCTTACTTGCATTACCACAATACAAAAAGACAGTGGCTCGGTCCTCATTTTCCTACAGAGCACCGCAGTTATGAAATAACCTCCCAGACACCATCAAATCTTCCCCAGTCTAAAGTCTCTCAAGAAATCCCTATTAACATACCTCAATACGGAAAGCACCTGTAAACATGTAACATAATGACTAATTCCTGCATATTTATTTTCTGTTTATCTGTATATTTGTGTTGTTTGTTTTTTTTAATATCTTGCATTGTATTACTTTGTATTTCTGTTAGGGATGAGCTGTTCGGTTCGATTGGTTCGGAGTTCACTTCGAACATAGCCTGTTCGTTTTTTCGCGAACTACGAACATTTCCGGGTGTTCGCCGCGTGTTCGCCCACAACGCACCACAATGGACCACGATGCACTTTTTCGCTGGCCTGAAGCTCGTAATTGGCTACTAGGGAGGAGCTGTTCGGGTTCGGACGGTTCGGAGTTCGACCCGAACTTTGGCAGTTCGAAAGTTCGCGAATTTATGAAATTTTTGGGCGTGTTCGAAAAAAAAAGGAAATTTTGAAAAAAGTATAGAAAATGCTTAAAACAATACTAAAAAATCTAGAAATAAAGAGACTCTTTACTGCAGAATATTATAAGCAACGGTTTATTAGATATTGAATTAAAAACTAATGTGCGTGTGTACGTGGAAAGATTATCAACTCTAAAGCTAGGGTCAGACGAGCGTGATTTCTACGGACTGTACGTCCGTGCAGTACGGACATCGTCAGTACGGATGACGCAGTAGTGGTCACACAGTCCGTTTTTTCACTGAAGTTATTTTTGACGGATATAGGAGGGAAAAATAAATTAAAATGCAAAACCATTTTGTCCGTGAAAAATGCTGGACGTATAAATGCCGTCCGTCTGACCACGTTCCATCACTCACACACAAAGCTATGCGGATGTTGCGGACGCAGCGCACTTTGTGCGGCCGTTCTAGCGGTTGTACGTTCTTGCCTGCCTTGCGTCCGTGGGCCGCGGCCGTTGTGCGTCCGCAGTTCAGTGCGGACGTACTTCGTGTAACGGGCTCCGATGGGCTTTCTGTCATGCTATCACGGACGTACTTTTAGGCGCAATCACGGACGTGAACACTACGCTCGTCTGACCCCAGCCTTAATGACCTCTGTTCACAAACGGGCATAACACCAGGTGTTTTTAGTCTGGTAATCAATTTGATACATTGTACAATATAGTGAGAGGGTGGGGTGGTGTCTGCTTCTGATTGAGATTTGATAATTAATTTCCCTAAAACATCCTAATATGCTGCATTTAACCCTTTCGCTGCTGAGGCTTTTCACACCTCTGTGCTGAGGTCATTTTTACCGCTTTCGCTCATCATGTTTAACATCGGTTTGTAGCCATATTTTGATATATGACCCAGACATATTATATATCGTTCTTTCCGGCAGACTTGGCAGATTCATAATATGTCATTATTATATGTATACGTTATGTCATGTCTGTATATTATAACAAAAAATGCAATAAAATTAGAATTTTAAATAATTTATTATGTGTAAAGTGTTTTTTTTCACATTTTAACATGCGATCGTTTGCGGTTAAATTTTGTATGGGGTGCGCTTGTTAAAAAAAATTAGAAATGGGGTCTCGTTACATTTTTTGTTTTGAGGAAAATTTCGCTTTTTTTAACAAACGCACCGCATACAAAAATCGTTAGTGCAGCATTATTGTTCACATTATAATTGAAATGGGAAAATATTGCTGCATTAACAAAACAAAAACAAACCAAAAAACTTGTTTATCATTTTTTTAAATTTTTTTTTAAAATATATATATATATTTTTTTAATTTTTTATTTTTTAAAAAAAACATTTTTCATGCTCATGTTTAGTATCCTTGGAAAGGCCATGCTCTGGCCGATCCAACGATATCAAACATTAACCCCTAGCTGCCACGGATCGGGAGATAGGGGGTTCATTGGAACCCCCTATCTCCACCATTGGTGGCAGCTAGGGGTTAACTCCAGGACTGGCGTCAACGTGCTATGCATGATGACGCCAGTCCTCAGGGGGAGTTCCTGGAGGCTTGGCCGACATCCAAGATGTCGGCCAGCTCCAGGAGAGGATCACGATCCGGCGCTTTTCAGCACCGATTCGTGATCTGGCTCCCCAGGGGTTAATCACAGCCACCGTTTGGAAGGGCAGGCCGTGCCCTTCCAAACGGTGCCTGGATTAACCCTCTGCCCCCCGGCGATCGGTAGGGAGAGAGGTCTGAAGGACCTCTCCCCTCCCTTTCAGGCGCTTCCTCCGCACATGCGGGGGGGCGCCTGAATTAGATGTCATTGCGCCGCCACGATGACATCTAATTGCTCCGCCGGGGTCCCGGAGTGCTGGGCTGCCATCCAAGATGTCAGCCCGCACCGGGGGGCGCAGCAATCCGCCGGAATCCGGATTGCTGCCTCCTGTGCATGGACGCGCTCAGCTGAGCGCATCCATAGCAGCCAAGTGGTTAACTGGTGTTTGAAAAAAATCTAAAGCAATGTTATTTTTCACCTCGGGATTAAACATTCACAGGGTTATTCAGAGAGCGGTGAAAAGCAGGAGAATAACTGGAGAAGTGAAAATTCAAGGCCAAAATAGCCAAACCAGAAAAATTCTCCCATTTAACTCACTTTCCAAATTGGCTATTTGGTCTAGATTGTTCTCTTCTCCTGCCAGTTCTCCTGGCTTTCACCTCTCTCTCAGGGTTGTTCAGAGAAAGGTGAAAACCAGGAGAATGGCAGGAAAAGAGAACAATCTGGACCAAATAGCCGATTTGGAAAGTGAGATAAGGCTAGGGTCAGACTAAAGCATTTTTCGCAGCGACCGTCAAAAAGTGCGTCCGAACGCATTGCCGTATTTTTTCACGGATTGCGCGAAAACGTTCATACGATGCGCATTTTTGTGCGTGATTTTTTACGGATCCAAACCAGGAAACTTTGGGTGTCTGGACGTTATGTTGGCCGGACATGAGCAGGGTCTGACGTCTCCAAATCACGCACACACGCCGCTAGTGGACGCAGCGCACTCTGTACGTCCGTACTAGCGGTTCTGCGTTCTCGAAAAAATGCGTTCATTTTCCACTTGCGTTGCGCAGCCGGACTTTCGTCCGACCGTACTTCGTATATTGGCCGTCATTGCCCGTCATTTGCTGCTAGTGCGGCCGTGATTAAGTGCGCCTAAACGCACGTTAAAAATTCACTAGTCTGACCCCAGCCTAAATGGGAGAATTTTTCTGATTTGGCTATTTTGACCTAGAATTTTCCATTCTCCAGCCATTCTCCTGCTCTTCACCGCTCTCTGAATAACCCTGACAGGGTTATTCAGAGAAAGGTGAAACTCAGGAGAATGACTGGAGAATGGTAAAATTCTAGGTCAAAATAGCCGAACCAGAAAAATTCTCCCATTTATCTCACTTTCCAAATCGGCTATTTAGTCTAGAATTTTCCATTCTCCAGTCATTCTCCTGCTTTTCACCGCCAAAAAATCAGTAAACTTTTTCTGCGTGACCGAAAATGTCTCCTCTTTTCATACAGGCTGCCGCCCCAAGCAATTGTTTATGGATAGATTAAAGGAAAAGCATTTACCGTCATTTGAAATGTCATTTTTTGTTTTTTACATATTTCTATACATCCTAGAAATCCGCCACTTCACGGGCAGGTTATGGGGACCTCCTAGGCACGATATTTGAAGGAATTTTTCATTTTTATTTTTAACCCTTATTTCATGGAAAACTCAAGTTTTTTTTAAAACTTTTTGTCCTTGTTTCTTGTCCCCCAGGGCACTTCCCGGACCCCCATACACCTTTTATGGCAAATATGTAGCATATATGCCCTCTTGGAGGGCACTCTAAAAAAAACGAATTTTCAGCCCCATTGACTTGCATGGTGGTTCGGGTTCGGGTTCGGTCCCGAACAAATGGGAAGTTCGGGTTCGGGCTCGAACCGAACTCGGGGGGTGTTCGGCTCATCCCTATTGGCTACAGCCTTGCACCTGACCACAGGTCTGGTGCAAGACAGGTTCAACACTATGCCAATCACGGCTCAGAGTCCTGATTGGGCAAATTTTGCCCAATCATGGGCTCACAGAGCTAAGTCCCGCAGCACACTATATAAGGTTTCCACGCAGCGCTTCTGCATGCATTTGAGAGGAGATTTCAGAGGAGATTGTTGTTGTGTGTTCTTACTGCCGGTCTGCCACGCTACTGGGGGGGGGGGTCTGGGGGGTCTCATTTCTATCAAATATCTGGGAATTGAGGTGATCTGTGTCTTGTCACACAGCCAGTGCCACGCAGTATTTTGGGGGTCACTAATTTCTACAAAATATCTGGGAATTGAGGTGATCTGTGTCTTGACGCACAGTTAGTGCCATGCAGTAGACATGTGCATTCGTTTTAGTACTAAAACGATTTAGTCCGAATTTTGGGATAATTTAGTTTTAGTATGACTCAAGAGATACGAAACTGCTCAGTACAAAAAACGAAAGAAACTAAAATAAAATGCACTACATTTTAGTTTCAGTCCTTTTTGTGATATTACATTGAGCGAAGGAGACCAGTATTGAACGCAGCATCGCAAAGCTACAGAAAAGGTTTGTATGTGTAATCCTTCCCGACCCCTATCCAAAAATCTGACAGTGATAGAGCTCCAGAATACTCAAATGCACCACAGACAGCCAGCACAGGAGAGGAAGCCTTTACTTAACCCTTGCATGTCTATGAGGCAGACAAGATGATAAAAGCAGCTGGAGAAGGAAAACATTCAAATAAATCACACTGAAAGTTAATGACAGAGGAGGGCTGGATAGTAAAACCCCCTTTATAACAAGCAGCGCTGGGAGAAAAGAGACTTTATAAAATGTGTGTTATCTCCCCTCCCGCTCTGCATAATAGGGGCTTAGGTCTGATACATTTTATATTATCCAGGACCACTATCCCCCTTTCCTCATCTATAATACACGTTTTATATAAAGTCCCTCTCCTCTCCCAGTGCTGCTTGTTATAAAGTTTTTTTTTTACGTCTGATACATTTAGTATCCAGCTCTCACAGTTACTCTGTCATTATGAGCCTTCAGTGTGATTTATTTGAATGTTTTCCCTAGATTTAAAGTGCTTTATTTCATTATAAAAATTAATTTGCACCAGTCATCTCTTCTCTGAGCTTTCAGACCGATTTACGTTAAAATTTTCCCTCTCCCCTGCTTTTATATTCCTGTGTTTCCCCCACAGAGATACAAAGTTTAAGTAAAAGTTCCCTCTCCTGTGCTGGATAAGCATTGCATTCCGAAGTTCTGCACCATCCACA
Organism: Leptobrachium leishanense; assembly: GCA_009667805.1. Taxonomy (NCBI): domain Eukaryota; kingdom Metazoa; phylum Chordata; class Amphibia; order Anura; family Megophryidae; genus Leptobrachium; species Leptobrachium leishanense. Next base: position 158,897,448 of record CM019069.1, read on the forward strand.
TGCCAATGCAGTAAGATGTTCTATACAGAGAGGGGCATTAATTAATGCAGGTGGATGCTGTATACATTATACGGAGAGGGGTATTAATTAATGCAGGAGGATGTTCTATACATTATACAGAGAGGGGTATTAATTAATGCAGGAGGATGTTATCTACATTATACAGAGAGGGGTATTAATTAATGCAGGAGGATGTTCTATACATTATACAGAGAGGAGCCTTTTTTTTAGCCCTTTTAAATACAGTGGCTGTGAGCGCTGAGATGGCTGCTTGTTATATTATCTCTCAGTACAATGTATCAGGCTCAGCTGTTACAGTAACTGACTGTAACGGCGCTCAGAGTTTCAGTTAAACAAGGAAATAATATTGTTTTAACCTCTTATATATAAAAATATTATTTACTAGTTTTACTGAAACTCTGAGCACTGATGAGCAGCAGTCAGTTACTGTAACAGCTTTGCCTGGAACATTGTGCTGAGAGTGAGTGATACTGTAACAAGCAGCGATCTCAGCCCTCTGAGGAGCCACTACAATAGTAATTGTATCCACTGGTTTTCGGATGAATGAAATTAGTTTTCATACTAAAGAACTGAAAACGAATTTCTTTAGCAACTAAATAAATTGCATTTTAGGACTAATCCATTAGTTCAAAACGAAATTATGTGCTGTGCACATGTCTACTGTCTTCTAATCTTCCATACCTAATTCTCGGGGACTTCAACATTCCCATTGACGATCCTTCCGCCCCTGCTGCCTCCAAACTTCTTTCACTCACGTCCTCCCTAGGACTCACACAATCCTCCCTCCTCCCTACCCACCGCGATGGTCACGCTATTGACCTTGTCTTTTCCAACCTCTGCTCCATTTCTGAGTTCAAATGTCGCCCTTTGCCCATCTCTGACCACCACCTTCTCTCTTTCAACCTATCTGGACTTCCTAAACAGCCTGCTCCCCCACCCTGCACACATACTCGCAGAAATCTACATGCTGTGGACCCCCATCAATTCTCCAACCTACTTCACCACCTCCCTCATACCTCATCCTTCACCTGCCCTGACGCTGCCACTAATCACTACAACACTACGCTTATCTCTGCTCTAGACACTCTTGCTCCTCTTAGACTCTGTAAGGCCCCACGCTGCCAGCTTCAGCCCTGGCACACCCTCCAGACTCGCTACCTGCAAAGATGCTCCTGCACCGCAGAGCGTGCCTGGAGGAAATCCCGCTCTGAAGCTGATTTTCTTCACTTCAAGTTTATTCTCCGGTCATACACCTCTGCCCTCCACTTGGCCAAACCATCCTTCTTCTCATCTCTTATATCTATGCTGTCCTCCAACCCAAACCGGCTCTGGTCCACCTTCAACACCCTCCTCTACCCACCTGCACCTCCCCCCACAGCTGCCTTCAGCGCTCAAGACCTGGCAGACTACTTCCTCAGTAAAACATTAACTATCAGAAGCAACATCCCAACACAAGATAGTTATCTGCCACCTCCACTCCCACAGGTCCCCTCTGCCAACCTCTGCCGCTTCCTCCCAGCCACTGAGGAGGAAGTCAATTCCTTATTGTCCTCCTCACATCTCACCACGTGCCCGCTCGACCCCATTCCCTCACATCTAATTCCTCTCCTCTCCTCCTCCCTCACCCCTGCTCTCACACACATCTTCAATCTATCTCTCTCCACTGGCTCCTTTCCATCCGCCTTCAAACACGCGCTAGTTACCCCTTTACTAAAGAAACCATCCCTAGATCCCAACTCTCCATCCAACTACCGCCCTGTATCCCTGCTTCCCTTCACATCAAAGCTCTTAGAAAAACTAGTCTTCAAACGCCTCTCCCTCTTCCTGTCCTCCAATTCCCTACTTGACCCCCTGCAATCTGGCTTCCGTCCCCTACACTCAACTGAAACTGCCCTCACCAAAGTCACCAACGACCTCCTAACTGCTAAAAAACACAGCCACTATTCTAATCTCATCCTGCTTGACCTCTCGGCTGCTTTTGACACTGTTGACCACACCCTCCTTCTACAGACCCACAACTCTCTGGGTCTCGGTGACACTGCACTTGCTTGGGTTGACTCCTATTTATCCAACAGGTCCTTCTGTGTGTCCTTTGCTGGTAACTCCTCATCCTCATTGCCTCTATCTGTTGGTGTACCTCAAGGCTCTGTCCTTGGTCCTCTGCTCTTTTCCATCTACACATCCTCCCTGGGCAAAATCATCAACAGCTTTGGCTTTAATTACCACCTCTACGCTGATGACACTCAGATCTACCTCTCTACCCCTGATCTCTCTCCCCCTGTCCTCTCAAAAGTCAGTGACTGTTTATCTGGCATCTCCTCCTGGATGGCCTCCCACCACCTAAAGATCAACATGTCAAATACTGAACTCCTACTTATTCCTCCCTCCAATGCCTCCCCACCTCCTGACTTCTCTATCATGGTGGAGGGTATCACCATCTCCCCATCAAACCAAGTTCGCTGCCTTGGAGTTACACTTGACTCTGCTCTTTCCTTCATCCCCCACATCCAGTCTCTTTCCTCCTCCTGCCGATATCAACTGCGTAATATTTCCAGAATTCGGCCATTTCTTACCGCTGTCACCACAAAAAAACTCATACACGCCCTGGTAATCTTCCGACTCGACTATTGCAATATTCTCTTATCTGGCCTCCCTCTGTCCCGCCTCTCCCCCTACAATCCATCCTGAACGCCTCAGCCAGGCTAATTCACCTCACCCGTCGCTCTGTCTCTGCCGCTCCCCTCTGCGAGTCCCTTCACTGGCTCCCCATCCACTGCAGAATTAAGTTCAAAATCCTTATCATTACCTACAAAACCCTCACTAACTCAGCTCCCCACTACCTGTCCTCACTAATCACCAAATACACCCCAGCCCGCTCCCTAAGGTCAAACAGTGACCTGCGCCTAGCTTCTCCCCGCATCACCTCTTCCCATGATAGACTGCAGGATTTCTCAGACGCAGCCCCCACTCTCTGGAACGCTCTCCCTCGTACTGTCAGACTTTCCCCTAAGTTCTCTTCCTTCAAACGCTCCCTGAAAACATTCCTATTTAGGGAAGCCTACCACCCAACTCACTGACGCAACCATCAATCACTCTCACCTTACAGTCCTCTCCTCCTGTTTCCAACCCCAACCCTCCCAGATTGTGAGTTCCTACGGGAATAGGGCCCTCATCTCCTCCTGTACTGTTTGTCAAATGTTGTTCAATGTATTGTAACCCTGTCTATACTGTGCTTATTGTACAGCACTGCGGAATATGCTGGTGCTTTATAAATAAACAATAATAATAATAATAATTCCCATTTTTTATGCAATATCTAATAAACCATTTATTATTTTAATCTGCAGTAAAAAGTCTTTATTTATTGATTATTTTTTTAGTACCTTTTAGTGATTTTTCAGAAATTTTTGGGCAAAATTCCCCCCCCCCTTTTTTTAATAGCGGTTCTTCTTTTTCTGTAACAGAACTTTTTATTATCAATCATAGGATCTTATATGTAAATTCCAGACATTTTCGTTCAGTAGTTCTTTTGAAAACAGCAGGACATGGGTTTGCGGTGGCAGCATTCAGCGGCCGACTCCATGCACTTTGGGGACCCTGCGGTGAATGGTGAATTCACTGCAGGGTGGGGAAATTTTATTCCCCGAAGTGCATGGAACTACAGAACACCAAAATGTTGGCGTCATTTCGGTGCTCTGTGAGTAACCCATTTAGTGGTGAGGTTTTTTGCTGCCCCCTGGAAAGTGATAGCCTAGGCCTTGCCTACCCTGGACATACTTGAACATTAGTGACATCTCAATGTTTCCTTCCTGGTAAATTAGTTTGCAAAAGTAAAAAATTAATAAAAAAATATATATATATTTTTTAGGGGCGGGGCCACTCGGCGGGCCGACGCCCCCTGGAAATTGCCGCCCTAGTCCTAGGCCTTGTTGGCCTAGGCCAAAATACACCAGTGGGTAAGCGGCTACATACAAAATGTCGAATTTGAGAATATCTGTGAAATAGCTGTTCGGTTCGGACGGTTCGGAGTTCGGCCCGAACTTTGGTTTTTCGAAAGTTCGCGAACTTCGAACTTTTTGGGTGTGTTCGGTTCGAGTTTGAAGAAAAAAAGAAATTTTGAAAAAACTATAGAAAATGCTTAAAAAAATACTAAAAAATCTAGAAATAAAGAGACTCATTACTGCAGAATATTATAAGCAACGGTTTATTAGATTTTGAATTAAAAACTAATGTGTACGTGGAAAGATTCTCAACTCTAAATGACCTCTGTTCACAAACAGGCATAACACCAGTTGGTTTTAGTCTGGTTTAATCGATTTGATACATTGTACACTATACTGAGGTACTGAGGGGGTGGGGTAGTGTCTGCTTTTGATTGAGATGTGAGTGTTAATTTCCCTCCTAAAACTTCCTAATATGCTGCATTTAACTGGTGTTTGAAAAAAATACAAAATTTCCTCATTGCCCGCTTTTAACATTTAAAGCAATGTTATTTTTCACCTCGGGATTAAACATTCACAGGGTTATTCAGAGAGCGGTGAAAAGCAGGAGAATAACTGGAGAAGTGAAAATTCTAGGTCAAAATAGCCAAACCAGAAAAATTCTCCCATTTATCTCACTTTCCAAATTGGCTATTTGGTCTAGATTGTTCTCTTCTCTTGCAGGTTCTCCTGGCTTTCACCTCTCTCTCAGGGTTGTTCAGAGAAAGGTGAAAACCAGGAGAATGGCAGGAAAAGAGAACAATCTGGACCAAATAGCCGATTTGGAAAGTGAGATAAGGCTAGGGTCAGACTAACGCATTTTTCGCAGCGACCGTCAAAAAATGCGTCCGAACGCATTGCCGTATTTTTTCACGGAATGCGCAAAAACGTTCATACGATGCGCATTTTTGTGCGTGATTTTTTACGGATCCAAACCAGGAAACTTTGGGTGTCTGCACGTTATGTTGGCCAGACATGAGCAGGGTCTGACGTCTCCAAATCACGCACACACGCCGCTAGAGGACGCAGCTCACTCTGTACGTCCGTACTAGCGGTTCTGCGTTCTCGAAAAAATGCGTTCATTTTCCACTTGCGTTGCGCAGCCGGACTTTCGTGCGACCGTACTTCGTATGTTGGCCATCATTGCCCGTCATTTGCTGCTAGTGCGGCCGTGATTAAGTGCGCCTAAACGCACATTAAAAATTCGCTAGTCTGACCCCAGCCTAAATGGGAGAATTTTTCTGGTTTGGCTAGTTTGACCTAGAATTTTCCATTCTCCAGTCATTATCCTGCTCTTCACCGCTCTCTGAATAACCCTGAAAAGCATTTACCGGCATTTGAAATGTCATTTTTTGTTTTTTACATATTTCTATACATCCCAGAAATCCGCCACTTCACGGGCAGGTTATGGGGACCTCCTAGGCACGATATTTGAAGGAATTTTTCATTTTTATTTTTAACCCTTATTTTATGGAAAACTCACTGTCCCTTTAAAAACATTATTTTTTTACTTTTTGTTCTTGTTTCCTGTCCCCCAGGGCACTACCCGGACCCCCATACACCTTTTATGGCAAATATCTAGCATATATGCTCTCTTGGAGGGCACTCTAAAAACCGAATTTTCAGCCCCATTGACTTGTATTGAGTTCGAGTTTGGGTTCGGGTCCGGATCCGAACATTTGTGTTGTTTTTTTTAATATCTTGCTTTGTATTACTTTGTATTTCTGTAACTGTAACACTTCAATGTTCTTGAACCCAGGATATACTTGAAAACGAGAGAAATCTCAATGTATCCTTCCTGGTAAAATCCTTTATAAATAAATAAATAACTAAATAAATAGATGGAATGAACATTCATCCAGGATGTCCACCCATTTATCCATAAACTCCTTATATTATCCAGACCAAAGGCTGGCATTTTTTGTATCCTCAAACCTCGAGGTACAACCCTTAATTTAAGGTATTGTTCAAGGAAAACAATTTTCCACCATTTTTGGATAAAAATTACCCCAATGTTTTGGTCGAAGAAAGTAGAACCGTAGTTCAGAATTTAGACAGGGAGCCTCTTTTGGTAAGAAAAGCGAGAAATGAAGTTCTGGATAAATCAAAATAGGACTTTGCTTTTCTTACCCAGTTTAATGGAAGATCAAAAGAAATTGGAAGGGTTTTGAGAAAGTGTTGGCCAATTTTGAAACATGATCGAGTTTTAAATAAAGTTTTGCCAGAAGCTCCGAGGTTAATGTTTAAAAAAGCTAACTCGGTTAAAAGTATATTTGCTCCTAGTGCCCTTGGTCAAATTAAGACTGTTGAGACCAATAATAATCATTTTTTAGGAAAAAAAACAAAAGGTTTTTTAAAATGTGGTGTACAGTATGCACATACTGTAAGGAATTGAAGAGAAAAACAGAAACTTTTATTTGTACAAGAACTGGAAGGAAATATGACATTCGTGACTTTATTAATTGTAATACCACCAATGTGGTGTATCTTCTACAGTGTGGTTGCGGAGCACAATATATTGGCAAAACTAAACGGAGACTGAGAGAGGATTTATGAGCATTTTTATAATATTAGAACTCATAGTGAGAAACACTCTGTATCCCGACATTGTAATAAATGCCCCTCTTTTAATTTAAACAATTTTGTTTGGTTGGGCATAGAAAAAGTTGTTTTGGGTCCGAGGGGGGGTGATCCCGGTTTAGCTCTATCCTGGGCGGAAACCTAATGGATCTTCTATCTAGATACCCTAAAACCTCCGGGTTTGAATGTGGATATAGATTTGATAAAAAAAAAATATAATTACTCATCCACATTTCTTTTTATTCATTTTTCATTTTTTTTATTTTCTCTCCCTCGGCTCTGGTTTTCTGGGTTATATTTGTGCAATGTTTGATTATTTGTGCAATGTCTGATTCATCCCTTCTTAATATATTTTAATATATGTTTGTATTTTAATATCTATATGTATACATATTTGGCTTTGTCTTTTATCATCTTATTTTTATGTGTTATTGCTGTTTCACCATTTTTGCCAGTAATGCAAATGGGAATTGTTCTACCGGGAAGCTCTTTGCCCGGCTTCCAGTTTTTGGGTTTTGCCGGAAGCAGTTTTTGCATGTTACGCTATTTTTGGCTGTGGGATATACGAGACTTGTCTTTTGGGCTGATTACTTCCGGGACTCCAAATTGTTCACACCTGAGGTCTATGCTTTCTCCATTCTAGGAACTATTTAGGAGAGGTAAGCTTCTATTATTGATACAGCTTTTGAAAAAGTCGCTTCATTTTAAAGGAAGAAACGCAGCGTATCTTCCCCTTCGAGGGTTTTCACATATTGCTGGGACTTTACTGTACTTTTGGACTCTTCCACGGACTGTGCTTTGGAGAACTGTTTTTTTCCACCTGAAAGGATTGGACTCGGAACTCTGCAACAGAGACGGTATCTGTGGATTGTCTGTAAATTATGCGATTTTGCACACAAGTTTATCCTAGTGTGCCACTTCTTTTGTGAGTGGTTTTTAATCCTACCTATGTTTATGTTTATTAAATTTTTGCAGTTTTACGCTATGTCCAGTTTTTCTTCTGCATTTTCCAGCTTGAAGAAAAAAAACCCTATGATGACTAATACATCTTGACTATACATCTTTGAATCTACATGAGGACTTGATTTGTTATTTATTCCATGTTATTTTTTAAATTTTTTCTGCTCCATTATTAAGTTACATAGGATGTGTTAACAATGAACATCTGTATCACTCCCTTCCCTCTCAGCTAGCCCTCTTTGGCTAGTTTCAAGAGGAAGTAGGGCTGAATAGAAAATCTGCCCACATTGTGTTAAATTCAGGTAGCCAAGAAATACCTGACTCAACATTATCACAATGGACAAAATTACGTATTTGCTGGACAGTCAGGCCCTATATATTTATATAGCAATCAAATATTACTAGAATATAGAAATATGTGTATACAGTGAATTAAAAAACTACCTATCATATTAAAATACTTTTCACGTTTAGTGAGAAAAATAAGACTGGCCCCTGCATTCATTACAGATTGCAAAGGGGCAATACGGGAGTTGGGGCCAATAAGGAGCGAGTTGCAGTAGTCAAGTCGTGAAATGACAAGAGAATGAACCAGCACTTTTGCGGTATCTCGTGTCAGCAAGGGTTGGACACGGGCAATGTTTTTGAGTTGAAAATAACAGGATTTGGTCACTGTCTGGATGTGGGGAGAGAACGTTAGGTCAGAGTCAAAAGTGGCATGAAGGCAGCGAGCTTGGAGTGTTGGGCTACTGGGTGTTCCATTCCCCGATGTATGTCTGCTTATGTTCTAAGGCGATCTGGAATGGAGACTGAGGTGAAAAAATAAGGTGAATGGATGCCTGAGGAAAAAGAAAGCAAGAACCATAGAGGCGAATTATCCTAGAGCCAAGTGTGGGCTCGTTAAATTGTGAGTTGTATGATTCACTGTGTGATTACCTGGATATATATCTATCAGACATACTGCACAATTGTTCCTCTTTTCTTTTTCAGCTCACTCTGTACATCTCTAGAAAAGAAGTGGAATGTGCAGGACTGAATTAAAACATTGGAGTATTTAAATAATTTTTCCTTAATATTATGGTTATAAGATGTGATATGCTTGGGGCCATATTACATTAATAAAGCTAATGTTAGTCTCAGCTGTGTGAGTGACGGCGCTAACGTTAGCCCTAGCGAGATCCTACCAGAATCCGAACACTAACGGGTTAAAAAAAGGAGTGAAAATTTTGCAGTATTGTGGAATGTAAGAACCTTAATTTTTGAGACTCTCAGAATCCCTGGGAGAATTGGTGTCTTTATGGTGCTCCCGTGTATCAAACGGCTCTTACTGGATGTTGTATCTGGAGGAATGGAATATCCACCATCTATTTATTTTTATTTTTTTTGAGAAAGGATTTTAGCAGGAAGGATACATTGAGATTTCCCTCGTTTTCAGTATGTCCTGGGTGGCGAGTATGTACTGTTAGAAGTCTTGCTCAAGCATACTTACTGGAGAGGTGCTCTGGCTGGGATCGAACCTGTGTCTCCACAGTCACAGAGCAGTGATGTTACCTCTACTCCATCCACCCAGCTGGTATGGATTTTTTTCAATCACAGAAGGCCGCCACAGGATACCAAAGAATAAAAATATATTCAGCATTCAAAATAAAATAAATATATTGCTATAAGCATAAAAAGCCCAATGCATTTCGTCTAGATCAGTATTAATCAACAGATGAAAGGGGAGTTTAATGGACCTGGAGACCAGAAACAGGACAATGGACATATATGGAAGACGCCAAGGACAATTGGCAATTAAGCAAGACCCAGAGAGAACTTGGGTAGTATAAAGATACAGAGGGGAATATGGTTTTCATAATTGAGTTTACTTGTTGATATATTGCCCTTGAGAAAGTCTGGTGATCCAGACGAAACGCGTTGGGCTTTTTATGCTTATAGAAATATATTTATTTTATTTTGTATGCTGATTACATTTTTATTCTTTGGTGTCCTGTGGCGGCCTTCTGGAATTGGGGTTATCACAAAAAATCCATACCAGCTGGCAATAGATGGTGGATAGTCCATTCCTCCAGATATAACATCCAGTAAGAGCCATTTGATACACGGTAGCACCATAAAGACACCAATTCCCCCAGGGATTCTGAGAGTCTCAAAAATTAGGGTTCTTATGCTTCACAATACTGCAAAATTTTCACTCCTCGTTGATATAGGACTTTGTATTTCTGTTTAATGTTTGAAGACGACACAGTGACACAGGTGTATTTCGTCCCAGCTGCATTGTTACTTTATAATGGAGAAACACTTTAATATTATCCACATGGGTGTCATGATGGCGACACTAATGAGTACAGAGTGATCACTGTTTTACTGATAGAAGCAGAAGAAACCAGCTTCGTCTACACACATACATCATAATAATAAATGTACTCCTCGTTATTGTTCTTTATCCATGTGTGTTCAGAAAGGACTTTCAGTAGCAAAGCATGTACAGTTGTGTTCAAAATGATTCAACCCCCAATGCTGTAAAGGGTTTTAGGGAATTTAGTGACATTTGTAATTGTATTCAGAATGAAATCCTACAAGGACTTTTTAAAGAACCATATGCAACTAAAATGACATCAATTGGTTTTGTAATACAGTAGTAAATGTTTCTTTTGTGAATTCTTCATTGACACAATTATTCAACCCCTTAAAGACTACCACTCTGAAGAACAGAGGTTCATTCAAGTGTTTTCAATCAGGTATTGAAAACACCTGTGGATGTCACGGAGCAGCAATAAAGCATAATAAGCACCAATTAGGCAGCTTTAAAATGACTGTGATACTCAGCTCCTTCTAGACATTTACTGGTGTGGTTACAAACATGGTGAAGTCAAGAGAATGGTCCAGGAAGACAAGAGAAGAGGTGATTACTCTTCACAGGAAGGGCAATGGCTATAAGAAGATTGCAAAGATGTTAAACATACCAAGAGAGACCATAGAAGCATCATTTGCAAATTCAAGGCAAAGGGCACTGTTGAAACGCTACCTGGTCGTGGAAGAAAGAAGATGCTGACTTCGACTGCTGTGCGCTACCTGAAGCGTAGAGTGGAGAAAAGTCCCTGTGTGACTGCTGAGGAACTGAGAAAAGATTTGTCAGATGTGGGTACTGAAGTTTCAACTTAGACAATACGGCGCACACTGCGTAATGAAGGCCTCCATGCCAGAACTCCCAGGCGCACCCCCTTGCTGTCTCCAAAGAAAAAGAAGAGTCGACTGCAGTATGCCAAACGTCATGTGGACAAACCACAGATGTTTTGGATAGTGTTCTGTGGACTGATGAAACAAAATTAGAACTGTTTGGGCCATGGATCAACGCTATGTTTGGAGGAGGAAGAACAAGGCCTATGAAGAAAAGAACACCTTGCCTACTGTGAAGCATGGCGGGGGGTCAATCATGCTTTGGGGCTGTTTTGCTTCTGCAGGTACAGGGAAGCTTCAGCGTGTGCAAGGTACCATAAATTCTCTTCAGTACCAGGAGATATTGGATGACAATGTGATGCAGTCCGTCACAAACCTGAGGCTTGGAGACATTGGACCTTTCAACAGGACAATGATCCCAAGCATACCTCCAAGTCCACTAGAGCATGGTTGCAGATTAAAGGCTGGAACATTTTGGAGTGGCCATCGCAGTCACCTGACTTAAATCCGATTGAGAACCTCTGGTGGGACTTAAAGAAAGCAGTTGCAGTGCGCAAGCCTAAGAATCTGACTGAACTGGAGACTTTTGCCCTTGACGAATGTGCGAAGATACCCGTAGATGGCTGCAAGACACTTGTGTCAAGCTATGCTTCACGTTTAAAAGCTGTTATAACTGTAAAAGGATGTTGTACTAAGTACTAAGATTGAATGTCACTTGGGGGTTGAATAAAACTGATAATGATGTGAGCACAGAAAAGACATTTGTGGTTATTTCATTATAAATGTTATGTTATATTTGTCTGACCTACACGTGCCTCTTTGATTTAATTGTAAGCAAGATGACTGAATGATCAAAATCAATGTCAAACTGGCCAAAACACTCAATTTCAGTGGGGGTTGAATAATTTTGAACACAACTGTATTATTGCTATCTCACGTGTGTGCGCACAGGTTTTCCTGTTTCTATTTCAGTTTTCTTGTGTCAGCTGTGAGTGACACACTCATTGTGGTTAGTGTTGCACACAGTATTATCCTGCACAGCACTTTGTCACACGCATATCTCACTGTGTTATTGGACACCATGACATTTTAAAGTCATTGCTTCTATCTGCGTCACTTTCTCTGTGTCCCATGACAGACATTGTTTCTTTCTATTAGGTAGAAGACTAGAGATCGTCTGACCAATACGTCATAATGAGCGCATCACAGATGAGTATTGACGATTACAAACAAACAATCACAAACTACAGCCTGGATAACTGTAAACGCGGCAATCAGGGCTATGAGCGAGTCCTCCTGCAGCTTTTCGGTTTGCTGGGTAACGGCAAGTCGGCCTTCATCAACTCCTGTAAATTTGTCATTGACGGGGATTATAAGGAACACACCAATGTAGAAGAAAGAAAAAAGAAAATAACAGAACAAGGTGGACACACCAGATTGAGAGCGGCCTATAAACTCACAGACGTCATAATGTTGGTCGATAACCGCGGCTGTGGAAAGCTTGATCTGGCCGAGACTGGACAGATTTATGCCCAAATCGGTAAGTCAATAAACATCGACTTTCTAGGCTTGTAATGATCTCATTGCTAAATGATAACTGTAGACACATTGATCTCCTGTATAGTCAGTCATTATGGGACGGTAACGGTGAAGCAGATGTCAGGAAGCAGATTTCTCTGTGTATACAGATCATTCCTACTGATACCATAACAATGAATGGACATAAAGGCAGAATAGATTTAATTCAGCACATAAACATATAATTAATGAGATTAACATGACATTAAATTCTCCATCATCTCATGGATTCCCGGGTCTCCAGATTTCAATAAATAGCAGATTATTTAAATCTTCACATACTCAGCACAGGAAAAATAACTGGGGAGCTTTAAATGGTCTTTGTGGATAAAATGTGTTCCCATATTTAACCTCTCAAAGAAAATCTGAAATGAGAGTACTGTGGGCACCAGGAGACACCGAGGACAAGAAGAGGCCAAGAATGAAGCCTCACACTGAGTGCCGTGGGCCGCTCGCCGAATGAACAGATCTATGCCATACATCTCAATAGACTGTACACAGAGGAGATTTACATCACACGACTCCATGATATCAGAGGCCATAACACTGACATCACGAGAAAAATATGACAAGAAGGGAAAAGTAGATAATGCAAATATTAAACCTTCTTACAGTATAAAGATAAGAGGGAATAAACAGAAAGGGAATGAAGGACAATGAAACAAATTCTTTTAAGTCACATTAAGCGCTAGTGTCTGCCGGTGCTACTGAAATGTCCGTTACTCCAGAGAAGGGATGAGCTGTTCGGTTCGATCAGTTTGGAGTTCGATTCGAACTTTGGCCGTTCGCAAGTTCACGAACTTCGAACATTTTGGCGTGTTCGGTTCGAGTTCGAAATTTTTTTTGGATTTGAAAAAAGTATAAAAAATACAAAAAAATCTAGAAATAAAGAGACTCTTTACTGCAGAATATTATAAGCAACGGTTTATTAGATATTGAATTAAAAACTAATGTCTAGATGCAAAGATTCTCACCTCTAAATGACCTGTGCTCTCAAACGGCTTAAAAACAGGTGTTTAATTAGTGTTTGGAAATAACATGTGCTTCTAATTAGTCCGGTCTCATGAATTTGATACATTGTATGCAGACTGGAAGTGCTAGGTGTCGTGTGTGGGTCTGTGATGGCGATGTTTCCATACATCCTACAAATCCGCCACTTCACGGGCAGGTTATGGGGACCTCCTAGGCACGATATTTGAAGGAATTTTTCATTTTTATTTTTAACCCTTATTTTATGGAAAACTCACTGTTCCTTTAACCCTTTCACTGCTGAGGCATTTCACCGCTGTGTGCTGAGCTTATTTTTACCGCTTTCGCTCATCATGTTTAAACGCGATTTGAAGCCACATTTTATTATATGACCCAGACATATTATATATCGTTCTTTCCGGCAGACTCGGCAGATTCATAATATGCATATGTCATGTTCTGGCTGTATATTATAACAAAAAATGCAATAAAACTTGAATTTTTAATCATCTGCAGCGTGTAAAGTGGTTTTTTTTCACATTTTAGCACATGAGCGTTTGCGGTTATGTTTTTTATGGGGTGCGCTTGTACAAAAATTAGAAATGGGGACTTGTTACATTTTGTGGGGGGAATTACGTGATTTATAGCAAACGCACCCCATAGAAAAAAATCATTAGTGCAGCATCGTTCACATTATAATTGAAAGGTGAACAATATTGCTGCATTAATAAAAATAACACACAAAAAAACATGTTTTTTTTTTTTTTTTTACTTTATACCTGGTCATGTTGGGTATCATTTGAAAGGCCATGCTCAGGCCTTTCAATTGACACCCTCCATGACCCCCTAGATGCCTGGAGATATCGGGGTTCAAATGAACCCCCTATCTCCACCAGGGGATTGGCCTTGGCAATATATATATACGCATGATGTGTGAGCTGGCCTGGGCAATATATATACGCATGATGGCGCATCTGTGTCTGTCTGTGAGCATGATGTGAGCTGGCCTGGGCAATATATATATACGCATGATGTGAGCTAGCTTGGGCAAAATTTATATACGCATGATGTGAGCTGGCCTGGGCAATATATATACGCATGATGTGAGCTGGCCTGGGCAATATATATATATATACGCATGATGAAAATTTGCAAAGCATAAGGCACACAAAGTGAAATTTTGATGTGTCTGAAATTGAAACTTACGTGACAACTCTTATTTTTTTTTCGTTAATTTATATTTGTTCAATACAGTTAATTTTAATTTGCTTAATAGAGTTAATTAAAAAAGGTTTAAAACAGTTTATTTATATTAATTTTACCTTTACTATTGGTGCTTTTCAAACTTTATTCTTAAATAAAAAGAAACTTAGCAGTTTCGTGTTGTGTTGTTTTTTTGGGGGGGGGGGTGCAAGTAGCTGGTCTTGCCTAGGGCGCAAAATGGTCTAGCACCGGCCCTGACCACATGGTCCACCCCTGCACTCTTCCACAATACCACAGAGGGGTTACTGTATGATGGCACTTGCTGGCCTGGCACCAAAGGCACAATATTTGGGTGCACTGCCACTGATGCCTGTACCAGATTCATATCCTCAGAGGGGTTACTGTGTGACGTCTAAAGGCCCAATTTTAAAGCACCTATTGTTACTTTTATCCAAAGCCTGCATAAGTTTCACAATAATTTAGCCAAAAAGTCACTAAGCTTTTTCTGCGCGTCCTAAAATGTCTTTTCATACAGACTGCCGCCCCAAGCAGTTGTTTATGAATAGATTAAAGGAAAAGAATTTACCGTCATTTGAAACAATTTTTTTTTTATTTTAAATGCTTCTATACATCCTAGAAATCCACCACTTCACAGGCAGGTTATGGGGACCTCCTAGGCACGATATTTGAAGGAATTTTTCGGGGTTTTTTTTAACCCTTATTTCATGGAAAACTCACTGTCCCTTTAAAAACGTATTTTTTTTAACTTCTTGTCCTTGTTTTCTGTCCCCCAGGGCACTACCCGGACCCCCATACACCTTTTATGGCAAATATCTAGCATATATGCTGCTGTAGAAATTAATCTACTTTTAATTTCTGTGTAGTTTGATCCGCTGCACTTACAAGCAGCTCTCTGCTATCCCTGCCATACTTACCTGAACGCGCGCAGTAAGGAGACCCAGAGACTCTGCTGTGGTCTTCTTATGGATTAGCGACATATCTGCGGATACATTACGGGTATTGTCAGTACACGGTACCAGTGTACACAGAAGGCTTAAATGTCTTAAAAGCAGGTATGTCTCTGAACCCAAAAGAAGGTTTTCATACTGACGGTTTTGCCGCTGGTTTGAATTTAAAAGACCAGGGATGAGCGGTTCGGGTTCGGACAGTTCGGAGTTCGGCCCAAACTTAGCCAATTCGGGTAGATCGCGAACTCCGAACATTTCCGGGTGTTCGGCGTATGTTCGAGTCCACAATGCATCACAATGGCCCACAATGCATTTTCCCACTGGCCTGAAGCTTGTAATTGGCTACAGCCTTGCACCTGACCACAGGTCTGGTGCAAGACAGGTTCAACAGTATGCCAATCACCGCTCAGAGTCCTGATTGGGAAAATTTTGCCCAATCATGGGCTCACAGAGCTAAGTCCCGCAGCACACTATATAACGTTTCCACGCGCCGATTCTGCACGCATTTCAGAGGAAATTTCAGAGGAGATTGATGTGTGTTGTTACTGCTGGTCTGCCACGCTACTGGGGGGGTCTGGGGGGTCTCATTTCTACAAAATATCAGGGAATTGATATGTGTGACTTTTCACGGTGCCAGCAAGTGTTTTTGGGGCTCACTAATTTCTTTAAAACATTTGGAATTGAGGTGATATGTGTCTTGTCACACAGCCAGTACTACACAGTATTTTGGGGCTCACTAATTTCTTTAAAACATTTGTGAATTGAGGTGATCTTCTGTGTCTTGTCACACAGCCAGTACCACACAGTATTTTGGGGCTCACTAATTTCTACAAAACATTTGTGAATTGAGGTGATCTGTGTCTTGTCACACAGCCAGTACCACGGAGTATTTTGGGGCTCACTAATTTCTACAAAACATTTGTGAATTGAGGTGATCTGTGTCTTGTCACACAGCCAGTACCACGCACTATTTTGGGGCTCACTAATTTCTTTAAAACATTTGTGAATTGTGGTGATCTTCTACGTTTTGTCACACAGCCAGTACCACGCAGTATTTTTGGGGTCACTAATTTCTACAAAATATTTGGGAGTTGTCACTGGCTGCCACCCATCAAGGGGTCTCACTGATTTATAAGAGGTTTCACTGCCACCCATCAAAGGGTCTCACTGATTTATAGGAGGTTTCACTGCCACCCATCAAAGGGTCTCACTGATTTATAGGAGGTTTCACTGCCAACCTTCAAAGGGTCTCACTGATTTATAGGAGGTTTCACTGCCACCCATCAAAGGGTCTCACTGATTTATAGGAGATTTCACTGTCACCCATCAAAGGGTTTCACTGATTTAAAGGAGGTTTCACTGCCACCCATCAAAGGGTCTCACTGATTTATAGGAGGTTTCACTGCCACCCATCAAAGGGTCTCAGTGATTTATAGGAGGTTTCACTGCCACCCATCAAAGGGTCTCACTGATTTATAGGAGGTTTCACTGCCACCCATCAAAGGGTCTCACTGATTTATAGGAGGTTTCACTGATACCCATCAAAGGGTCTCACTGATTTATAGGAGGTTTCACTGCCACCTATCAAAGGGTCTCACTGATTTATAGGAGGTTTCACTGCTACCCATCAAAGGGTCTCACTGATTTATAGGAGGTTTCACTGCCACCCATCAAAGGGTCTCATTGATTTATAGGAGGTTTCACTGCCACCCATCAAAGGGTCTCACTGATTTATAGGAGGTTTCACTGCCACCCATCAAAGGGTCTCACTGATTTATAGGAGGTTTCACTGCCACCCATCAAAGGGTCTCACTGATTTATAGGAGGTTTCACTGACACCCATCAAAGGGTCTCACTGATTTATAGGAGGTTTCACTGCCATCCATCAGAGGGTCTCACTGATTTATAGAAGGTTTCACTGCCGCCCATCAAGTGGTCTCACTGCATTTTAGGAGGTTTTTGCGAATTGTAATCTGTGTCTTGTCACTGTTGCCAGCTATCAGGGGGTCCTATCAGGGGGTCTCACTGACTTGTAGCAGATTTCTGCGAATCGTAGTTTGTGTCTTGTCACTGGCACCCATCAGGGGGTCACAATGATTTATAGGAGGTTTCTAGGGAATTGTAATCTGTGTCTTGTCACTGGCTGCCAGCTATCACGGTGTCTCACTGAGTTATACCAGAGTTCTGTAAATCTTTAATCTTTATACCAGAGTTGAATCAGAGTTCTGTATATATTTAATTTATATATCACTCACCATGTCTGAAAGAACAAAAGGACAGGCAGACGCTCCCAGACAGAGATAAGAGGGCAAGCAGCCCCTGTGTCGGGAGGCTGTGCCTCTGGTCGTGGTGGACGTGGTGCATCCTCTGCAGGGGCACGCTTGTCCTTTATAACTGGTGCTGGCCGTCTTCTTAACCTGCAGCAACATACAGAGGATTTGACTGATTGGCTAGCCAGGCCATCCTCATCCTCTGAATCCTCTGCCAGCCAGGCTTCTAGTGCTTTACAGTCCACCTCAGCTGCCAAAGCATCTAATGCAGCCTCCATGTCCACAGCTACTCCTGCCGTAGCCTCGCTATCACACACGGAGGAGTCAGCTGAATTGTTCGACTACAATGACAGTGACATGCTGCTTGAGGATGCGCAGCAAGTACAGTGCTCTGATTCAATCTCTGAAGTTGAGGAAGGGAGTATAATCAACCTAGAGGAAGGGGGTGCCAGTGATGACACACAAATAGCAGCAGCAGCTGCAGCATACTGCCAAGTTGGCTCCAGTGACGAGGAGATAGGGGGTGAAGATGACATTGATGATGAGGTCACTGACTTCACCTGGGTGCCAGACCGAACTGAGGAATCAAGTGAGGAAGAGGGGGAGGAGGAGGAGGCACAGCAAACACGAGGCACAACATCCTCTGTGACCAACCATAGAACTAGCCAGTCCAAGGCATCAGATGTCAGAGCTGCTCAAGTGCAGAGCACTGTTGTCTCAAAGAACACATGCAGGAACTCTGCTGTCTGGGAGTTTTTTAAGAAACGTGCAGCAGACCCCACCGTTGCTATTTGTAATCTATGTCAGAGGAGGCTGAAGCGTGGGATAAACACCGGACACTTGGGTACCACGTGCTTGAGGCGACATATGACCACCCGCCACGCATCCCGTTGGCACAAAACTTTGCGTAGGTCCTCCTCCTCCTCATCTGTCTCTACCCCCACTGTATGTCCTGCCATGTCATTGCCTACAACCACCACTGACATGGATGATGCTACAGTAATGGATGTACCAGGTCCTTCCTCACAATGTGACATCCTCCCAGCAGCTGAAGATTTACACAGTCAGATTACGTTGCCGCCAGCTGCTGCAGCGTAAAAAAAATATAGTCCCAACCATCCCCAAGCACAGCGTCTAAATGCCAGCTTAGCAAAATTACTCACATTGCAGCTGCTGCCTTTCCAGCTGGTGGACTCTGCTCCCTTCCGTGAATTTGCTGAATGTGCTGTACCACAGTGGCAGGTTCCAAAACGCCATTACTTTCACCACAAGGCCATTCCAGCACTATACCAGCACGTGGAAGACAATGTTATCCAGTCATTGGGAAAGGCAGTCAGCAACAAGGTGCATGTGACTTTAGACATGTGGTCCAGCAGCATGGACAGGGTCGTTACATTTCATTCACGGCACACTGGGTAACTCTGATTGCAGCTGGGAGGGATCCAAGACGGGGCTCTGCTGGAGCTTGTTCATCCACCCACCTCCAGAAAGCTGCTTGTATGAGGTCTGTCTGCTCCACCACCACCACCTCTCCCTCTTCCTCCTCCTCCTCCTCCTTCTCTGTCTCTGGTGAAGTGGCAGTTTAAACCGACTCCTGACAGGGTCTACGCAATGGCTCAAGCAAAAAGAAGCCATACTGTGTTGAGCTGTTTGTTTAGGGGACAGGAGCCACACCGGGCCAGAAATTCTGTCAGCTCTGCAGGGCCAGGTGCAGATATGGTTAACACCAAGCCAGCTTCAGCTGGGAATGATCTTCTGTGAAAATGGCAGCAACCTTCTCTCCATCCTACGCAAGGGTAAATTGAGGCATGTACCATGCCTAGCACATGTCCTAAATCTAGTGGTACAGCGTTTCTTAACCAAGTACCCAGGGCTGGCAGAGCTTCTCGGCCAGGCCAGAAAAGTCTGCAGCCACTTCAGACGGTCATTCCCAGCAAGCGTTCACCTGGCAGAAATTCAAAGAGAATTCCACCTTCCCACAAACCGTCTGATCTATGACATGCACACCAGGTGGAACTCGACATTAGCAATGCTGCAGCGTCTGCACAAGCAGCAGAGGGCCATCAATGAGTACCTGTGTGAGTATGGCACAAGGACAGGTTCAGGTCAACTTGTTTCCCCCCCCGGCTGTGGCTGATGATCAAGGATGCATGCACTGTACTGTCACCATTTGAGGAGGCAACGAGGATGGTGAGAATGGACAGTGCATGCATCAGTGACACAATTCCTTTAGTGTTCCTGCTGGAGCACACTCTGCGGGGAATTATAGATGTGCCTCTAGAGGCAGAGCAACGGGAGGAAGAGGAGGCCTTCACTAGCTCTCAAGGCCCCAGTCTTTCCGCAGACAGCATTCCAGCGGGTCCTCCTCAGATCAGACAGGAGGAGGATGAGGAGGAAGAGGAGGAATATTTAAATAGTGGGGGCATTGAGGGTGGGGATTCCTCAAGGGAGAGTCTTGTGTGCCCAGAAACACAAGGGCTAGTGCGTGGCTGGGAGGAGTAAGTGCACGATGGGGTCATCCTCGTTGACCAGGAAGACTCGGAAGCTAATGCCACCTCCTACCTATGCTGCATGGGCTCCCTTATAATGCAAAGCCTGCTAAAGGACCCCAGGATTCGTCCTATCAAGGGGAGGGATCATTACTGGTTGGCAACCCTTCTTGATCCACGATTCAAGGGTAAAGTTGCAGAGCTCATCCTGCCTGCACAGAGGGAGCACAGGATGAAAAAACTTGAGGACGCTCTAAAGCGACACTTGTGTAACACCTTTCCAGGCACTGGTAGGTCAAGTGATGACACAGGTGCTTCTGAGGCTGTGGATGATCAGAGGAATAGTGGTGAATGCCAGGGCCGCTTGACTGATGCATTTTTAACTTTTTTTAGTCCACGACGCCCAGGGACGTCAAATGTAGGCACCCATTGCCAGCGTCTTCACCATATGGTGCAGGACTACCTAGGGGCAAGGGCAGACCTGGATACCTTTCCAGCAGATGATCCACTGGCTTACTGGGTGTTGAGATTGGATCACTGGCCAGAACTTAGCCAATATGCTATGCAGCTACTAGGTTGCCCTTCATTTAGCGTGCTTTCTGAAAGGACGTTCAGTGCCGCTGGAGGTTTTGTCACAGACAAAAGAGTGCGTCTGTCCACCGACTCTGTAGACCGGCTGACATTTATAAAAATTAATCTGTCCTGGATCAGCAGTTAACAATTCCCTGATGCTGACGTAACGGAATAGATCGGGATGTCTTCTGCATTCAGAAAACCTCCACTACTAAACTCTTCCACAATACCACAAAAGGGTTACGTGTGAGGCACTTGCTGCCATGAAAGGCACAATATTTGGCTGACTGACGCCTGTGCCACATTTATATCATTTTTAAATTTTTGAACCGCAGGGTCCAAACCTGCACTCTTCCACAATACCACAAAAGGGTTACGGTGTGAAGGCACTTGCTGCCATGAAAAGCACAATATTTGGCTGCACTGACGCCTTTACCAGATTCATATCTTTTTAATATAGGACTGCATGGTCCACCCCTGCACTCTTCCACAATACTACAAAGGGGTTACTGTATGAATGCACTTGCTGGCCTGGCACCAAAAGCACAATATCTGGGTGAACTGACGCCTTTACTAGATTCATATCTTTTTAATATAGGACCGCAAGGTCCACCCCTGCACTCTTTCACAATACTACAGAGGGGTTACTGTATGATGGCACTTGCTGGCCTGGCACCAATAGCACAATATCAGGGTGCACTGACGCCTTTACCAGATTCATATCTTTTTAATATAGGACTGCATGGTCCACCCCTGCACTCTTCCACAAACTACAGAGGGGTTACTGTAGGAATGCACTTGCTGGCCTGGCACCAAAAGCACAATATCTGGGTGCACTGACGCCTTACCAGATTATTTATATTTTTAATATAGGACTGCAAGGTCCACCCCTGCACTCTTCCACAATACTACAGAGGGGTTACTGTATTGAATGCACTTGCTTTGGCCTCACCAAAAAGCACAATATTGGGTGTGCTGCCACTGACGCCTGTATCAGATTCATTATCCTCAGAGGGTTACTTGTGACGGCCACTGTTGCCGACACTAAAGGACCAATTTTAAAGCACCTATTGTTACTTCATCCAAAGCCTGCATAAGTTTCACCATAATTTAGCCAAAAAATCATTATACTTTTTCTGCGTGTCCGAAAATGTCTCCTCTTTTCATACAGACTGCCGCCCCAAGCAGTTGTTTATGGATAGATTAAAGGAAAAGCATTTACCGTCAATTGAAATGTCATTTTTTGGTTTTTACATATTTCTATACATCCTAGAAATCCACCACTTCACGGGTAGGTTATGTGGACCTCCTAGGCACGATATTTGAATAAATTTTTCTTTTTAATCCTTATTTCATGGAAACCTCACTGTCCCTTTAAACGTTTTGTCCTGGTCTCCTGTCCCCCAGGGCACTACCCGGACCCCCATACACCTTTTATGGCAAATATCTAGCATATATGCCATCTTGGAGGGCACTCTAAAAATCGAACTTTGAGCCCCATCTACTTGTATTGGGTTCAAGTTCGAGTTCAAGTTCGAATTCGAACATTTGAAAAGTTCGAGTTCGAATGCGAACCGAACTTGGGGTGTTCGGATCATACCTAATACAGAACTCTGATTCAACTCTGGTATAAATATTAAATATTTCCAGAAGTCTGGAATAACTCAGTGAGACACCCTGATAGCTGGCAGCCAGTGACAAGGCACAGATTACAATTCCCAGATACCTTCTTTAAATCAGTGAGACCCCCTGATGGGTGCCAGTGAGAAGACACAAATTACAATTCCCAGAAACCTCCTATAAATCAGTGGGACCCCCTGATAGCTGTCAGTGAGAGGACACAGATTACAAGTCTCAGAAACCTCCTATAAATCAGTGAGACCCCCTGATGGGTGGCAGTGACAAGACACAGATTCCCAAATTTTTGTAGAAATTACTGACCCCCAAAATACTGTGTGGTAGTGAGAACACAAGGATTATAACAATTCCCAAATATTTTGTAGAAATTACTGAGCCCCCAAAATTCTGCGTAGCAAATTACCTCTGATTATCTCAATTCACAAATATTTTGTAGAAGTTACTGAGCCCCCAAAATTCTGCGTGGCAGTGACAAGACACAGATTACCTTTGATTACCTCAATTCACAAATATTTTGTAGAAATTCCTTTACTGAGCCCCCAAAATTCAGGCTGGCAGTGACAAGACACAGATTTCCTCTGATTACCTCAATTCTCAAATATTTTGTAGAAATTACTGAGCCCCCAAAATAGTTGCTGGGAGTGAGAACACAAAGATTACAACAATTCCCAGATAATTGGTAAGAAATGAGACCCCCCAGTAGATGAGACCCCCCCCCCCCCAGTAGCTGGTGGCAGACTGGCAGTAAGAACACACACTAACACAAGATCTATCTCCTCTCAAATCTCCTCTCAAATCTCCTCTCAAACACGTGCAAAAGCGCTGTGTGAAGCCTTATATGTGTGAAGCCTTATATAGTGTGCTGCGGGACTTAGCTCTGTGAGCACATGATTGGGCAAAATTTGCCCAATCAGGACTCTGAGCCGTGATTGACATACAGGGTTATTCAGAGAGCGTGAAAAGCAGGAGAATGACTGGAGAATGACTGGAGAATGAAAAATTCTAGGTCAAAAAAGCTGATTTGGAAAGTGAGATAAATGGGAGAATTTTTCTGGTTTGGCTATTTTGACCTAGAATTTTTCATTCTCCAATCATTCTCCAGTTATTCTCCTGATTTTCACGCTCTCTGAATAACCCTGACAGTCTTGAACCTGTCTTGCACCTGACCTGTGGTCAGGTGCAAGACTGTAGCCAATTACAAGCTTCAGGCCAGTGGAAAAGTGCATTGTGGTGCATTGTGGGCGAACACGCAGCGAACACGCGGAAATGTTCGTAGTTCGCTAACATGCGAATGGGCGATGTTCGATGCGAACTCCGAACCGATCGAATCGAAAAGCTCATCCCTAGTCCTCAGTTACAGTGTCTGTGTCAGGGTGTGTGTCCTCAGTTACAGTGTCTATGTCAGGGTGTGTCCTCAGTTACAGTGTGTGTGTGTAAGGGTGTGTGTCCTCAGTTACAGTGTCTGTGTCAGGGTGTGTGTCCTCAGTTACAGTGTCTGTGTCAGGGTGTGTGTCCTCGGTTACAGTGTGTGTGTCCTCAGTTACAGTGTCTGTGTCATGGTGTGTGTCCTTGGTTACAGTGTCTGTGTCAGGGTATGTGTCCTCAGTTACAGTGTCTTTGTCAGGGTGTGCATCATGGTTACAGTATCTGTGTCAGGATGTGTGTCCTCAGTGGTTTTCTCAGGGTGTATGTGTCCTCAGTTACAGTGTTTTTGTCAGGATCTGTGTGCCCTTGGTTAGTGTTTTTGTCAGGGTTTGTGTCCCCGGTTACAGTGTCTGTGTCAGGGTGTGTGTCCTCGGTTACAGTGTCTTTGTCAGGGTGTGTGTCCTCGGTTACAGTGTCTGTGTCAGGTTGTGTGTCTCGGTTACAGTGTCTTTGTCAGGGTGTGTCCTCGGTTACAGTGTCTGTGTTAGGGCATGTGTGTCCTCAGTTGCAGTGTTTTTGTCAGGGTGTGTGTCCTCAGTGTTTTTGTCAGGGTGTGTGTGTCCTCAGTTACAGTGTCTGTGTTATGGTGTGTGTCCTCGGTTACAGTGTCTGTGTCAGGGTGTGTGTCCTCGGTTACAGTGTCTTTGTCAGGGTGTGTCCTTGGTTACAGTGTCTGTGTTAGGGCATGTGTGTCCTCAGTTGCAGTGTTTTTGTCAGGGTTTGTGTTTGTCCTCAGTTAGTGTATTTGTCAGTGTGTGTGTCCTCGGTTGCAGTGTTTTTGTCAGAGTGTGTCATGGTTACAGTGTCTGTGTCAGGGTGTGTTCTGGGTTAGTGTCTGTGTCAGGGTGTGTGTCCTCAGTTACAGTGTCTGTGTCATGGTGTGTGTCCTCGGTTACAGTGTCTGTGTTAGGGCGTGTGTGTCCTCAGTTGCAGTGTTTTTGTCAGGGTGTGTGTCCTTAGTGTTTTTGTCAGGGTATGTGTTTGTCCTCAGATAGTGTTTTTGTCAGGTTGTGTATGTCCTCGGTGACAGTGTCTGTGTCAGGGTGTGTCCTGGCTTAGTGTCTGTGTCAGGGTGTGTGTCCTCGGTTACAGTGTCTGTGTCAGGGTGTGTGTCCTCGGTTACAGTATCTGTGTCAGGCTGTGTCCTCGGTTACAGTGTCTGTGTCAGGGTGTATAAGTCCTCGGTTACAGTGTTTTTGTCAGGGTGTGTGTGTCCTCGGTTAGTGTCTGTGTCAGGGTGTATGGGTCCTCGGTTACAGTGTTTTTGTCAGGGTGTATTTGTCCTCAGTTACAGTGTTTTTGTCAGGGTGTATTTGTCCTCACTGTTTATGTCAGGGTGTGTGTGTCCTCGGTTAGTGGTTTTTGTCAGGGTGTGTGTCGTGGTTACAGTGTCTGTGTCAGGGTGTGTGTCCTCGGTTACAGTGTCTTTGTCAGGGTGTGTCCTCGGTTACAGTGTCTGTCTTAGGGCGTGTGTGTCCTCAGTTGCAGTGTTTTTGTCAGGGTGTGTGTTTGTCCTCAGTTAGTGTTTTTGTCAGGGTGTGTGTGTCCTCGGTTGCAGTGTTTTTGTCAGAGTGTGTGTCGTGGTTACAGTGTCTGTGTCAGGGTGTGTTCTGGGTTAGTGTCTCTGTCAGGGTGTGTGTCCTCAGTTAGTGTCTGTGTCATGGTGTGTGTCCTCGGTTACAGTGTCTGTGTCAGGGTATGTGTCCTCAGTTACAGTGTTTTTGTCAGGATGTGTGTGCCCTTGGTTAGTGTTTTTGTCAGGGTGTGTGTCCCCGGTTACAGTGTCTTTGTCAGGGTGTGTGTCCCCGGTTACAGTGTCTTTGTCAGGGTGTGTGTCCTCGGTTACAGTGTCTGTGTCAGGGTGTATGTGTCCTCAGTTACAGTGTTTTTGTCAGGATGTGTGTGCCCTGGTTAGTGTTTTTGTCAGGGTGTGTGTCCCCGGTTACAGTGTCTTTGTCAGGGTGTGTG